>JAYKKI010000026.1:25540000-26022500 GCA_039881145.1 Druceiella hillmani
CTCCAATAGTCTCTAAGTTAGCGGAATTCTCATAACTTTGTCCAGTCCGCCTGTCCTTCTGTCTGCCTGTCTGTGTGTCAATTCGTAAGTCGTAGCCATTTTACTCTGTGACTGTTTGCACTATATAAACTCATAGATATGACTGAGAGATGAAACATAAAATCCAATATATATATATATATATATATATATATATATATATATATATACATATATACATGTCGAGTATCGTCATACAGGTATTAAAAATGAGGTTCCAAATTGAACGTTTAGAGGTTAAAAATAACTTTTTTATTTATATCAAGAGGTGATGTGATATGCACTTGAAACATTAAAAAAAATTTTATCGGTCCCGCCCTCTAACTTTTCAGGTAACGTACGTAAAATTCTGAAAAATAAAGTAGTAGAACTTAAAATAAAACTAACGAAAATTGCTTTATATAAAATATATAAAATAAAAGTACACAACTTTTTGTTATTTTCGATACCATTTGTAGCAATAACTTCGTTTTTATGCTATCTTTGAAATATACCAACTTATAATTTTAATAAATTTGGCTAATATAATTTTAATATAATATTTGCTAATAGCCCACCTGAAGATGTTGTAATACAATGAAACCTAGCTCGTGGTAAAGAAATTAAAAAAAGTAGAAATAATACTACATCACGTGGTTTCATTTAATTGTCTATAATTTGGGGCTACGGGACCCTTTGCGCTCGACTTCGACTCGCATTTGACCGGCCGCTTTAATTATTGTAACGGAAGACAATAAATTATGTTTAACTTAAAATGGAGAGTGTTTCCCTTGCCAATATGTCTATATCGGATGAAAGGACACTGTATCAAAAATCATATTGTTTCACAAACGACATCGCTCTCTATACAGACATCATAGTGAGACTGTAGAATAAGAAATCTACACGGTATCTAGAACTAATTGGGAGACTGGTAATATTTTTTTCACTTCTTATGAAATAATTTTAACCATAATTTTTTGGAGTGAATGGGTTAAAGAAAAAATTTATAGTAAATAAGCCGTAAAACTGTGGCGATGATTACAACTCTCGGTTTCGCAAAATTATGCCAATCGATGTTTAGAGGATGATTAAAGCTCTAAAGTTATATACATAACCCTACGGTGGTTATCAATTATTGCTAAGCAAGACAACATATTCATGTTTTTATTTTCTTATGGGTTATAGCTGTACCTAAATTTCCCTCATAACCGGATGCCATGGGCATTTTTGGAGTGCAAATTTATGTATAAGTAATGGAAATCGTGTGTTCTCTTTCAAGCTTGATGAGTGAAAAAGGGATCTAGTAATATTGTAAAAATCTAAGGTCATATCTCAACGACAAACCTTTGGGGTTTGTCATAGGGACAGTGCAAGTGGTAGTTACACTATCGATTTATTACTCTTCAACGTTTTGCGTTGTCAATAATTAAAGGGACGGTAGGAAATAAAATGTAATATCATGACTGAAGTGGAAATATTTTTTGTTTAAGCGGTGGTTTCTTTGGTAGTGCAGGGTAAATAAATTATTCGATGGCAAATTGTTGATAGAATTATTTGGAGTATGCTAGGTTTAGTAATTTCGTTGTAACTGTAGTGCTTATAATTTTTTATAATTTAACGAGCAAAAATATATTTCCATTCCGGTACTATTTAATTCAGCTTTCTTAATAGTTTAAATTTTGGTACATAGTAATATTTACTGGAAATATGGAAAATATTTTATTAAAACAATATAATTTGTCAATGTTTAAGCGCTTTTACGTAATTATATATTTGGTGAACTTACTGTAATAGACGACGGAGGTTGTGGGTTGCTGGTTGAAGTACCGTTTCCGTGACTACTTTGCAAAATGTGTTGATTTTAGCAAGATCAACATTCAATTTTGTATGATTTTATGCACCTAAGAAAGAACCAAAAATTTTTAAATTTTTGGCAACTATATATATATATATATATATATATATATATATATATATATATATATATATATATATATAGTAATATATACTAGTACGATGAGATTTCCTGAGGTGAAATATGGCGAATTGACGTAGAAATAACAAATATAAAATATTTAATATGGCATTCAAGTATATTATATACATTCTTATATAATACGGATTTACAAATATCTATAAATATTTAGGACTGTAACTTGTAATTAATTACAATATCATTTCTACCGGTTAGTTTTATGGTATGAAAAATAGTCAAGGATAAAAAGGTAGAGTGAAACGTGTAGGGTAAATAAATCCAAAGGGGATACAGCTAAAAAAACATTATTTGAGAGGATTTAAAATGCAAGAATTGACACGAACTTTCTGACATCGGTATCTAGTTTATTACATAATTTTGTAAATTAGTTAAATGATCTATGTGACCTATTAATTTCATGGACAGAAATATATTGTAAGTATAACAAGAATTTCTAAAATATTGTCTCTAAAGTTAATTAAGTGAAACGAATCCATATTTACGCACACAGACTGTTTGACCAACCTGGCTAATTTCTGACTTTGATTTTCAACGTATGTTTCTTTTTATACAGATATGGTCACTTTACTGTGCATTCTAATATACTGTGTTCAGAATATCATTCTCGTGTAATAATATTAATAATAATAATTTATTAATGGGTCACAAATTAAGCTTAACACTTATTAAGTTAATGGGTCACAAATTAAGCTTAACACTTATCCGTCTTTACCCTTTTGGATAGCAGTATTGCTTCGGTATTATTCAGGTGACTCCTTGCCAGGAAACATACGTTTAGTGAATAACAATGAGATGCAATACGAGTTGGAGAATAAGGTAGTGTTCAAAGCTAAATTAATCTGAGGCTTAGTTCATGACCTTGCCGCGATTTATTAAACAAATTCCATCCAAATATGTTATTCTCAAATATTTAGAAATTAAAAGTTTAGTATAGGCAAGGATGTGAAAGTTTTAAAAAATATTTTTGACTAGTTGTAAAGGGTCGAAGCAGCGGAAAAAAGCTAGCTTATACTCATGTATGTAAATGACAGGAATTTAAGTGAAAATCACATAGCATTAATTTTTTTAAGGAATTAATATACCATTTTCTTTTAGAACACTTCATCTATAACCATGTATAATTTAGTCAATTATTGCAAATCATACGAAAAGGAAATTTACATAAAAGTTGAATTTACTTTAAGGGCAATACTCTTAGTTAATAAATAGTATAAACACGTATTAGTTACACATATTTAAGTCATATTGTTGGGAAAATTTTAGAATAAAATTGAAGCCCATTCTATGTATTCTATCTTAAAGAGAGAACATGAAAAATCTTGACAAAAAAAATCTTATACAGTACTTAGATGAAACATTTCAATTACTCTGAGTTCATTCACGTAACATAATCCTTCATATCAAAATGAAAAGTATTTTTTTTGTCACACAAACTAAAGAAGAAACATTATTTAGTTTATTAAAACGTAATGAACCTCTAGTTCAAATTTTCTGTCATGAAAATTCATAATAGCGAAACTCGATTTTTTGCAGCAATAAAATGCAGCCTAAGTTATTTAAGTTATTGTACCTATTTGAACGCTACCTCTTTTATTAAAATCGGTTAAGATATTTCTCCGCTGTGAGAAAATAAAGAAACTCACATAGTTGCAAATACGTTTCCCCAATATGTAACACTTGTTGCTCAGTCGTGTAAAAAACAATTTTTTCCTTTTCATTTTGAGGATAATTATCTAGAACAAACCTCCATCTACGATAATTTGTCTAATGTTTAAGAATCTAGTAACTTATTTTTTTTGCATAAATCTGCTTTATTTGTGCATTAAAATATATATATATATATATTTATATATATATATATATATATATATATGCATATATATACATACAAACACACATATATTTACATAACCTAGCATTATCGCTACATATTGCCTGTAGAAAACTGAATATTTCTTGTTTCAGAAACACTAATCCAGCAACATATCCTTCATCCATTTACGAAAATACGAAACAAATTTTATATTAACACCTAATTTTATAAATTTTATGAAACACCTAAATTAATAAAGACTACTCTGTTTCTTTGCATTAAAACGACTCAGTATATCTATGTTAATGTTATCTAAATATGACAAATCCTATAAGATATATCAGCCTTTCCCAATCTGGTGTCCGCGGATCTATTCCAGGGGATCTGAGGCCAAAATAGAAATTAAAATTAAAAATGTTAAAAGTATAATTGCGTGTTTGACGGGAACGTGCAGAGTAAACAAAGCCGAGTGATACATACTGCGCTGTGGGAAGTAGATCGCACGTGGTGTGCGTGACGCGTCATTTCTTCGGCCCGTCTCTTCTCCGCACGCCGTGCTCTTTCATAATAAGTTCAGTCAATTATTTCTCTTGTAAACCTGCTCGCGTACAATTTGAATTTAAGACTGTAACTAATTATTGACCAGTACTATATTAGAAACTATGGAACGCTATTTAAAACGTAATGAAACCTCATCAGTTGATTCAAATGAAGGACCCAGCCCTTTGTGTTCATCAAGCAGTGAATCTCGTGATGTGTCTAAACTAAAGTGTCTTGAATTTGCAGAAGATTACTTAACTTTTGGTTTTCCACGTTATTTTCGACCACCTTCACCGCAAAGAATGACCTCAATGCGCTTTATGAAAACTTAAGAATATTCTTCCAAATCTGAAGAGTTTTCAAAGTTGAAGGTTACTGCATTAGAAAAAATTTAAAAAGCCATAAAAATGTCAACTACTGGAACTAACAATGAAAATGCTCTATTAGCTTCTTATCAAGTATCATTACTGATTGCAAAAAGTGACAAACCTTATACCATTGCCGAGGAACTTATATCACCGACCGCTAAAGTCAAAGTGTCTACTATAGTGAGAGATAAACTTGCATAGGAATTAAGTATAATATCATTGTGTAATAATACGGTTCAAAAATAATTGATGACACGTCAGAAAATATCAAAGAACTGTTGATTGAGAACGTAAAAGCAAGCCTGTATTGAACTTTAATATTATATGAGAGCACTGACATTCGTAATCATAACAGCATCAGAGATTTTTTTTATCGATATCCCCATTCAAATATTACAAGTAAAGCGATATTTTAAGTTTTAAATAACTTTTTGTCGACTCATAATATTAAGTAGGATAACTGTGTGGCAGTGAGCACGGACGGTGTACGTGCTATGACATGAAAGCAGAGAGGACTTCAGAGTCGTTTAAAAAAAAAGGACCATCAACCATCTGGCGTCATTGCTGCATTCACAGGGAAACTTTAGTTACTAAAAATATGCCGGCTAAATTAAAAACTGTTTTAAATCAAATTATACACGTGGTGAATTTTATAAAAGCTATGCCTTTAAATTATCGCAATTTTCGTGTGATTTGTGAAGATATGGGACGTATTCATACACAAGTACTATTGCACGCCGAAGCGCACTGATTATCGCGTGAAAAATTAGGAAATAATAGTTGATGAATATTGACTAAATACCAGATACTTTAGTCAATGATGGTATCATAGTAAAAGTTCACAAGACACAACACGTCTTCATGGTTCGTTGACATAAACACCTCAACCAACATTAAACGCCAACAGCTTAAAAATGTTTTTCGTATCTCATATCTCATAATTTATTTATAATAATAAAGAAAAACATCTAGTCAATGTTGATGTATCAAAGTTTTTCTGAAAGTTTTTAAATCAATAATTAAAATTTTTCCTTTATTTTTAATTTTATTACTAAATCCACTATATTTTTCATTAAAAATATAAAGATTTTATATTTACTATACATCAACATTATCAACAACACATTTTTCAAAAGCGTGACAAAAGCATCCTAAAATTTATAATATGTTGAACGAATCTTATTATTTAAGACTAACTTGAAAACAGCTGAGTGCACTCCAACATTCTAAAACATAAACACGATAGCGTTTCATTTGCTTGTTTGAAACCCTTTTACATACATATTCTTGAAATCTGTATTTGCGATTATAATGGGAATGAATTCATGGCTTATCAATAGCTAAGTGTAACATAGTTCCATTACGACACCACGTTATTTTTTGGCAAGTATTCATCTAGTTAAAAACCTCCATAATATCTTAATTTTTTTCTATTTTAAAAAGTAAAAAATTATTTCTATCATCAAATTTATTCTCATGAATTCGATCTTCAAAATTGTCATTAAAATGGCGCGTAAGGTTTAATACAATTTTAATAAAATAAAAGGAATCCGAATGGAAATAATTTGTTATAACGACGCCGCTTGCTCGTTCTTTCGGAAGAGGTGTGACGGCGAGTTGTATTCCTTGTCTCCAGGCTTGCAGAGCATTTTAAAAGCAAGCGCCTTGAGTGGAGTAAATATGACTTTCTAAAATTGAGTACGTCTTATGTATATAATTAAATTTTCTTTTGTATGGAATTAAAATCATTATTTTTATTATTCTATGAATAACTATTATTATATAATATTATTTCTATGAATAACCTAAAGTGTAATACTTTAGGTTATTCATAGAAATAATATTATATAATAATAGTTATTCATATCTTGTACAATGAATATCGAAGAAACGAAGTATTGTTGTATGTAAAATTATTTAGAATATATATCGCCATTATTTATAAGTAACAAATAAACCTTACCAAAGAGGAGAGCTCGCACTACGAGGTTAGTTCCATGCTCACTTACATCCGCAAACATTTTTAAGACTGAACAATTTACAAGTATCAATATTATTTTTCTCCAAGTATATTTCTTCCTAGTATATTTTACATAGGTGTAAAAATGTAATAAATATCTCAAAATATTTAGTGTTATTATTATTTTTTTTATATTCAGTTATTTAATTTTCCGTTAAATTTTAGGTAAATTTCCAGTACCATGTTTTTTTTAAATTATAACTTAAGCAGGAGGAGGAAAATATTTTTATGGAAATTTTCAAAAATATCTCCAAAGTTATATGAAATTCTAAAAAAATAGTTTTGGGACATACAATTTACTCTTTCAATTGATGTCTTACACAATACCTGAAATGCAAAAAAAATTAGATTTACTAGAACTTTATATGCTTTCTCAACAATTTTAGTAAAAGAATTTATTTTATTATTTTGACTTTAATAATTTTTGGGGAGGAACGATTTTTTTGTGGAAATTTTGAAGATTATCTCTAGAATTATATACAATTGTACAGCAATTACTGCGCAATCCTTGTAACTTAATCTTTCAGTCCATGTCTCATATATGAAAAAAAAATTAATTTTCCTTCTAAACAATTTTCGAATAACTATTTTAAGTGTTAATTACTGAGATATATGTTGGTCAATATACTTTATCATTATTGTAAATTTAAAATTTCTATATATAGAAATAATATCTGCTTTTAAATTCTACGTAGACGAATGTTTACGGAATCTCCAATACTATACATTTTTGATAGATTAATTGAATTTAACTCTGTGATCTTTGTGAAGTTCTCTTACATGTAAAAGCTGACTAATCGATATCAATGACGATTTATCTAAAGAAAAGTATGAATTTGTCACGAAGGAAGATTCGACGTGAACGGAAGTAAAATGGTTCAGATGACGTCAGTCATAGTAAATTTTTTTAAGCGACATTTGAAAACATTTGTGGATGGAGATTGCTTATATTAAGATCCGATTAATTCCATAATCTTACAGTGTAAACAATGAAGAAATATTCATAAAAGAAGGAGCAATATTTAGAAATCGGGAGTCTCCATATGTTTTCAGAAAGCAAACCCAGGCCACAGGCAGATAGATTTTTGAATATGGCATCAACAAAATGGTCAAGAACAAAAGGATATGAAAGTGACCCCGATTGTGCATCGCTACTCAATTTAATTTTAATTTAACTCAGTAAAAGCATCATAAATCAGCCAAAAAATCATCATATGATCATGTTTTTTAAGCCGGTTTTGCAACAAATACATATATTTTGAAGTAATTCTACTTTGTTAAGTAATTAGTTAGCGAGAACTGGATAGTACACATCTCCATAGTAAAGTAAAGTTAATAAAAAAGTTGGCGATTAATACTTTTAAAAAAAGAAGCGGACTTATTTTTCAAAGTAATGAACCGCTGGTGCGTTCTACGAAAGAATTGAAGGCTGACATCGCTTAAAATAGTATAAATATTCATAATGGTATAAATTGTTTAAAAATGGTTGTGACAAATATTTTTGTATTGGTTTTAGAATAAGTTTGCTACTGATATCCTTAATCTGAGCTTCGACTAGATTCATTTGTAGACCGTCTTTAAATCCATTGATCGATCAGATTTAGATGTAAATTTGGGAAGTTAATTGCTGTGTAAATATTAATAAAATCAGGGCGTGTTAATGTATGCACATAGAAGAAGGGCAATTAAGACACTGATAACCATGATATGAGGGTTTGATTTATTTTGATTTTCAAGTTTTTTGTTCTACTCGATTTAATAGAACATAAAATTACAAATGTTTCAATTAAAAAGAGAAAATTATTGTAAATACTCTGAAAAAAATTTGGCAAAAAAACCATACTATGTCGTAAGACTCAAATAACCGAACCTTTATAAAATCCCTTATATGTCCGCCCATATGTTTCGTCATGAAAATTTTTGAGTGCATAGTAGCACTCAATAATTGTCTGGGGAAATCTTAGAGATGTAAAGGAAGAACTTGATTTTAAATTCATCTGGCGTTTGAGATATCAGTAGAAAAAGCAACTTATGATAATTTCAATCAATTTTATTTTAAAACTTTAAAAAACAATTCTAAAAATATTGCTAAAAATGTTTTTCAACTTTTAAGGATAAATTTTAAATTTACAATAATGATAAAGCATATATGTCAGTAATTAACGGCCAAAAATGATTACGTGAAAACTTCTTACCAGGTAAATTATTTCTTGAAAATTAATTTTTTTCTTCCATTTCAGCTAATGTCCCTCAATTGATTGATAATGTCCTTCAATCAATTGAAAAAATAAATTACAAGGATTACAAAACATATTTTCAGAATTGTATGTAGTTCTAGATGTCGAAAATTTCTTCAAAAATACATTAATTTCATTAAAACTGCTAAAGTCAACATTTCTAAAACAATTTTATCACTGTCATTACTAAAAGGCAAATGAAAAATTCGAAAATGTTATTTTTTTCCACATTCCAAGTATTTTGTTGATAACAATTCAAATAATAAGTTATAAGAATTCCAAAATTTTGTTGTTCGAGATATTCACAATATTTTAGTCCAATGTAATATATAACAGGCAATAGATATAAATGGTTCAAAATAATATTAATATTTGCAATTTATTTTCTTAAAAATCTACGTGTTTCGTACTCAATTAGGGTACGAAATAATCCACCCAGTGCGAGTTCCACTCGTTCTTGCGGTTTATTTATTACTTGTTAACAATGTACATCTCCCATATTATGTTACATACAATATCACTTATTTTTTTTATATTCGATTTGCTAAACATATGTGACATAGCAGACAAATTACAGTACTGCAATTTTAAGATAGATCTCGTAAAAGAACTTTTCAAGGTCAAATTTACTCCCTTGTTTCAAAGACAACCCGCAAGTCTGGGCGACTACTCCATCAAAATATAAGGCGGTGTCGCAGCGGAACTATATACAGATCAGTTTTCATTACAATTTCAAATACAATTTTCACAATTTTTATGTAAATAGGCTTCAAAGAAATAAAAAAGACCTGTAGAATTCACATTACGTGGATTCGCACTACATGGAATTCGCACTACATGGTCTGCATTTAAATAATTATGGCATCTAGAATCAACGGTATAGTTTTCTTTCAGCCTTTACGTGAGTTTCACAGAACCCTTATTTTTTGTACAATTTCTGATTGAGTAGTACCGGTAATAAAGAGATGCAATATACATTTTTTTCCGTACGTCCCTGAAGATATAATAACTGAAGTTCTGAAGAGAATATTAATGAGACTTTTATAAACAGTCTTTTTAAATGATATACAGGATACATGAAATTAAAAAAATGTTTTCGTGTACTCAATTTTTTTTTATTAAAATTTTCAAATTAATTTTACTAGGGAAAAATGGAATGAAAATGATTAGGCAAGGCTGCCAACCTACGCAGTTAGCCTTGACTAGGTTGGTCTGCTAGGCTGCGTTGCTGAAATGCCGTTGAAATCAAAAAAGGAATTTTCCCTAAAATTGTTAAATGAACTTTTTTTTTAAATTTTAGCCGATGCGTACGCGTTAATATGTTTTATTATTATGCCAAATTTCAAGTTTCTACCTCATTCACTTTCTGACAGACATGTCACTGATTTTATGAGTGTTCCGTTTTTTTTTCTTTTCAGGACTAAATTTAAAAAGTCAGGCTGTAAACAATTTGAAAAGCAAAAAGAGTATCCTGCTCCTATAATATAAACTAGATGGGTCTAATAACTAGTTCTCTTGTGGACATGTTAAAAAAGTGTTGAAAAATGTGAACATTATTAACTAACACATTATATATTGTTAACTAAAATATAACTATTTGCCAATAAATGCATCTAAAAATGCAATCATCATACTACGAGTATTTGTTCTCTTAGTATTTAAAACGTGACGTCTGTTGCCTGTCTGTCTGCCCGCTTATAACTCAAGATTTGTTTATCAATTTTGATGCTCTTTCCACTGTTATGGAGAGTATTTATCTAAAAAGGTTTTAAGGTACAAAATGTAGGTATTAAGCTTACATAGCTATGTGAATATTTGTAAAGCGTGTTCTTAAGCGCCGATAGGCACGAAGCCCTGTCAATAATGCAACGAACGGTAACAATATTGGAGAGCGGGGAGGTCAGTTTGCCAGAGAGATATGGAAATTATATTTTCAGTTCCAAAAATCGTGAATATCCCAAATTTTGCGTAAATTAATTTTAATTTTCTTTGCCTATCATTTCTCTATCATCTATTTAACAACTTTCAATATAACATTAAGCGGCTAAGTTACGAGCAGAATCGCTGAGAATATAAATCCTTTAAAGTTAAAGAGTAGAGTGCGGAATATTGACTGATTAATTTGTGGAAGATTTTAATTTATAGGTTTCTGAAGATTTATTAATATACATACATAGGAAGAAACGACTGCGAAGTCAATACGTTAAATATGTAAATTTTACGTTGACTATCTAGTTAATTGTACGGGCCGTAAGACACAAAAACATGGAATAATAATCCACACTGAAGAGAAAAGAGTTTTTAATAAATGATAAATAATATACAACAGATATTTTAGTTCAATTAATCTTTAACTCGCCCTGCGGTAATAATTATCTCCGCATAATCTTTCTACTGGACTTAATATAAATATGAGATTTCAATTTGAACTAGGATTTATTATAATCCATAATACTTTTGATTTAATTTTCATGGAGTGTTAAATATTAGCCTCATTGGCAAATATCTCATTATCTCGCCGTTTTTGAGAGTAAATTTAAATACAGATTTTATTATTAAAATATTGTGTTTCAAAATTTTACTGACTCTTTTTGTAAACGGTAATATGTTGATCAATATTTCAATCAAATATAAAATTAAAAAATTGCTTAACTCCGTGCTTAATTTAAAAAAATGCTTATTTTTTATTTGTTAATTTAACAACTAGAACAAAAATTATGTTGCAAAAACTTTGAAAATCTTTTTGAAAATCCGTGTATCTGTATCGTGATAAATAATTTAAAACTTATTTTTATTTACTTCATTAGAAAGATCATTTTAGACCAAAAAATAATTTCTATTAAGAAAATATTTGGGTGCCCTTTAATTTCATAGACCATTTATTCTAATCTCGTATGTTAATATAGCGGAAAAATGAAATCCATTTTACTTTTGTCCTCCGATGATCGATGATTTAAATAATTGTACTATATTTTAAAAATGTCGTTAGTTAAAAGCCTTTTTTGGTCTTCATTAATTTTAAAGTCGGTTTTTACGGTGGCACTTGAATGAGGTTACTACGGATACTATATAAACCGTATGACATTTTATATTGTATAATGAATCTTAAATCACAGTGTATGAATTTAAGATTTCGCGTAGTGATAAAGTATATTGACTCGCATATATATCCATAAGCGATATTCATAAAACTAATTTCAAACATTATAGAGGAGCAATGAGATGGTAATATGGGATATCAATTGAAAGAGAAACTTAAAACGACAACAAATCTCTTCTTTAGAATTTTATGCTAGATAATTATGTTGATAGGAACTTGATGAAATGTGATAAATTATGTCACTCTGCACATATGTCAAAATTAATATTCCAGGTTTCCACATAAAAGTTTTACTGGGTGCAAATTAAATTTTTTAAGCGGTGCTTATTAACGGGCATTTAGGATGGGTGACTGAAACAATCTGAACGCGGCGATGAAACTCCCCTTATCGGCTGGACATGTGTACTGTTACCCATATGAGTGAGCGAGATGGTGTAAAAAAGTACGCATCGCCTCTCTCCTATTTTCTTGCTCTTGATATATGTGCGTGTGTGTATTTTCCAAGGGCGGAAGAAGGAGGGAAATGAGAGGGAAGGGCAGGGGAGGATAGGAAGGGTTTGAGGGGAGTGCGGAGGAAGAAGAGAGTAATTTGCAACACATAAAACCTTCTGCTGGGGGTCCCACTCATCACTATTTCACGTATCACACGCCTCACAACTTCACGTATCATCTAGGATATGAACTGAAAGAAGTTAAAATTTTGAAATAAACAGCATTACTAGTTCGTTACCTAAAATTTGCCGGAAAACTAAAGCGATGATTACATCTCAAATCCTTGTAGATTTACTTGAATCTGTTACTTTTCCGTTTCTAAGTTATTTTATTAGGATATCATTTATTTAGAATCTAATTTTGTTGAATTAAATATGATAAATTCATTACTGGAAGTAGTTAATGCATTTGGGGAAAAAATAGAAGTAAAGTATAAATTCAACATTTTGAAGAGCTACGTTTTGATTATAGCTTAAACTAATTATCCCTTATAATTATGTCGCAATTAATATCAATAAAATTAATAACAATAATTAAGCAACCGCTTTAAAAACGTCTTGCTGACAACTGTGTTATAGACATGACAAATTTAAAGAAATTCTATATAATGAAGAGAAATTATCTCACTAAAACATAGAATATAAAGAAAAAAAGGTACTTCATTATTATACCTTCATTGACATAATAAATTGCATCAAATTTCCAAATTACATGTCTTTTAGTGAAACTCTTAAAATGATTGCGACCGGTAAAAGTAAATAAATTCAAAAGTAAGTAAATAAATCGTTCAAATTCAGCAAGACCAAAAAATTCGTTAGGGTCCACTTCTCATCAGACCTGATAACTTTTTTTGCCCAAAAAAACTTTAATAAAAATGTAATATTAATAAACTTTTTGAAGGTGAAAATATTCGATATGGAAAAGTTTTGTACCGAATCGAATCGAGTCTCGTGGACGTGGTTTAATGAGATTCCACTGAATGCTCCAATTGCGGTATTATTAAGGAAATGGTTGGTAAACGTACTTATATATGAGTATAAAAATAGATTACGAAGTTGTTTGACTTTCTGGCTGCTTTGAATATTTACCACTTATGCTTATGCTTGTAGCTTTATTTGTTTAAAAGACTGATTTCGTGGAATAAAAATCTGTGCAAAACTGCAAGCAGACTTAACTGAATTAAATGCCGTAAGAATTAATGAGACGTAGCTTTCTTTCTTACATCTTATCACACTTTTATCTTTTACCTATAAATATTATATTTATCTATATAGGAAGAAACATGTCTTGACTGATGAATTCATCGTGGCTAAGTGAAAAATAGCTAAAACTAGAATCATGAAACCGCTAAATTTACAATTATGAATAAATTTGAATACAATAGCTTGTTTTTTTTCGACGTAGATATCCATGAAGAATGTATTTTTCAAAACTCAAACTCCTAAAGGTATAAACAGGGCTGTGAAAAGTGAGTATTGCAAAATATTTTTAGTCGGATTTATTTTATATTCAGATTAAATCATCTATAATACAACCAATGAAACACGTATTTTATCATTTACCAAAATGCAATCACTAAGAAGGGATTTATTTCCTGAAATATTGCATTTTAAAATTGTACTTTAACGACTTTGGAAAGAATTTTTCTCTCCAAAAGTAAAGTAATATCACGATTTTTACGTATTTTAGAAGCGATTGTCCAGTTTAGTATTTGATGTTACCTGCCTGAAACAATGAGTAGTCTGGTGAGTAAATAATTATCTACATTTAACATATATTTTGACCTTAATGTCTATATATCTACGGTTTAAACACTTTGACTTTTTCATAACAATTGGAATGCTCAATTTAATCAAATATAATAACATTTTCAGGACTTCAATTGGCGTTTTACTAGTAAGGTAAATCTTAATGTTTACGAGTATAAGTGTAAGTAACATACTGCTTTTTACGCATTGAAACATTCCTGTCCCTGTTCCTCTCCACTATGTCAAACCTATTCCCTCTCCTGCCCACCGCCTTACCCCTTAGATGCCTTCCTTCTTTCGCCTTTGGAAAAATATACACACACACGTACACGCGCACGCGCTTGCATAAGCACGTGCACGCGCGTGCATAAGCACACGCACACGCATAAGCATACGCGCACGCCCACACGCACGCACATACGCAGGTGCACACCCGGATACACACACACATAAACACGATTTGCACGTGCACGCACCCGCGCATGCCTACGAGCACGCACACACATGAATACTCAAACACGAACTCACGCATGCACACACAAATTCACGCACGCACAGGCACGCACACACGCACGCACACGCGCGCGCGCACACGCACACGCACATACTTAAAGAGGACGAAAGTGGGAGAAAGGTAACGCGTACTTTTTTACTCCATCTCGCTCACTCATATGGGCAACAATACACACTGTCGATAAGGAGCATTTTTCCGCTGCGTTCGGACATTTTCTCATTTCGTCACCATTTCCAAATATCCGCTAAGAAGCTTCTCTAAAAAAAACTATTATTTAATTTGCACATAGTAAAACTTTTATATAGAAACCTGAAATGTTAATTTCAAAATAAGTGCAGAGTGACATGATTTATCACATTTCATCAAGTTTCTCCCTCATACAGCTACTATGAAAGATGGCATGAACATTTTTAACATGACCATAATTATTTAACATAAAACTCTAATGTAGAGGCTTGGTGTCGTTTTAAGTATGTCGTTCAATTGATATCCCATATTACGTAAGAAAAAAATGATCTGTTTGTTTCACTCGTCCATAATGTCTGTAGTTAATTTTTGAATATCGATTATAGAAATATATGCTAGTCAATATACTTTATCACTATGCCAATCTCAAGTTCATACATTGTGTTATCATAATGTGTATATTAATAATACTGATTATATATATATTTATATATATATATATATATATATATATATATATATGTATATATATATATATATATATATATATATATATATATATATATATATATTATAAATATTAATATATATTTATAAATAATCAGTCATCATTTTATCTGAATATAAATGTAACAGGTTTAAATGTTACATAGTAGTGACCACTGGGCGTGCTTGGAAAGAGAGAGGGTTAATCTCAAGAATACCATTCATCCCAGCAGAGCTCCTTTCGACCTTAAGAGAATTCAGTTCCTTCTCCAAATAGGCTTTGCCATGATTCTTAATAAATTTTAAAGACAATTGCCAAAAAATGACTGGCATCGTCTCGAGAGAGGACTGTCTCTAATTTTAAATTGCATATTTTAGAAAGACCTCTCCCTGAAACCTGGTTATGACAGCCTTATAAGTCTATAAAACTGGTGTAAATTGAGAGAAATGAAAATCCATTTTCAGTACGTTTCGTACTTTGCAAATTTTTAAATAACGTCATGTACCTTGCATGCAAGGCTTTATCTAAAAATTCTCAAATTTTCCAAGCAAAATTTAATCCACATTTATCATATCTTGACATACCATTAAATAACAAGCTTGTAGCTACATTTTTAGTTTTTATTAAAATATAAAATATATATAGTTGTTGATTACGTGCAGTAGGTTAGAGGAAAAAAGTGTAAAATCACTTTTTACATAAAAATTCAGGATTTCATTAAACTCTCAAGGAAGGATTATTTCTAATAAAACCAGCTGCGAATAATAGCCAGTATTATAAAGCTGATGTGAAAACGAATATAATTGTTTTACTTTCTTCCCAACTTTTGTACAATATATAGAAAGACAGTAATGATTTACTTTATGTAATATATTTTAATGAAATGTTACAATGCAAAACTTTCCATTGATAAAAAACTTAAACAGAGATTTATGTTAGCTGAATTAAATAGATAGTCGAAAATTCTCTCTAAATTATCTTACCTCACGTTAAAACCGTTATCGTATAAAACTTTTAATTTACCAGAAGATCTGTGCATATCTTGGGTAAGTATTTCATTTTAACAAAAATTTTACGATAATATCGCAATTGATACGCAGTGAGTTGCAAAATCCTTGGAATAATGGAGTAATAAGTGCTCTGTAATTACGTTATTCGTTATATAAATTATTACGTTATTCGTTATATGCTGAAGATAACAAGAAAATATATAAATAATTCAACAATGTTTCTGTTCTTTAGAGAAGAATGTTTGCAATTATGAGCATGTTCTTCTAAATAATTGCACTGTCCGTACCAGACCCTGTAGTTGGTCAACCAGGATATACGCGTGCAACCTGGTGGAGCGGCAATGTTCTTCAACACTTATTAACAAATCTTTTCAAATAATGCTTGTTATGAGTGTGTTATATAAAATTAGAAAAAATAATTTTAGACTTTAATTGTTATATAAATATTTTCAAGTTGGTAGTTTAAAATATTTATATTGCGAAATATATGGGTTAATAAGATGTGTTAAAGTACCAAGTTTCAAGTTTCTATGTCGCATAGTTTCTGAGGAAATCGGCTTTGAAAATAGAAAAATGTAAGGAACCCTAAAAATTAAGGGTTTCATGATTATTTTGGTCTAAAGATATTATAATATTGTAGCTAATATAGATTTTGACCAAAAGATATATAATTGGCGACAATGAAAGCATTGTAGATATTTATAAGAAGATATGATTAACGTGAACTGAATCTGTGTTAGTGCAATAATTTTAGGTAGTGTATTTATTAAAGGCATTTATACATTTTATTCGCAAATTATTTCTTATAATTGATACCGTAAAATTATAAGATGTGTATGTATATATATATATATATATATATATATATATATATATATATATATATATATATGTATGTATATATATATATATATATATATATATATGTATATATATATATATATATATATATATATTCCCTTTCTCTGTTTTGTCTAATAGAGTTTTAACAAAACAGAAAAGCTAGAATACTATTACAATTTACTTTCCCTTAGTCTATCTTGCACAAACACAAAAAATACAATCGACAGATTCCAATTACTTATAAAAAATTAGTTGAAATTCTTTCCTTTTTCATCTTTAATTAAAATAAAACTTTATCAAAATTATTCTGATAGTTTTATTGGTAGAAATAATTGCTGAACTAGATCCATACTTCAAATAATGGACAATACTTAAAAAAAAGTAATGAAAGGAAATATTACTAACATATTTTTTATGTTTTTTGCAAAAATGGTAGCAATAAAACAATTAATTCTAACGGATATATTGAAAGACTCTTGTTTTATGAAAAAAAAATGATAACAAAACTGAATACTCTATATTAAAAAATTATACAAAACTTAAACCGAAGAGCAATTTTTTAATAATTTTGAATGGAAATTAATGTACTTTAATAACATATGTATGATGAATTAATAACTGTAGTGATTTGAAAAGAAAAATTATTCTTTTTTAGCTGAATTCTCTATTTCTATATCTGACTTCAAAAGTTTCAACGTATTAGATTCCGCTATTTCTAAAAATTTGTTCTGGTTTACCTCTTATAAAGTTTTTAATAAACTCGCGCAGTTGATCTCGTTTGATATTTTCTTATTGAAAAAAGTTCGATAGAAACGCAATTTCTTACTTTCTCTTTTAAACTTTTCAAAGGTGAAGAAAAAAATTTCAATGTGTCAAAGTTTTGTGAGGATCGAGCCCCGTGGGACCGCGTCCCGTGGTCTAATGAGATTATTCTGAATACTTTCATTGCGCTACTCGTGAGCAAGTTATGGTTTTACTTACTTACGTATATAAAGGGATGATCGTCATAAGCTTAATTAAAATTTCCGGAAGTTTATAACTTTCCTTCGCCGTTTTTTTATAATTTACTATCTTAAATTATGTAGTAGATAGCAGTACAGGTAATATTTTGGTAAATAATCGGCCTAAGTCTCTGTGACAAATCTGCAAGAAGATCTCAACTAGAAAAGGGCAGCAATAAGTAACGTAAAGTGCTTCATTTGATAGGAATATATTTTTTTCGCTGTTGGCCATCCTTTTTGAAATAAATAAATAATGGTATAATCTTTATAATTTAAACATGTTGTCATATCATATCTTTTAACATGTCTGTTAATATATTGTTCGAATTGTCTATAGAGGTTTTCACATCGGATGTTTTAACATATAATTCCTTTCAAAAATTGATCAGGTTGACTGACGGTTGATGAACGCAATTTATGCGTAGGACGGTTCAAAAAAGACGCATTATGACGTGCGATTACACGTGATGTTTTTTAACTTTAATATATTTTTAGATGTCAAAATGACCTTAACTTTACTCTCAAAATGAACTAAATAGCCTCTTTCACATTTTTGTCACCTTGAAATAACTGCCCTTGTAACTCTTATTTTTGATTTGGGAACAAATTATATTCGCTAGAGATTGAATCTTCTTATTTGGTGGAAGGACTAATAATTTGCAGCCACACTGGTTTAGAACCCTTACTGCTATGCTATCATTGTAATCCACTCCATAGTGTTGCAACAGCAACACGCATTATATTCACCCCCCCCCCTTTCCTTGATACTTTCTTTTATATTCCCTATTAATGTTGTATAATCTTCTTTTGTCATAGTGACACTATTTTCTTTATTATCCGTTAATAACATTTGTTTGGAATCTAAGCATATCGTAGCCTTGATCTATCATGTCGATTTCTCCTCCTTATAATATTAGACGATGGTTTTGACTCGAACTACTCAAAAAAATCATCATAACAAGATGATCATTTAAGGTCCCCAAAATAGTAATTTTTGGAAATCTTGTTAATAAATCACTCAGTATTTAATTTAAAGGAGCATCTGCTAATTCTATTTTTGTTTCACTTATTTGAGGATTGTTATTGTCATTTAGGACACAAAAGTGTAAATAGAGAGGTGAATAATCATTCTCAGTTAACTGTTTTCTTTTTAAAAGTCTCCTTAATAATAAATATATTGTCTACATTATAAATAAAAATTCTTTTTAGGGTTTTATACCCCAAAAAGTTAAAACAAAGCTCTTAAAAGATCAGACACGTGTCTGTCCCTCTGTTACAGACGTTTTCTTGCAAACGGCTCGTCACAGAAACTTCAAATTTACCATAGAAATAAAACATATTAATCGGCACATATCTCAAAATTAGTTTATATTAGAATAACAAAATTTTTATCATAATTTTAGGTTGTATAACTTCAACGATTTACTAAAAATGCGGAACAAATTACACATTCTCTCTTAAAATTATTGAACTTAAAGTTGTGGAAACATAGGGTTTTTAGAAGCCTAAGTCAGTGGATTTTTTTTAAGTGACTTGAGTGCTCCTTATTATTAACTATACGTTCAAGGTATGAGTCGTTTTTGGGTATGGATTACTTTAACAGTTTCTTGGAATTATAATGACTATTTATTCGAAATTTATATTATGCCTGTTATGCAAATATATGGAGAATTAAACTCGGACGTTGGGTAAATGGCCAAAGAGTACATAACGCCCAGATTTTAAGCTGGTTATATCTGGCAGTTACCTAGTACTTCGTTAGGAAATCCTTCGCTTAATATTTCTAAACTTTAGATCTTTTAGAGTGTACTTGTTGTTAATTCAGTTTGGTGACCATGGATCTCAAAGTTTTTGTTGGGAGCTTTCTAATATTGTCGTCACCGTGGTGTATTAGGTTGATCGCAAGATATACGACTTTTTGACTGCGAAACGCACCGCGGGGACCCGGGTTCAATTCCCAACCGCTCGTTGAGTGGGGTTGGACTGGTGTTCTGGTTGACTATAAGGGATTGCTGTTATATCAGTAAGTCCCCCATATGTATCAATTAGATACATTACAGTAAATAAACAAATAGTTCGATATGCCTGTTGCTAGCTGTTCATCGGAATTCGATTCCCCAAGTCTAAATCGGTTAGAGCGTAGTTTCGTATATTATTTTGCTTTCATTTAATAGCTGTGACTTCTGATCAGCCAGCGCTTGATTCAAATTTTTGAGTTGAGCTGCTTACGTTTGCTCCAGATGTGTATCCGCTTGGCGTTTGGTATTACCTACTACCAATCATTTCGTTTAATCTTTTTTTTTATGATACCGCACCGGTTAAACTATATTAAGTAATTTAAAATAAGATAACCGATTTCATAAATGGCGGTATACTATATTAAATACATAGGAGGTAAGAGAAAAGTTACTACTTACGCTTTCAACCATAGAAAATGAGTGTTATTTCTTTAACTGTAATTGAAGATAAATTATGCAATCAGAAGAACAGAATTATAATATATATTTAGCATACACGTAAAATAAATCGGCAGACTATATATATAGTATCTTAAAATTTTCCCGAATTATACGTCAATGAAGGAAAACTCCTGAAAAAGTAAACGACTGAAATTTTCCTTAACTCTCAAAAGTATTTTTTGTTACTTGAAACCTAGATCAACGAATAATAATACAACGAAACCTATGTCGTGGTAAAGAACTTAAAGAAAGTAGAAATAATACTCCATCAAGTAGTTTCATTTATTTGGTAATAATGAATTTCTACAAAATTAACGCCAAATACATTCAATATTCACTATATTAAACAATATTAGCAATAAAATCTTTGCATTCTTAAAAATTGAATATGATATTTATTGTGCACGCATGACTACATAAAAGTACTACTAGATAATATTTGGTTAAATAAATTATTACAAAACCTTCAATTTTTCTCTCAGACTACTTGAATATTTTTATGAAAAGAGTAACAAGAGAGCATATTTTTTTGCCTTTGCCATAGAAAGCGTTGGAAGTATATGGACTGAATGAGCAACTAATTCATGAATGGCTAGAGTCATAATTTTAATAATAAAATCAAGTTAGAGACAATGATGAGTTTAGTAACTAGTTTCGTAGCACTAAAGGTAGATAAGATGCAGGCATGTACCTAGGGTATATAACGTACACGACGCTACACACCCATAGCTGTCATACCCGTACTTGAATGATTGCGTAAAAATTGACTGATAATTAATGCCAATATGATTGACAAATTGACTAAAATTATATTTTATGAACGCAGGTCTTGCTGACTTAGGAACGTATGATATACAATTATAACTTAAAGTAATCGAATATCTGATATGTCCGTAGAAAAAGAATGAGGAGACAATCAATTAAGCTATTTAGATTATATATTTTCAAGAAATTGAAAGCACCTCTAGTAAAGTAAAAAGTTTGTATGGCTGACAAAAATTATGCCCCTCTCATTGATGAATATTAGAGAAAGTTAGAGCTGCTGAATACAAGTATGTATTAATACACTTTCTGGCATTCGACAAAGCGAATACGAGAGGATTTCAATGAATATGTTAATGAATTGATTGATTATGGTGGCACCGTATGCTGGCTAACTTATTTTCTTGAATTAAACTCAATAAAATAGTCGTTCATTAGGCTACTCGCCTCAAATTTAATGTATTTTCTCCGTAAAAAAAACCGTAATGGAAAGAGAAAAGTGTCAAAGAAATATTCTGGTTACAAATAAAATTATAAAAATCGACAAGCATTTTTCCGGTTAGAAAGAAATTTTTGAAGAAGCTGCGATTTCGTGTTTTACTGGAAGGCAAGATGCTTGAAATGTTCATATAACTAAACAAATTTATGTCGTGTTTATTATTTAATTTTAAACTAATATGTTTCGATGTGTTTCCTTTTTTATTCTTAGGATTTATCATAAAGAAAGGTATAGTTTTATATCAGTCTAAAAGGTTTTTAAACATATGTAGGAATGATTGAGCAAAACGAATATATTTTCTGTCATGAAAATTCATAATAGCGAAACTCTATTTTTTGCAGTGAACTTTTTGAGTGTTGTAAAGTTTTTGCTCGAAAATAACGTTTTGGCATAATTTTATTTTTCCTATTAACATAGTTATTCTAATTATATCATTCGCATCGTAATTTCATTACTTAGGTACATATATCCAAAATGTATTTCCAATATTTAATGCACAATGGTTATTCAACGAATTTATAGAAAATTCAAAGTTCTGATAACTTCTAAATCGTCAAACTATGATATAACATATACTATGCTCAAAGTTTACTTGTAATGTCTCCTAATATTGAGTTACGGTTGAATCATGGGTTGTACGGGAATATGTAAACATGCGTTTTAAATATTTTCTGGAATCGATAAATAGAAGTATAAATATGGTGTTGTGCATTATTCCTTCTCTTGGCCGCTTTCATGTTTCTTAATCGCATTATGTAACTGAAAATTTTCGTATACATATCGTTTCTTATATCAAAATTTAACCTTTTGGCCTAATATCAGATTGTCAGTTTTTAATTTACTGATGTTTTATATTATCGTACTTTTTTTCCTTTCGAATATTTCAACAAATTAAATGATTTTAATGGGATGTCAAATCATAAATACTATAGGTTTAAAATATTGTCGGGATAGTGAAGATTTTATAAATACATGATTCCACTTTAACTCAGAATTTTAAATTAGTCACATTGACTGATTTTGGTTATTTGCTTTTAAAGTAGGACCGGAAAGACCTCGTATGATGAATAAAAAATTCATAATTAACCATTGTACTATAAAAAGCCACGAGTAAAAATCAGTTTCAAGAACTTAAGGACGTACTACAAATTCTGCCGCTCGAGACCGAATATTGTAGTAAAATCACCAATCACGCAAGAAATGGTTATAAGCGACGTCGCCTGTTGGTGTACAAGAAATATATAGCCTATTCGAAATATATTGATAACGCGCATAGGCTGTAAATTTGTTGCAAGTATAACTGAAATTAATATACGTGTTATGTATTATTTATTTAGTATTATGTTTTATTTATTTTATATTATAAAAATTGTGTCGAAACAAAGATAATAACATTATTAGTATTATTCCAGTTTTAATTCGGATTTCATCCATTGACTAGGCCAGCTAACCAGAAAGGTTGCATACAATGATTTTATCTTTCACATGCGGCTTTATTGACACAGCAATAGCAAATTATAGTATTTGATTGTTTTCAACCTCCAATAATGTAAAAGACAAAGAATAGGATAACCTCACGGGAAAATTTTTTAGACTCATTTAAATATTTCATACTATTAGCCATAAAGAAACCACAAACGACTGAAAACTGTTCTCTTAAAACAGATCTGAATCATATGCAAGGAAAATTATAAAACGAAAAAAATATATAAACGCGTGTGCAAAAACCCGAGATTATCTACTAATTATCAAAAATCACTAAAGATACTAAAAATATCACATTTCCTCCTGACGCTTTTCTCACGATCATATGCTCAACTCCAGAACAAGTGAAGTTTGAATCGGTTCACCATAAAGCCTTGCCTGATAAGATGCAAAATTCTCTAATTAAAATCAGATTTTTGTACCAAACTTTACTTCGAAAACACGTTTTATATTTCTGTTTGTTTGTTAAAATTAAAGCTTTTTGTTTAGTACTCACTTTAGTTAACTAAGCAATCATTATTATTTTTTTACCATTTTGAAAATATAAATTATAACAAGAAAAAAAAGTATCTGCGGAAATGCTTATAAAGTGTCGGGACCTGGCATGATGAACTTTTATTTTGATCTCTTTTAAAGTCTCATTTCAAAATCTTGGCTAATGGAATGTGATAAATAATCTCTTAATTTTATTGATCTTAATAGTCGAGGATCCACAAATTCTGGAATTACACAATTTTGATAAAACTTCACTAAATATGATTCCATGTCATATTTTCCAGAATTGGTCATCCTTTGCAATAAATTCATATTTAAATTTATTGGTCCCAGTTCAAACCGCAAATAGGCGGACGTCTTGTCTTACAATACGAAGCTGACCTTGTATTTGATTTGAGGCTTTTTATTGATATAAATTTTGCCACAATCGTATTTTTAATACTCAATTTGTTTTTCATTTATTCCTTCATCTGGGTGTAAATTAAAGCTAGATAATGGGCACTTAACGTCTACAATACCTACTGAACCATATTTGTATGCTGGCAGTCGGGTGTGGCTCCTAAAAAAGAAAATTCATTACCAATAAATAAACCGCAATCCTCAATATCAGTAAAAGTATTGTTAATTCTTCGAGTGACGTGTATTCATTGTTATTTCCATATTTTATTTATGGCACATTGTTCAAATTATAGTTCAATCCAGTTTAAAATCTGTTTAATTAACGAAGCGCATATTTACATGTCTCTTACATACTTTGACAAACAAAGAAGCTGTTAATAACTTCCGCTTACGCTCTAACCAATGTGGGCTAACCACTTTGATAAACTGTACTGCGCTCTAGATCATGTCTTTGTTCAGGAGTCATTACCGATTCTTTCAGAAGCTCTTTTTTTGCGTCTTCTTGAACTTTGTCAATCATATTCGGAATATGACAGCATTCACCATAGTTCGAGTTTTTGATAAGGCCTTTATTTTCCATTCCTTTAAAATTTATATCATGATTCAGACTTCTATGATATGCTTCTAATTTCTTTATTTCAAGGCAAGCGCCTAAATTGAAAATAAGTTCATGAATTAAAAATTGCAATCAGTTTTTATCTAAAGATACCAGGGAAGTTGCACATCGTCCACTATAAGAATCTCGGGGAGAATATTAACTATCTGTTCTCCCATATATTTGGCGATAAAGCAGTTAAAGCATTCTGCTAAATTATTCGTTCCATTTACTAAACTATAAGAATGTAGAGATAATATATGCGGGATGTCAGTCATTTTGATGAAAATACCACAAATTCTTAATTCGGTGACTATATTCTCGTTATTAAGCAAATTCGCGGTACAAAAATAAGATGATCTGTTATAATAATCGCCAAATATGCTAGAAGGTCTATTAATATGCTATAAGGTCTATTAAATAGGGTCTGTTAATAATTCTTTTTATATTATCAAATTTTGCAACAAACCGTATATTTACCACAATCTCAAGTAATTATCCTTGATAAGCTTTCGTGCTGTCATTGAATTGATTGTATTGGATGCAATTGCCATCAAGGAATTACAATAATTACGCAAAAAATGGTTTTTATATTCTATTTTACATAAAGTTACATTCTGGGTGGAATATCGACAGGACATAAAATTGTATTTAACTGTATAAAACCGACACCAATAAACAATACAACAGCGACAGTTTTTTGGTTTATGTCCTTTCGTCTGACATTTCCGTGTTCTAATCAAAGTTCTCACCGCACATATTGCAAATAAGAGTAAACTTTTAATGTAAACCTGTTCTTTTTTTCCTCTTTCATTTTTATATCAATATTTAAAAATATTAGCTAAAAAAATGTCGGGATTACCAGATTAGTTCTAAGTTTCTACGTTGCAAGATTTCTAAGCAAATCGGCTGTAAATATAATATAGAAACACATAAGTATCTTACTCTGTCTTTAATTGGCGTAGTAATATGGTGTATATTTAAAAAAAAATAACGACTAAAATAGTTTTCCCATAATATTTACGTGGGCTTCTAAAATCTATATTTTCCATAGTCTATGAATAGTGGTTGGGGGTCCTGTTGAGGCCCAACTAGTCGCCCTGTTGAACGTAGAATTCATATAGACGATTGAAAATATATTTTAATGGACTAAGTATTTTTATTTTTTCTTTATCATTGCGTTAATTTAAATAATTTTCTCTACAAAATAAAGAAGATGAAATTAATTACTTTTTTCTCATTTCAAATTAAATTAAAATGGTTTGGAATGAATCCTCTCAACTAACCCGTTTTTAGCGATTTTGGCGTGAAATGAGTTGTAAAAAGCGGAGATTTATAAAATAAATACATAAAACCAATGACAAATATTCAACATGGACGAAGATTTCATTTCTTTTTCTATATCCAAATCATCATACTACATATTCCCAGAATTTAGAGTCAAGTTGGCAAAATAGAGGTTTTTTTTGTTAAAAATGTACTCGTAAACACGTAAAGAGTAACATCATATAATCCGACGACAGTAAACCTTTTATAATAAAAAGATATGCCCCATTTAAGGATGGGATCAACTTATGTTTACTAGAAAAAAAAAACGTTTGCTCATTTCTAATTTCATCTTAATTAGATAAAATACATAATTAATAATTAGATAAATTACAGCCACGGCACCTTTATTTAAGCATATTGACATGAACACTCAGTATTTCATCAAAAAGGTGCTGAATTTACGAACAAGGATATCCGGAAAAAAATCGGGCGTGAGCAGGAGTACGTCGTGCTGAAGTTTTTTCAGGGAATCCTTCTCTTTATACATGAGGGAATTTTATGACATAATTTTACTTTATGACAATAAACGAAACACACTTTGAATCATTTCTTTCTCTTTAGATCGTTAACTTATGAACTATCGGTCTATGGTAAGTAAAGTAAATAACATATGCCATTATTGCGGGATTCATATTGCGCACAAAGGTAAGATCTATTGCGGATCTTTCGTGAAGCGTTGTCGGTCTGCATGGAAATAGCGATAAGTTGCTCCTCGCTCCCAATCGAGAAACTGTTCGCTCGACGGTATCTGGATCGATATTGAAATCTCCAACTAACAAGAGAGGTATGTCTAAATCGACTTTTAAGTCTAGTAGAATTCTCAGTATTATTTTTCCATACTCGGCAATCCCACGCAGCAATAAACATGTATATTAGTTAGAGATGTCTGAGGATGTACGTAAACCCTTGCTAATATAAATTTATAACTGGACCATGTAACTTCAATCACTGTGATGTCTCCGCAACGGGCGTCTAATAATTTGGTGAGTATTTGATAGTCAACAACCACTTGACGGTACGTAGATATTGCCTGCATGTTCTTGTATATCGCTACTACAGAATTTTTGTCGGCGAGATTGTGTTATGTTTTCTTATTCTGGAATTGCAACAAGCAACAAGTTCGAAACCGCCGATAGGGAATGGTTCGTCCTCAGCCATTCAAGTTTTTGACGCTAGTAAATAATCCGAAGAAGCCATGATTAGTTCGTTCTCAATGTCAGTAATGTGCGCAATCATATCTTGAACGTTGTGATGTGTGCTTGTTCTATATGCAGCTTTGTTGAGGACGCCAAAATGTTACCTTGTTAGAGTTTGCAATCTGTGCTCTTGTAATCATGCAAACTTGGAAAGTAGGAATGGAAAGTAGCATAATGAGTACCAGAGGCTTTCGCAGCCGAAAGCTCGTCACTGAAATGTTGGAAACATTTTGAAATTTAAAATAATAGCCTCTAGCGATTATGAATAACATAGTTGAATAATAGATAGTTGGTTAGTAGTTAGTTTATAAAAAAGGTTTTTAATTTCTTTATAGTAATACAAAATAAGCAATCCATTGACTATATATGTCAATAAGGTGACCAAGATTTAATACGTGTTTAAACCTAAATTATCACTTCTGTTTTACGAGTAACCAAGTAAGTACTTTTGAAATTACACGGAACTTATTTTTTTTTCTTCGAGATAATATTTTAACCAGAGGTTGACTAAAAGTTTCGTTTGATATTATTTTTGTATGGATACACGAGGGTGATTTTGTGGTACATAAGTTGTGGGGGCGGTAAACAGTCTCAATATTTATTCGACTACATTTACTTATCTCTAATACGATTTTGATAACTCAAATATGCAAAATAAGCGATCTGCTACACCTAACTAAAGGCAAATATAATCCACCAATGTGTTCGCCTGCTGGACGGCTCCTCTGGTGCAGGGTTCGGCCGGCAGATGCACTGGTACAATGATGAGCTTGTTAAGTTTTAGGAGGTCGTCACGGACAACTGATTACCCATTAGTAATTCGCGAAAGCCGCTGTATTTGTCTTGAGTACGACTTGAATCTTCGGAGGTTGACGACCGACGGACTGGTTCGCCGCTCGCAAGCGACAAACACATAAGTAATTTAAGACAACATTGAATCTTTCTTTTTTCATACGTGTTACAACAAAATTGAAACACCTTAACTGATAATAGAGTCTTGAATTTATAGCTTAAAAGACTGAAAAAACACACTTTGAAAAACTACTGAAAAGCAAAAACTAATTATCGAGACTGTTTTTTCCGTCTACTCAGTCATTTATTAATCAATTGAAACTGTAAGACAACATAGACAAGTATAGTGTATTTAGAATACATTGAAGATATCAGATGGCCCTGTTATAATCATACCACCCCATCTATAGCAAATAAACAAAAACAATAACAGCATTTCACATTAACACTATTTGACTAACCCCCATATCTTCAATATATTTATAATGTTTAACGGGATTCAAAGCTTTAGTAAGAATATCAACTGACATAGCAATTGTTGGTAAATATTCAAAATTTACAATTTTTTCATTACTCAGATGCTTGACAAAATAATGTCTAATATCAATGTGTTTATTTTTCTATGATGCACATAATTTTCCAACAACGTTTGTTCTTCTTGGCTATCATTAAACAAACGCACAGTACATAAATTACCAGTCAGTTTACGTAGTCAAGATTTTAAATATATAGCTTCTTTATAAGCTTCAGCTATGGACAGGTACTCAGCTTTCATACCTGAAAGAGCAACTGTTCGTTCTTTTTTGCTTTTCCAGGTAGTAGCTGATCCTGACATTAGAAAGGAATAGCTTGTATAAGATTTGTGATCTACAGAATTACTTGCCCAATCCACTTCAACATAACCAACAAGTTCAGTGTTATCTCTTTTATACTTGAAACAATAATTTTTACTTTTCTTAAGATACCTAAGTATTTTTTTTGGTATAATTCCAATGAACATTTGTGTTACATTTATTAAATTAACTAAGGAAACTAACACCAAAAGATATATCCGGTCTCATAAGAACCGATAAATACATTAAACTTCCAATTAAGTTTTGATATGGAAGATTTAGATCACAAGTTTTTGGTTTCTCAATATTTAAAAATCATCCTCAAAGTAAGCCTCCATAGGAGTGCATGCAATTTCACAACTTATCATATTAAACTTATCCAGCAAATGCTCTACATATTGTTCCTGATCCAAAGTAATAAATATTGCTAAACCTATCCTTAATTCCTTTTCTTAAAGTTAGAATTTGAAAAAGGTCTCATTCTAATCGATGTCAGGTCTCTAAGCAAAGCCCATAAATATCAAATGCACTCTGTATCACATTGCATTGTTGTCACTAACTTTTCTTTTAAATACCCACTTTTCTTTTAAAAATCGCACTGCACTGATGTCTGATCTGAAGTTAACTCATCTACTGAAGTCCACGCTTTTATTTTCCTCGAACGCTTGCAATTCATTCTTCATTGCCTCAATTCATTCTTCTCTGTTTGAATTCTCTAGAACTTCTTGGATCCTGATAAGATCACTGGTGACTTCTGGATTCAGCTTTGTACTTGTACAGAGGTTTGCATAAGCATAACGCTTTGGGGGCCTTATCATTCGTTTGTTGTTTACTGGTTATTTTAGCACAGTTTCCTCCTCTTCCTCAAGCTCTTTAAACTGAAGTAATATAGGAAACAAATCAGGGATTCCCTGATTTGATTTTCGAATCTTTGGCTAAACAGAATTCGAAACATGTCCATCTTTTATTTCAATATAGCCGCCTGCATTCTCTGCTTAGATATATCCAACTGAAACTGTTATATTTGCATCACATATATTGTTTCTTTGTACATTTTCATATAGTATTAAATCTCTACTGGTTATTACATATATTTTAATGGAATCATACAGTGCCTCTGTAGACTTTGACGTCCTCAAAGAAACCAACTAAGATGCGCTTTTTTTAATTTAGTGTCCCACTTACGCAGCTTCTCTTTGGGCACATGCACCATTACTTGAATGGCTCAAATCCGGTGTTTAATAAAGATTTTTATTACTTAATTTTGATCCGACAGACCTACTCCTTAAATAGACATCAATGTTTATTGCTTCTGCCTAAAACCTTTTATCTAAGCCTGCATCGAATAATATACAATAAGCTCGCTCAACAATAGTGCGATTAATACGTTAACTCAAACCAATCTGTTCTGGAGTATAAGCATTAGTCTTTTGATGGACAATTCCAGCATCCTTAAAATAATTCTTAAATTCATTGCTACAGAACTCCAGGCCATTATCTGACCTGAATACTTTTATTTATTTAGTTTTCCGCCCTTGCTTTGAATAGCTTACAACACTTGACAATTTCTCCTCTTTCTTCCTTTGTCAATAAATATAAGGATGGCCCCCCAATTAAAGTCGACTCCATAGGTCTAGACGCAGCAGCATGGACAATATCCAGTGGTTCAACGCTCCTTGTTCCTGCATAATCAATTGGTAAGCATGACTATTTTTCTTGGCAGCATACCGAGCACGTATTCTTGTTGATTACTGACTTATCTGTGTATGATATTCCCGTGAATGCCCCTTCCTTCATTTTATTCTGGTCATTCGTATTCAAATGACCCAATTTCCTGTGCCATATTTCACTTCTAGCCGCTGAAGAAGGAGATGTAAACAAATATTGTTAATGTTCTATGACCAACTTGTTAACACCGTCTATCTGATTCGTGACAGCCACCAAATTATTGTCTCAATTCACAATTAAATGAAACTACGTGATGTAATATTATTTCTACTTTACCACGATCTAGGTTTTGTTGTATTACAACATCTTCATGTGGGCTATTAGCAAAAATAATCAAAGAAGTTATTAGCAAAGATAATTATGGAATTTTTGAATACAACGAAACCTAGGTCGTGGTGAAAAACTTAAATAAAGTAGAAATAATACTAGATCACGTAGTTTCATTTAATTGTGAATAATGAATTTCTACAAAAGTAATGCCAAATATATTCAATATTTTCTCTAGTGTAAATATTGCAGCACTTTTCTTTAAAATCCACTCTATTGCCGTTTTTGATAAGCTGACTTATCGATATCAAGTTTGTTACGACGTTAAGTACACATGATATGTCCTTCAAAGTAACTTCATATTTGCGATTGGGAGTGATAATCACGATATCTACATCTCCTGAGTACAGCATTGGCATAGACTTTTCATTTGCTGCCATTATCTCCTTTATATTTGATATAAAACATGTATTCTTTATCATTTCGACATCAACCTCCATATGAACACCAAATAAAAGTCTTCTTTGTTATAATTTCCATTCAAGAAATCTACGGAATATGCATTCATCTTGGTTACTTGCTTATGATTATTTTGTTTACATTGAGATTTGTAATGTCCAAACTGCTTGCAACGATCACATTTTACATTCGTTTTCATTTGAGCTGGTCATAGACGAACCACCGCTATGATGACCGGGGCTGGTATACTTCTTGCCGTGGTTATCAACTTTATAATATTGTCGACTTTGCTGTCCTCTGCTCAAGAATAGACATTCCGATTGCTGAATCGTTTCCCGCTATATCAATCAACTTTGTCTTCATTACCTTAACAGTAATGGCAATCCCAGAATGAACTATCTCCATTATCATAGGGAAGTATTTTTCAATTATACCCGTCAACATTAAACAGCCAATCCACTTGCAGTTCACGGAAAAACCTATTCCTGATCGTTTCTGGGTGGTCTCAATAATTTTTGTAACATCGAATCGCAATTATCGAGCCGAATCAATATTAGACTACGTAGTAATATTATTCTTCGGAGAACTCAGAATCATCGACCATGTTCTTTCATTTCTGCCATAATCTTTTTGCGCTTGAGCTTCCTTTATGTGAATGTACAATGATGGATCGATGGTGAAAACTAACTTGGCCTTCGCTTTTGGATCTTCTGTGGCTTGGCTTTTGTGCTTGATATAACTTGACATGCCCTCCAAAACCAAGAAATTGTCCACTGCAAATGCTCATTCGTGATAATTCTCACGCCCCGTTGATGAATGTATCCGACGCCGTTTCTGTTAGTTGCACTCTTAACAATCAATTCTTTTATTTTTTTAACTCAACTGTGATTATATCTACGCTCGTTATAGCTCAGACACTATGTTTAATAAGTTTTTCTGATAACGGTACAGTGGGCCCGTAACCTAACAAAACGAAGTAGTTATGTGCGAGACAAGAAAGCGATACCTTTTATTAATCAATTGACACTGCAAGAGAACATAGACAAGTATAAAGTATATGGAATATAATTAAGACATCAGATGGCGATGTTATGTTTATTTGATGTCACCAGGTCTAAATAATCATAACAGTTTTCGAGTATAATATTTGAGAGTAAATAAGAGGGGTTCTTTGTCTTGAAATATAACTTAAATTTTATGAATTTTCACCCGCTTAATATTAATTTGAGAAACAAAATCATTTAGTTTTGAGAAAAAACTCCCACTTTCTTACAGTTAAATATTATACTCAGTAACTAACATAGCATACACTATAGTTCTGATTTAGTAGATAGAGAAATCAGATCCGATAATTATTTTTTTTGCTTTTTAGTGTTACAGTGTTTTGTAAAAGCGTGTTTTTTTTAGTTTTTTTGAACTATTAATTTATTTTTATGCCTTTTTTATCTTTAACTTTTGTTTAAAGACTGCAATTTTTTTTAATTTCATGAAGTAATTGTGTTATCAGCGATTCTTGAGACGTGTCCAAAATATTAAATATTATGCCTGGATATGAGTGAAAATTTAATAAAAATATTCTTTTATTTTTTGTTTAGTCTTTTTTGTTTTAGACAATTTTTTTTATTTTATGAAATTTTTGAATTAAGTCTTGACACGTTTGCAAAATAGTTCGGACGTCTGTATGTTGGTGAAAATTTAATAGAAAAAATGTTTTATTTTTTGTTTCGCCTTTTTGGTTTTAAACACTTTTTTATCATTTTATGTAATTATTGTAATATCATCGTTTCTTGATATCTGTGCGAAATTTGAAATAATTATTAAAAAACTTTAATTGAAAAATTCCGTTTTGACGTACTTAAATGTTATTCCAGCCGCAGGTATGTATATGAATAATTTCAAATTACATTTAAATTTTTTTAATTGACACCTAAAAATTGTCCATAACCAGCAAAAAAAAATACTTGCATAATGAAAGTAAACATTTTCTGTTTGCCTTTCTTTCAGAGTCAAACATCTGAATGAATTTCGACAAAATTTTACACGTAAATAACATTTACCTTAATTGGCATTAAATTGGCATTTCTACATAATGACACTTCTACATGACAGGGTAACTTATCTTTTACAAAAGCAGGGCATTGAAACTAGCGCTAAAATAATTATACTCATGCATGAAAACTGCATGGGCTATCAATAATTTAATTTTTATTCGCAGTTTAACATGTTTCATTTAAAATGTCAAATTCCATGAGTTAATTATTTCACGATATTTTAGTCCAAACTGCAATGCTAAAGTCTTCAGACATACTGCACTCACTCTCTTGTGAAACGTAAGCATGTTTATTCGTATTTGATTATGTTGTTAGGGTAGTAAAATATGTGCATTTTTGGGGTCATAAAGAATTATTTATTTACTCTACTATCCACTATTGAATAAATTTGACGTTAACGTTGTAGAAATTCATTATTCACAATTAAATGAAACTACGTGATGTAGTATTATTTCTACTTTCTTTAAGTTCTTTACCACGACCTAGGATTCGTTGTATTACAACATCTTCAAGTGGGCTATTAGAAAATATCTTTGCTAATAAGCCACCTGAAGATGTTGTAATACAACAAAACCTAGGTCGTGGTAAAAAACTTATAGAAAGTAGAAATAATACTACATCACGTAGTTTCATTTAATTGTCTACTATCCACCTCAAGTCTGCCGTTGCTAAGCCCTATTCTTGCTGTACGAAGGAGTGCAGTTTTGATGAAAGACGTTATTTCTTATAAAACTAATGACATGAAAGATCGATTGAACCATTAAAGAACACATTTTGTTTTTTTTTATATGGCAAATATTAAAATTTTCAAATTTAGAAAAAAATTTAAAAAAACATTTTTAAATATTTCCAAAAACGGTTTAGACATGAGATAGGATGGCCACACATAGATCTTTTTAGTTTCCCACACAAATACTTTTTATTATTCTCTTTTTTTCCTGTGTCAGTGCATTAAATTCAATTTCCATTCAAGTTTTGATTTGAATTTCTTGAACAATTATATACGTAGTACCAATATATTGACCTTGCTTATTATCTCTGCCGTCGAATTTATTTTATGTGAAACTATATTTAAATCACTAGTTTAGAAGTTAAAATTAAGTTCTTGATTCCTTTACTTTTCTATAGTGAAGCATATAACGCTAAGGGGATTTTTAGATATAATTATTAACAAGTAATCCACACTGTATTTTCTAATTAAAATGTATTAATGGCACTTTTTGTTCTCGAGAAAAAAAGATACACCCAGTCAGAGGGACTGGTTCCCCGTTCGAAAGATGTACCGTTAAGAATGCTAGTCTAGGAAAAATATAATAACCCCCAGCTTCCATAATCAGTGTTCCACACCATTGTGATTTTTGTTTTAATGTAATGAATTTATTAGATTTTTGTTGGTTATCATTAGTACTTTAATTGTATTTTAGATTTAAAAAAAGTATTGTTTTTAAAAAAAATACATAGATTGATAGCATGATATTTACAACTTCTCTTCAATATATAACATAAAAAATACTTCGTTCTTATTTTCTTACCACTATTTTTGGAGTGGGGCAGATATTTTTTCAAAAAGTTTAGAAAATTTATATTATAAAATAAATTAAATATTTTTGGACTCCCAAATTAGCGAGCGGTCATCCAAAAACCCACACCGAAAAAAAATAATTTGCTTCTTCGTGCATCCCACGAAACTGACGAGATCAACTTTTATTCTTCACTTTTGCAATTATTCTATAAATGTATGCATAAAATGTATATTTTCCACATTATATGTTCTCTGAAAAAAATGTGCGTAACAAACAGACAGATAAATCGAGTCAAAGATAATTCCATAAATGTTCCATTTTACCAAATTTTCGCAGTCAAATGAACCAAGCGGAAGTGGATATTACGCAATAGATAACTTAGGAATGTATTCTCTGCGGTTGCGTTCGGTGCAATATAACGTCCCTTGAATGCGTTTTAATACTTAATGGAATATTTTCAATGTATGACAGTTATAATGAGACATACAAATTCCAATATGTTCAGAACTTGTTAATAATTGTCTCGCAATAAATTGTAAAATTCTGAAGATATCAGAATGAATTTATTTAATATATTTTCAGGAAGTATTTCATCCTTAATTATGTGTATTACATAAATCAAAAGAATATGAAACAGTGATGAAGTGTCGGGTGTGGTTGTAGGATGAAAAGAGAGGTTGTTATGAGGCTTCATATAAAGGTTACATTGGGAAATAATAGATCATTCCTCCTATCACTCTCATTCATTCCGCACAAAGAGAAGTAGTGATAAATGAAATATGGGCCAAAATAAAAATGTAATAAATCGAAGTCTGTTAATAATAGATGGAGGATTAGTATTGCATTTGCATAGAGTATTAAACAAAGCATATCCCACATACTTAATGACATTACGTTCAATCAAGGAAATGGATACAATGTGTACAATCGCACATATATATTTAGTCTAGCTCTATATATTACAATATATATCTACTTATATATTCTATATCTACTTATATATTACAATTCCTACCAAAGAAATTTCGCAAAAATTATAATATTTCCAAAATATACATAATAATTATTGAAATAAGTATAGAAAATGTTAATACAAGCAAAGATTGAGAAATGGGGAAACCGGAAAATTCGCATATTTGATTCATATTCTAATTTTTTTGGCTCTTCTGATTTCCCACATCATTTGAAAAAAGCAAGGACAAAGGGTGAACACTATCATATAGATGTATGTTTAAAGTAAGGTAATCATTATGGTTTTATGCAAGACAATTACATGAGGTAAATGTATTGGGTCCAATAAATTTATATACGGCAACATAACTTTCTTCCCATAATTTTAAATATTTTTTGCTAAAAAAACATATTCTATTATTGGAACGTCTTGTAATGAACTTTGTGTTAACATAAATACAGATTAGTTTTAGCCAAATCATACTGTAACTTTTAGTAAAACAAAAATATAACTCAAAGGGATAAATTTTATTTCTTTAGGATGTGGGCAATGAAATTACAAAAATTTTCATTCATCATCCAGTTTGAATAACTAAAATATTGTAGTTATATAAAATACCTTGGAAAAATATCAATATTAAATATAGTAAATAAATGAAATTGCAGTCACTTGATAATTTAAAACTTGAAAAGATATGAAAAATACGAAAACATTATTAAATATCCGACCAAAAATTTGGTGTATAGAAGTTTTTAATTAACACATATCCGTATACGCCATTCTTAAGATCATACGAATATTTATATCTTTAAAAAAAATATTCCTACCCATAGTCCGGAGGTATGCAATGAATAACTGATATATAATTCGAATTGTTAAGTTTTGCTGAACTCAAAGTTCAACTTTTTATTGGCTGAAATCCATCTGAAAATTGATGTGAAATATTTTGTTTTTCTCGATGTCAAATATTTTGTCTCAGCATAAATTTAAGAAAAAGGCCTCCACTTTTTAAATAAAACTAAGTTACGGCCCAGTTCTACGTCATCGTTAAGGAGATGATACATAAACAACTCGAGTAACGATGTCTTAAATAGTTTAATATTTATCATGAACTAATTATACCATGTATTATAATATTTACACTAGCTATTTACAGGTTCATTGTCAATATTAATGAATTCGTATGCTCTGTGTATAAAAAATATGTTTAGTGTATATAAGACAACAATGAAAATAAGAAGTTTCCTATAAGTCTCTCATAGTGGTACGTTTAATGTTTAAAACTTTACACACGCTAATACCGAAAATATAATTAATATTTTCGGTTAAGAAGTAGTATATTATTTCCCTTGGAAGCATTTGGTTTGAAAATTAAAAACATTTGTTAATTTACATTTTATAACATAAAATATTTACTTCAGGCGAGGTTCTAAATTTATATAGGTATAAATTTCCGTAATAGAGAGAGACTACAGAGTCTCCAAGCAACGATTCCGATTGTCCGATTGTTCCGACACGTAGTAAAATATCAACAAAATTATTTTCTACGTATTCTACATGCATGAATAAAAAAAAATTAAGAATTCTATCTAGTGAAATATTTTACAATAGATCTTTTTGAAATTAAATAGTTTTTTAATCTTGTTTTGAGCATATTTCCCTGAATATGAATCTTTACAATGACAATAAACATACATATCCTTTTTCAAACATGGGTATGAAAAAGTGGACAGCTACGAAATCCTATTCTATATTTGTTTTCAAACGTACTTTGTCGACTTTTCCTTCATTCTTTCAATACAATGTACAAGTTTTCATATCAAAAATTTGACTGAATTCAAATTTTTGATATGAAAACTTGTATATTCGTTTGCCTTTTTTACAATTTACTTAAAATTTTATTACACACACACACACACACATATATATATATATATACAAAAATAAATATATGTATATATATAAATATATATGTACATACAAAAATAAATATATGTATATATATAAATATATATATACATACAAAAATAAATATGTATATATATATATATATATATATATATATATACATATATATAAAAAAAAATTTAAGTAAATTGATATAGGCTACTTTTATTAGATCGTTTACGAAAGATCATCTTTATTAGGATTAGAGCTGCGGCAGGACGCAGTCAACTTACTGGAAATCATCTCCAAATATCATGATGTCATTTGAAAATCAGATTGCTTTAAATGGCTTCCGTCTGATGCGTTTAGTTACTGACTTGCTTTCGTCTGAGGCGTTTAGTTACTGACTTCCAATTTTGGTGTTTATCTGTTTAGATTCCGTTTACTTTGTATTTTTCAATAACATGATAATTCAGTTGAGGAACATGTTATTTATAGCTCGGCACGTTTTTACTCAAACTTATTGATGGCTGTGTATACCGTAGTTTAGTTTAGTTAGTTTAAATTTGATCGCCTTAGCTTCGAAGTTTTTAACTTCCAAAAATTGATTTGATTTTTGATATGACCAAGGAAGCCATTGTGCTGTGTTTTTCGCGTCAGAATTTCTTTTGAAATATTATTTGCAAAACCATTTAAAATTGCACATTCATGTTCATTATATTCGAGAAATATCTTAGGAAATAAAAATGAATTTCCTTTCCATGCGGTATTGGTAATCACGGTAGTTACCTAAATACTTTTATAGATTTGCTTTTATATCTTTTCGATGAATGTCTTAGGTTTCTGAGAAAAATTTCGATGCACACTCAACAGTTTAAAAAATATAATCAAAGACATATATCTGAGCAGTTTTATTATCAAAACTTGCTTTACTTTTACTGTTACTAGTTCAATTTTCTAAAAAAATTCCCTTTTTGGAGTATTGTATATAATACATATTGTTCTTGATAGAATGATAGAGTTTTTACAGAGTTTTTATGATATTATTTTAAAGTTAATTACTTATACAACATAATAATAACCATGTATTTCCTGATATAATAATAAATTCAGTTAAATATCTTAAATTTAAATGATACTAAACTTTACCCACAAAAAGATGACTAATTCGGCTTCGGTAGTTATGTTATTAGTATCAACGATACACATACATACACACACGCATACTCATATACATACATATAGACTCCCATAAATACACACATATACATATTAATAATATTTATTATATAAACTACATATGGTTACAGCGAAACGTATAATTCATATGCTGACATGATATGTATATAATTCATATTATGTACATATCAAATATGAATTCAATGGTTATATGTACATCAATTATTTATCCCTAATATATAAAAATATGCACAAACTAATATATAGGGAGGAGCCATAACACAAAGGAAACAAAAAGGACCAACATTTATAAAAAAAACAATTAAAAATATTTAAGTCAAATAATTTTCAGATGTCGATATTTTTCGACTATTGTATAGTTTGTTGAATCAAAAACCAATTATGGGTCGAACTTTTAAAAGCATCAATGGAACCAATTACAATAAATCCTAACATCTAAAATTTATTTTTATGAATGGATACCTCTTTGTTACTTTGTAACTCTATGATTTCTTAACGGTTCTACACGAAAGTAGTAGTCCAAGAAAGGCGAAAAAAGTCACGGATAGAATATAGTGAAATCTAATTCATTTTTATTCATATGTAAATATTTCAATGATATCGAAAGCTTTTTGTCGATTTTCTGTTTTTACAATTGTAACAAAGATGCTTAAATATAAAAAATAAATTTGACATTAATTATTACATATTTAAATAAAAATAACCGATATCACACAGCAAAGAATTTAATGTAGTTAATGTCATATATTTTAATATAACTTTAGATATTCTATATAAAAAACCTAAAAAAAACAACTCAAACACCATCAGTTTTATTGCGCAATAGTTTCGTACAATTTGTTTCCCACACACTGCACAATTTTTGTGCCCAATAGTTCAGTTGACGATTTTTTAGAGTGTACTTCGGTCATTTCGATTGATACAAAAAAAATACGGGTAACTATTGACCTTGGAAAACGATTAAAGAAAACGAAACAAGCAAACGGCTGAAAAAACATATCAACAAATTCAATTTTCACAATATATTGTGGAAAATTTTAATTTGAACTGTTTATGGACCACATTAGTAATAACCCAAATGTAGAATAAAAATAAAGAATAAAAACTATTAACTCTCAATTTTTAAAGTAACCCTAAGGAGCCACCATCCTTGATCCATTTTTATATATAGTCAAATGATAATTATTAAAATAGGAACGCTCGGAATATGATAGTTCTATTAATCCCATTTTAATATTGGAAATAAAGTAAAAATTGTTGTATAATTCCTCTATCTCCAAACGCAATAGCATCAAAATCTCAGAAAAAATCAAGAAAAATACAAGTTTAATTTAGTTTACATTAAATGAAAATAATTAGTGTCCAATTAGTTTCAACAATCCCATGGAACAATTAATTTCAACAATTTACCGCATGAGTACGACCCGCAAATTACCAATTTTCTTTCCTCCTACTTAGGGCTCCCTATCTCAAGAATAAGTAAAAACAGAACCCTTATAACGTCACTCACGTATCTATTCTTCTGCATATGAGTCGTAGCTGTTTTTTATAGAAATTATTCGGAGTAGTAGCTTATAATTTGATATAGGAAAAACATATTACCTCACGTATAACTTTATAGTTAACATTACACAATATTTATATCAAAGTTTTAGCTACGCTTACGCATTTATCGTATCCTATTTAGAAAAAATAAGTGATTTCTTATTTAACCTAGCGGTTTCTTATTTAACTACGAAACTTCAATAAAAGCTGTCAAATTGGCACACATATATAATGACACAAGATTATCAGTCCATAACAATTTTGATCGCTAATCCAATTAGTGAAAAATGATTTTAGCAAGTTATTAAATGTTCCGTGGCGCCATTTAGTCCTTTGCAAGGGATAGATGGGATTTATTAATTTTACAATGAACAACGCTCGTTGCTAATAAACATATTTATTTATTTATTTATCTACTTTAATGTATATAATGGGCACATATGGCGAACTTATTGCTACGATAGCAATCTCTTACAGTCAACCATAACACCAGTCCAGCCCCGCTCAACGAACGGCCGTGAATCGCCGCAGTGCGCCGCGCCGTCAAAGGCCGACATGATGTACCTCGTGATGTACTTTAAATATATGATAAGTAAAAAAAAATACATGACAGGTAAAAAAAATATTAAAAATTAAAATTGAAAATTTAAATTATTCCGCCAAATTAGAAAAGATAAAATAAAAATAATAGCAATATGGGTGGATCCCTCCGGTTAAAGAAAAATGAAGCCGTCTTATGCTTTATAAATATTTCCTCTTGGCCTTGTATTATATTACATGTGAGCGTTCAATCAGACAGTTAAAGAAACCAGGATCAGTACTAGTGAACCTGTCATATTTATGTATCGATTGAAAATTATTAATTTAAAAAAAATAGTTTCCGAGGTAATTCATATTATTCAGTCTATGAAGAAAATTTATATTTCAAATGTTGCCTACCGGAGATGGAAATTGAACACATGTTGTCTTATTTTAGAATCTGTATGTTCGATGTTCTACATTTTACACTTGTAGCTTTCTAAAATCTAAATTGTGTAAGTGGAAAAACTTATAATTTCGTATATACTCACAAACCAAAATTAATAAAAAAATCATTTTAATCTCTGACTTTCAAATATGTCTGAAATATAGTAAATGAATCTCCATAAAATGTAATCATATTAAATCTGAAATAAAAGTTTAAGGAATTTGAAAAAAGTAAAACCGAAATAATCATTTTAATAAAAAACAAAAAATTAAATAATAATAAGTAGAACAGAAAATGTTTATTTATATGAATTTTTCCTGTTATAACTTATACTTACAGTACCAATGCAAGAGTAAATTTATTTGTTATTTTTTTCCCATTTTCAGTCTACATCATGGCCTTCATGGCCATGGCGTTTATCCCAATATGGAATATATTTTTCTGTAATTGAATAAAAAGTACTTAAATACAATGGTTTCAAAAGGATATTTTTTCATTTCACCGTCGAACAAATTGTTTTTTTTTTATTCTAATTAATTATCGAGTTATTATAATCGTAATCGGTTTATTCAAATGTTTTAGACGCAAAGATTCAATTACCATTTTATTCTACTATATTTTAAATACAAGGATAAGCAAAATATAGTGGCGTCATTTTTAAGGGGCATTAAACATTTTTTGAACTCTAACTCTTACATTAAACATTTTTGTCAACTCTGAATGTTTCACTCAGCCAAAATATTTTCCCAAATTGACAATTTAAAATTTATTCAGCTTCTTCTGTTTTCTTGGATTAATAAATGAAAAAAAAATATTTCAAACCCTGTGAATAACGAATGGAACTCGCACTACGAGGATTCTATACATATTCAGGCATATATAAAATGGACATACTTTCACGGACATATTTAAACCTTAACCGCCTAGCTTGGGTCAAAGTTACTTCAGTGATTCTTGTTTTTAAATGTATACCGTTACTAAGTGGACCATGAATTTGTGCGTCTATGTATTTTTCCTCTCGGAAAAAAATTGTACGAGAGCATAAAAGGTGATAATGTCATTCTAGGTGAGATATTGTGTTATTTACTCAACTTCTCTACGAACACAATGATATTTTACACATTGCTAGATATGTCGGCAGCAAATGTACATGTCGTCGGTATTATGAACCAAACTCATTTACGAGTGCCCAGGCTCACTCAACTTCTATGAAAAAACTGGCTGAAGATCTCCACAAAAATGATGATATTTAACGTCGTGTGCACAAAGTTGATTTGCAAAAAGAGCTTCGGGTCACTATTTGTCAACTTCTAAATATGGATCAATTACACTGTAATTTTTTAATAATCGTTATCTACCCATGCCAAAAATAGTTTTAGGTTGCAGGCTATGTATCTAAATTATTAAAAATTAAAAATTGTAATACTTGCTAGATTAAGATTGATTATGATTATAACTATCTAGATCTTGCTTTATAATGTGCCTATGATAAGAGTTTTTTTATTAACGTGGGTTAGCGTTCTATATCAGAGTTTAAATAGATTATGTAATTAAAAATATTAAAAACTATAATGTGTTTTTTATTTGTGTGAATATTTTAAATTATACTTAAATTCAAATAGAAAACTTGCAAGTAGTCATCAAGATTATTGTTATATGGTAATGTAACTAAAAAAACACGTTAGTTGGCTAAGGGTTAAAAAAATGTATTAACCCATATCGAATTAAAAATCATTAACTTTTGCCTTTACTTGCATTGCAAGTCTTTCCGTTATATCGGCTTTCAAGATTGTAGGTTGATCAAAAGTACCATATAGGTTTTAATAATAAGTGAGATGGGAAATGTTAAAAAAATACGTTTTAAAATACCATTTTTTTTCTTGTGTGAACTAACTTGACATTTTTGCAGCAATGGAAAGCTTTCGGCTTCAGTATATAATATTAATTTCTACTTTACATCTCAACCCGTTTCTGAGCAAAAGCGTTTTGACCAACAAGTGGACAAACGAACGGACTACCTAGAAACCTTCAAGAGTTTCGTTTTTTTTATATTGAGGGACGTAATCCTAAAAACTGGTTTAATTTTTAAAATATAAGAGTATAAAAATCAGCCTTATTTTTTAACATTTATTAAAAATTTGCCCTTGGTATTAAAGAACACTCTGTGTTACATTTCTTTTTTTCTCTTTATGCTAAATAGTATTTATGGTACTTTAAATACGAGTAACGTAATGACAGGAAAAATTCTTCATGGTTCAACATTCAGATAAAATTAATTTATAAAAATTTTACTCGACATTATTGATCTGAACATAAAAAAGAGGAAAACAATAAATTAAATGAAGCGAAGGAAAACTAAATTAAATTAGGCTATATTAGCTTTCTTTTATTTATGATTAGTTTTAATAGCTGAAAAATAAAAAAATAACATATTCATTTCATCAGGATAATTTATTTACCAAATATTTGTATTTAACTTATAAATATAAATAAACTGTAATAACATTTAATTTACTGATATACAATTTGGCAAATTAATTTAAAATTTAAGTTGCGATCAAACTAAAAAAAAGAAAAGTTCCAAAATTACAATAGCTTAGTTAGCCAGTATCATAACATTTGACAGAGCTAAAAAAACTACTTACAGCGATCTGCAGCCACCTACCCGCATAAATTGAATTGCGATATTATTCAAAGAAGAATTGTCCCTATATGTTATGTGATTTATGTTCGTGTATTTACAGTTAGCCGCAATGGCGATATTAAGCCGATCCAGTTTTGCTACATATTTGAATAAAGTTTGTTAGCAAATGAAGCAGGTGAGAACTGGCGAATGTTATCAACAATTATTTTCGTTGGTTGATTCATTTTTGGAACACCAGTGATGGAATTAACCAGGTTAACGTCCTGAAAGTATAAGGGATGAGGGTGAGAAAATATAGTGAAATTTTTGTAAATTTTCCCTATCAGAGCAGCCTTACCATGGGTGTCTCTAAATAGATGCAGGATATTTTGATGGTGAGGCAAATAATATTTTATTAAATTTGCTAGGAGAGACACTTTTTTATTCCTTTCATTAACCTTTTTGACTTATTTTTAGATAGACAAACGCAAATTATTGACATTTTACAATTACGAGTTTAACCCACGAATCGTACGATCGGGTAGAACCTAATGTTTAAATATTCGGTAATATATGTTTACTGTAAGTTTACAAAACATTGCATGACTCAAGATATGACTTGTCTTACTTTTGACAATGACCTTACATTTTTTACTAACTGCAGGGGCTGATAGAGTTGCTATGGTAGGGCGAAATAAGCCAAGTAAGCTACAGAAATGTCAGAAATGCAATTTCAATAGCGAATGGTGGTCGTTACTGGTTAATATAAATTGTAATGACATTGTTAAATGAACATTATTTTTGCGTTCCCTGGTGACATAATAACTTTATATCTAAGATGTAAAACAGCTAGCGATAATAATATAAAACGTAGCACATTGCTGGCGCTTTTCGCTCATCCACAAAGACTTCAATTTTTTCGCCTGCGTAATGAAATATTATTATTCCAACATGTTCGCGTTAACTTTTAAAATCGTTAGTTTCTAAATCAGCTATTAGCAGAAATATAACTTCACTCATTAAAAGTTATGCAGTTGTCATAAATCCGTCGTTGCCAGAAATAAAAATCCATTTTGGTTCCACCATTTAGTATTTAGGTGACAAATTACGATTACCTATTTAAGAAATAAATCGTATTCTTCTTTCGCTGCAGTCCTAGGAAAAGGTAAATTAGATACCTTTTTATGGTGTTGGAAACGTGATTCCGAGTTCCTTTAGTCAAGGAGCTAATCATATTTATATATTTGTGTGTCGTGTTATTTTTTGATGAAAGCTATTATTAACTGGATTTTTTGTGTCTACCTACTTTTCTAATCGATATTTGACCAAGTCAAAATAATATAAAACAAACAATAAAGTTTAACCACACAAAAATATATGTCTTATGGATAAGAGGGTACGCTAAAGAAATATTTTATATTTTCAGTTTCATGCTTTCAATATCCTTGAATATCATTACAAAAACATAAAATCATCCAAAATGGTATGTTTCTTAGCCATGCCTAGTCTCAGACCCTGTTATTTGCTATACATATATCAAAAGTTGCGGTGCAAACACATCACCGCAACTTTTCATGTCCCCGAACAGAAAAAAAAGTACGTCTATAGTTTAATATGTCCGCCTATGTTGGTGTATTAAATTACTCTTCGGTTTTTAATATTCTGGGCTTACAAGATAACTTTAATTTTGTTTCGAAGTAACCTTTTTTCCATTCACTCGTCCATATTGGAGGTTTTGTTGGAGAAAACTTGAACAATTTCTCGTATTAAAATTTTGTAGGTAGATATATACTAGGCAGTTATTTTTCTTTTTTCGAGTATTTTTAAATATAAAAATGTGATAAAATATGTGTTATATATTCTGGTATATATCATTACCACAGAACTATAATTATAGTATATTTACTTTAAAATACAATGATTATTAATCATCAATAAGAAACAATACAGTTTTATATGCTTTGCCTAATTTGTATATGTTATAAGCAAAGTAACTATAACATGAGATAGCAAAGTAAGTATATTACGCAGCGAGTTGGAGAGTGCAATTAAAAGGAAGAAGCTCATTTCTGCCAGAAGCTAACATAAAATTGCGCTATTGCAATAAATACTAGGTAATGGAGGTTAGGGCGTAAGTCGCTGCTTCCCGTCCACATTTTGGAGACGCCGATGAAAATTAGGCAAATATATGGCAACTGTCTAAAGATAAGTAGCCCAGCGTAAATTATGTCTAATTGTTTTGCGACACTGCTTAAACTAATTATTTTTAAATTAACATGTCCGAATTAAAGGCGAGTATTTATAACTTGTTGGTCTCAGAATACCCCCCGTAAAATGTTTACTTATTGCCTTGAATTTTGAGTTTGTTGATTAATTCCACTTATTTTTTTTGCACAAATATATATGTTAAAGTTTGTATTTACGTATATTTTGGACTCTATATTTTCGCTCAGCTAACACCTGCATTCCTACATTACAAACTGCACAAAGTAGAATTTTGAGTCATATGTTGGCAAAAAATATGTAAATTTTGAGCATAATTTGCAATACGAAGGTTCAGTTCATATTTAGGGAATTTTAAACACATAAGGCTATAAAGCATTTCATTGAATTTCTTTCCAAATATTAAATTTTATAGAGTGTATATATATATATATATATATATATATAGGTAATGTGAAATCATTGTGCATATTTCAAAAAATTATAAAATCTAAGAAAATCGTCAGGTTATGCAAAACATGTTCTTATCGTGATCTTCTCTCAATATTATTAGAAATAAGAGGAAAATGTTCTACTTTCTAAAATTTTTTGAATAATTTTTCACATGTATTATTCATAATTACGATGAAAATATGTTTGCATTCCTTTGCCATACTACCAAGCCTTTTTAAATGTTAAAAAAAATTCAAAATTCATGTATTTGTAATCTCTAATTCTTATATAAATATTTTAAATAAATGCAAAGTATGTAGGGTAGGAAAATCGGCTATTTATATAGAAAAACGTTAATATATTGCCTGCTATTTCTTTCATAGGTGTAAAAAACTGATGACATATAGTTTTCCTGCCTTTCCTTACTATGGTTTTCCTGCTTTTTCTTTTAGGTGCAAAATCCCAATAAGGACCGAATTAAAAAATGTATAATAAAAATTACGTTACTTTCGTTTAATGTCAAAAAATTACCTGAAAGAAAAACAGTATTTGCTCGGTTTCTGCCTGTCTTTTCTTCCCAAATAGTCTACAAGCTTAAAAATTGGTTCAGATATAATGTAGAGAGCTGAATTTTGATGTATTTATTCTGACCTAATACGATAATTATTATTCCCAATTTTGTGGTCTCAAAAGAGACATAATTTTTATATGGTAAACCTTTCTGTTTACGGTATTGAAATTAAAAAAATATTATATATATATTTTTTTTTTAATTAATTTAAGCATTAATTTAAGTATTGAAACTTTTTCTAACAAAAAGTAGGTAAAATTATTGTTCCACCCGTTACGCGAATCAATAAAGAACGTCATGGGATTGACGTTGAATGACAACTACAAATAGCGCATCCAAATAATATTGCTTATGCCATTGAATACTTGTTATATAAATCAGACCCGCATTTTATCGTTTATTAATGTTCATTTTGTTAATTTTGACGAATTCCATTTGAGAAATGTAAAAACAATAATTTTGAAAATAATCTATTGAAATATTCTTTGTATAATGTTTTTTTGAGAAAAAAGTACCAAAAACTCCAGTTTTGGTCATTATTTTGATTTATAATTATAATGTAAGAATTTTTTATAATTTTACTCAATTAAAGGTTATCAATGTTTTATTTGCAATTTAAGAGAAGTAGGCGAAATAACTTGAAGTCCATATGTGGACCATACTTACTTACAGAATACAGTTCATGACGATGAAACCCGATCTCTGTTTCTTAAGTGTATACGAATTTATATATATATATATATATATTTATATATATACATACATACATACATACATATATATATATATATATATATATATATTATTTTTATTGTTCATAAAGAGCTATGAAATTAGGAGAAAAGTTTCTCAATAGTCAAATGAACCTGTAAGTATTCCGTACGTATAAAAATTTCTATTTTAATATTTCTATTAAAACATTTTTCATAACGTAAATTTATGGTCTAATGCGTATTTTACCTGCATATAAGTATCGTGAATTTCTCAACATTATATTTTTAATATTTAGTTCTATTTAGTATTTTTTATCTACATATATGGGATGACAAAAATTAGAGCCCAATTACAGCTTCCCATATAATAAAGTGTTTAAATAGACTTGGTAATAAGATTCGTACGAAAGTGGCCACTTTTATGGTTCAACAAACCTTTATTTTTAGGTAACAAGAAAGAAGTTTAGAAACTAGATTTGTAATCTGTTCAGAAAGACCTTCACAAATACACCACATAAGCATGTGCAAATAAAAAAAATCCCTCTCGTTTTTGGGTTTATGGATTACAGTTTGCCTAAATGATGGGAATAAAATTCAATTTTGTGCTCTAGTATTTCCTTTATAATGAACAGACAAAACAAGATATAGATTTTATAGAATGTAAAAAGGAAAAGAAATATAATACATTTATCTCGACTCTAGTGTGAGAGCGAAGAGTAGAGATCACCATGTCTAAATATATAGTGAAAGATGAAATGACAATAAAACTACCAATAAAATCGATATTTTATGGTATGCATTAGTTACTTCCGATCGCACAAGATTTATTTGGTACCCCTTTTGAATGGGTCATCATTGCATAGGCATTACTGTAGTCAACAATTTAATAAGCGATTCACGCGAGCTTCTCCACGAAAGCGAAATTTAATATTACACGAAAACTTAAACGCTCACTTTTAACGGCAAATAATACTTTAATTATTTAGCTTAATAATTTTCTATAAAATAATATCATTTTATTGACTGAGTATAAACAGTGTAGAATTTATTGCCACTCTTTTATGGTAATTTTAAGATCCTGTAATAATTTTAGATAAATACTGCGGTCACCCTTTGAGTTATGAGAACACATTGTTATGATTCATTCCAAGAGTGACGTGTTATTGAATATAAATTTTGTAATAGCTTCAAAAATATAATGAAATTCAAATACGTTAACCTAAAATTTTTTGGTAATACTTTTAAGAAAATATAATTAACAGACTTCAATCAATCACCAAATAACCAATGCATAAAAAAATATAAAGCAAACATTTGCGGCAGTATTACACCAATTTATTTTTATTTGGATATGATTTTATATAACTAAATTCAAACTAGCTTTATTGAGTTATACTTTTTAGTACTTTTCTTGTTAAATGGTGTATAAAGTCGGTTAATGTTTATTAAAAAGTTTTATTTTTCCATTTTTAAGGCGATTAAACAATATAGAGAAAAACAATCAAACAAGACTATCTTCTTATCTAGTTCGAATTGGGATGAAATTTCTTTGTGGAAAAAGAATAAAACCAAATCAAACCTGAATGCAAAATTCGATTTTTACAATTTTTGTCAATTGTATTGCGGACAATTGACAATTTCTAAACAAATTTTCCGCTGCACCAACGAACAGAAAAAAATGTGTCGCGTGGCGTGTACAAATAAATCAACCCCGCGCCTCTCTCATGCCCGCACCACGGAACGACACATGCGACGAACCGTCAGTATGTCATTGGCCATAATTGCGTATGTATGTGTCGTTATGTGATCTACAAGTTATTGATGACTCAATAGTGATCGGTGAAAAATAAACGTACATTTATCATTTTTGGATTTACACTAATCCCTATGCAATTAAAGAAAATTACCATCAAGTTAATTTATAATATGAAGATAATTTCAAAATAATGAAATAAAATGTGATACAGATGACGTTGAATTTTTCGAAAAACAATTTGCAGTTGCGAGCGAAGTGGACAACAGTTTATTAAAATGTCATTAAGGATAAGGATATAAAAATGTGTAAATAAGGTGATCAGATACGTCTATTTTCAGGTATTATAAGTTGACTCCAATATTTTAAATATGCCTTAGACAATATTGGTGAAACCTGTCTGACCAGCTTCAAAAAAATATCTGTCTGACTACAGTAAAAAAGTACAAGTACATTTGTGAAGTTTAAATTTTGTGGTAAAATACGGATTTGAAAATTTATAAAGTCCTAGAAAAACATAAATTTGAGTGATGTATTCTAATGGATTTCACTTCAAAAATGTATTGTAAACAGAAGATAATAGGTTCGTTAAATATCAATCAATTATTTTAAAAGAGTTGAATTATAATTTTTTAAATACCCCTTAATGTCATAAATTATTTCGTTAAAAAAATAAGAACATATTCATTATGTGCAGATTTACATATGAGGAGGAGGAATTAGAATCGTACGTAAATTATATTTTTATTTTGATTTTAATCATAAAGTAAAATATACTTATGGCCAATCTTCAGGCTAAAAACCTACTTCAGGCCAAAAGCGAGTGTGTACATGATGTTTCATCTCGAGCTCTTGGTTCTCGGCTGGTTGTCGATTTTTTGCGCCCGAGTCAAAGGGCCTCATTGGGTCTCGAGAGGAAAACGAGAGCGAATATGTACACACTCGATCAATTAGTTACCCCCTGACTGCGTTTGAATGAAGGTGCGCTTCGTTATGTAGTCTAATGAGCATGAATTAGATTTTTTGGAGTACTATCAAAGGAAATCGGTATTACGGAAATCAAAGGATGAAAAACACAAAGCAAGCAATCTATCCACTATGCTTGGTATAAGTGAGCATACTGAAGTCTCCATTGCAGAATTAAAAAAGAAGCGGGAGTCGATCATGGCCACATATTGTAGCCATAAGAAAGCTTATTGGATCTATGCAACTAGGAGTTGAAACTGCATCACTTTATAAACCCATATGGTGAGCATTTGATTTATTGGATTCATCCTTAAATGTTGATGTTGTAAAAAACTATGAGCACGGATACACAGGTAAGTTAGCATTTTTATTACCCGACTGCCCCAGAAGGAGGGTTATATTTTCATTTCTATATTTCTTGCTGTGTAGTGTCCGGCAAAGTAGAATAGCACCAACCCATTCCACTAGCGGGTGTCGTACAAGGCGACTAATGTCTTGTAACCAGGATCTCCATAGACCAGAAAATGGACAGCAGCGTTTTCTGTTATGTACTTCCAATACTGCGATATCCAATCCGCCTGTCAAACGTGGAAATTATGGCAAAACTCTCCAGTCTTGGAGAAGGCTCATGTCCAACAGTGGACTGTTACGGACTATGAACGATGATGATGATGATTTCTTAAAAATAGTGATTTAATAGAGGCAGTCTGCATCATCAAGTTTTATTAAAAATAGTGATGTTATAAACTACAGTCGACCTAATTAAATATTTTTAACCAAGTTGGATTAATTACCAAATTTACATAAAAGATTCTTTATTATGAAATCCAAATTCATATTTCAGTACAAATATCACATTTTTGTTTATTAATTATTGTACTATTATTTCACAATATCACTATGACCTGGGAAATTGCAATGTAAATTTTGATACGGGATTAAAAAATGGACTATAAATCTATATATTATATTATAATAATTTTTTTATTAATATGAAGCGAAGAATTTAATATTTATAATTATCAACTAATATTATAACTATCACAGACATACGTTTTAAATTCGTCCCAAATCTGATTTGCATTCAGTGCTGATCTTCTTGGTATTTGTTGCAAGGATCTGAAGGCCACGTGTCTCTAATTTCATTCCTCCATGAACCTGACACAGCCAATTAATCGTTACCATCTTAAACGCCAATTGTACATGGAGGTGTATATATTGCCGATAATGCACTACTATTTCTTAAGAAGTTGTGTACAAGTACACACTTGATAGTAATAATAGTGTTTTTTTCTGGATCCAGTAGTATCGGTTTTCGAAATATCTGGAATTTAGACGCTAGTATCCCAAATATATCTCCTACCACTATGCGTGACGATGAAAATTTCTTATTGAATATACGTTTCAGCGTTCGATAATTATGACTTCCTGGATACGGATACATCACATGTTTTGAAAATCCAAATGTTCCCTCTCCCAGAAAAAAAATATGGAACTTTTCCTGTACTACCTGTTAGAGGTCGCGGCATCGGCAAGTTTACATTATTCGAGCAAATTATTTGCCGTAGTCACTAATTCTTTATTAATTCTTCCCTGACTTCCAATTCCAGCAAAAATAAAATTATAATTTCTGTCGACTGAAGCAAGAATTATAATACTGAAACTCTTTTTATAATTGTAATATTCCCAACCACTATGTATAGGAGCTTGTATAAAGATATCTTTCCCATCTATTGCACCAATCATCACCATCATATTTGGCACGACAGCCCAGGGTGGGCCAAGGCCTTCTGTTGGAGATTCTTCCTGGAGGTTCTACTCTTCGCCTGGGTTTTCCAGTTTTTTATGCTGAGAAGATTAAAATCTTCTTCCACTGAATCGATCCATCGTAATTTTGGTCTACCTCTTCTACGAGTTGTTAGGGGTTTTGCGATGAAAACTTTCTTTATTGGGTTTTCTTCTTTTACTCTAGATAAGTGGGCAGCCCAGTTCATTCTTTTGATTTTGATGGTTTTTATGACATCAGGCTCACCAAACAACCTATAGATTTCTGAGATAAGACGTCTTCGCCAAAATACCATTTTCCTTGATACCCCCAAAAATTCTCCTCAGAACCCTTCTTTCAAAGGGTGGTATTTTATTCCCTCCAGTTCTAGTCAAATGCCAAGTTTCTGAACCATATGCTAGAACTGGCCTAATAAGAGTTTTATATGCTAATAACTTTGTTTTTCTTGTAAGAAAAGAAGATTTAAGGATGGAGCTTTGTCCAAAAAACGCTTTATTGGCCGATGATATGCGATTCTGAATTTCAGAGATAGTGTCAGAGATAATTTCAGAGATAGTTACAGAGATAGTGATTTTCCAGTTCTTTATCCTGAAAATGTTAAAATCTTCTTCCACTGAATCGATCCATCGTAATTTTGGACTACCTCTTCTATGAATTGTTAGTGGTTTTGCGATGAAAACTTTCTTTATTGGGTTTTCCTCTTTTATTCTAGATAAGTGGGCAGCCCAGTTCATTCTTTTGATTTTGATGGTTTTTATGACATTAGGCTCACCAAACAACCTATAGATTTCTGAGATAAGACGTCTTCGCCAAATACCATTTTCCTTGATACCCCCAAAAATTCTCCTCAGAACCCTTCTTTCAAAGGGTGCTATTTTATTCTCTCCAGTTCTAGTCAAAGGCCAAGTTTCTGAACCATATGCTAGAACTGGCATAATTTTTATATACTAATAATTTTGTTTTTCTTGTAAGAAAAGAAGATTTAAGGTTGGAGCTTTTTCCAAAAACGCTTTATTGGCCGATGATATGCGATTCTGAATTTCAGAGATAGTTTCAGAGATAATTTCAGAGATAGTGGTTGACTGCTTTACTTACCTTGGATCTTGTAAACAGTCTTGTCTAACAATAAGAATATTGTTAACACAAGATCCAAGATAAGTAAAACAGTCAATCGTTTCAAAAGTATGTGAGCCAATCTCCAAACGATTATGTTTCAATAATTTGACGTAAACAAAAAAATTGATCAACAGTAGATTTTCCACTCCTAAATCCGCATTGATAGCTGCCAATTTTAGAATCAACGAATGGTTTTAGTCTCATAAACAGATTGTTGGATAGAATTATAAAGCTTGTGCATAGTAAGCTAATGCCTCTATAATTGGAGCAAACAATTGGGTCTTCTTTCTTATGAACAGGGCGCAAAATACTAATGTTCCATTCTGAAGGAAGCTTTTCAGAGTTCCAAATATTCACAATTAACTTTTGCAGGTGATCATATAGCCGAGAACATCCATTTTTAGCAATTCTGCAATTATGAGATCATGTCCTGGTGATTTATGATTCTTCAGCTTATTAATTGCTAATTGAATCTCATCTCTCTCTGGGAAGGGAATTATTTCATCATTATTTACATTTACTGAGTTGTGCCTATGATTCTCCTGTGAATTTTCTGAGTTTAGAAGATTGTTAAAATGTTCAACCCATCTTGAAATAATTTCTTGTTTGTTAGCCAAAATTTCGATATAGAGTAGAACTTGGTTTAAAGTCAGAGCGACTACGATTAACCCGTCGATAGAATGCTCTACATTCATTTAGGGTTTTAAGATTTTCAATTTTGTTTAGGTTTTCCTCTTCAAAAGTTCTTTTCTTTGTTTTGAGAAGTCTTTTTTTTTCTTTTCTGGCTCTTTTATAGTTTTATCTTTTTATATACTTCATTCTTTTTCTTGGTAAGTTCGGTACATTCATCATCATACCAGTCTTTATCTTTACTGTGTTTACTATTGCTTACTGTAGATTTAGCTGCATGACAAACACTTTCCTTTATTTCCTTCCAATGGTCATATATGGAATCACAGTCCTTTATTTTCATCAAATTATTATCCAAAAAGTCACCATATTCCTTTCGTAATTTTTGGTTTTTAAGTTTCTCACAATCAAAGGTCTTAAGTGTCTCAACACGTTCTTTCTTGGAATTAAATAGCCTTGCTCTGATTTTAGCAATAATTACATAATGATCTGAGCACCTCTATATGTTCTAACATCGAGTAAGTCTAAACAGTGTCTAGAATCAATCAAGACATGGTCTATTTGATTTGAACATACACCACTTAGTGCTTTCCAAGTTTCTTTATGAATCAGTTTGTGACCAAATTTCCAAGCTTCCAACAATCATGCCATGTTCTCTCGCAAAATCAATCAACCTACAGCCATAGTCATTTGATTGATCGTGCAGGCTAAATCAACTAATCCCTGTATTGTATTCCGTTTCTTTCCCAGTAAGTCATTAGCATTAAATTCCCCAGATAAGCATGTCAACATCATTTCTTGGGTATCCCTCATATATTCTAGATAGATCCTCATAAAAAGTCTCCTTTTCTTCATCTGATTTCTCCTCCGTGGGAGCATGGCAACAAACTATACTGTAGTTAAAGAACCTTTTCCTTATTCTCAACTTACACAGTCTCGGGGAAATTGCCTGAAAATCCATAATTAGGTGTTTTATTCTCTTATTTACAACAAATCCAGTACCTTCCACAAATATTTGTTTGCATTGCAACTATAGAAGACTAGATAATTTTTGCTGCTAAAAGTACCAATACCGGTCCATCTCATTTCCTGAAGCGCGCATATATCAATGTTATATTGTTCTAGTTGTTGCATTAATCGCAACAGCGTTTTACTTTTGTATAAAGACAATACATTCCAGTTTCCAATTCTCAAGTCCAAAGTCCGTTTTCCAAGTAGTTTTCGTATAGCTGTCCGGTTATTTTCTCCATTAGATTTCTAAACAATTTTTTTTTCCGGGGGGGGGGGTAGTCAGCCCACGCCCAACCCCCAACCTGGAGGACCAAGGTGCCTCTTAATCTGATGTCTCCCCTCCGACTTGCTTGGGTGGGTGACCCTGCCAGTAGCTAAGCTACCGCAGGCATAGCTCTCGGGATCCGTAAATCCTGAGGAACTAATACATTTTTTTGTTATTTTCAGAATCCACCTACAGCAGAGAATGAAATTCATTATGAAAATGCGGGTGATAATCATGGAAACCTACCACTTCCTCTCCATTGTCGACAATGCCACGAGGTGCGAATAATCCCGTAGAATTACAAGAAGCTGGGACTAATAAATTTCTGAATAAACCGCAAGTGCCGAAAACGATTTCGGCACGGCAAGATTCTTGCCAATAAACACCGTAAACTATCTGAAAGACTGACTTAAAGGTATAAAAGGTTTATTATTTTTAGTTATCAATGGGGCAATTTTTTGCAACAAATATTCAGTCTGTTAAAGACATTCTTGAAAAGTTGTCAAATTGGCCAGAGGGTTCCGCTACTATCTCAGCCAATTTATTTTTCTTGGTATTACTGTATCAAAAGATACATAGATTTGCAAATGCAGTAGGTTCATACACATTAATCCTAGAAAGATTACCATATAAAAATATACGTAAAAGGTAACCATACGTCTCAGAGGCGCCACCACGCTTTTCTAACGCGTTTATTTTAAGCTAATAGTCAATATTAATATTGATAACCTAGTAATTTTAAAGTGTCCATCCTTTGTAAATAAAATAAATTTTTGTTATAAATTCTTGTATTTTAAATTCTTTTAAACTTAAATCTATAGACCTCATGACAAATTAACAAAAATTAACAGTCTTTTGTCTATAAGAACAAACCTCTTAAATTTTCGCAAAAGTAGTTTTTTTTTGTTACAAGTTATAGCCCATTAGTTTTGTTTTTGTAGGTTACCTTTCTAGGGTTAATTGACCTTAGTTTTCTATTAAGTTTTAAAAGTATTTACTTGTTTCTATTGCAGTGCACAGGAACCATCCATCATCTCCTTTTTCACCATGGCTTAGTGATTTTTTGCATGATGCATGTGTAAAAAGTTATAATAATTAATAGCACAAAGACAAACAGCAGCAGCAGTTTCTATGTCCATCGTTGCAGATATCTACAGTACAACTGACATAACGAGTGTGTAAAGAGTAACCCCTCGCCAAGAGCCTCTCGGGCGAGACTCTCGTGTAGAAGCTTTCGGCGAGTGTGTACAGTTTGCATTAAGTATCCACTCATTCCAGGTTTATTAGCAATCAAACGGTACTTTTAATTCTTTTATTTCGAATTTCTGAAGAATGAAGATAAATGTTTATTGAGTTTTACAATATATTGTTCAATTTTAGCCACTGACCGAAAAATATTCCTATCTATATGTATGTTTATTTATTTATTTCCATCAAAACCAGCTAACATGTATTATTATATGAGTATTCATTAATATTGGCTAATAGACAAACTACTGCTAATTTCGCCATTTTCCATAAAATGTAATAAAATAGGTTAGTTAAAACTAAGAGTTAATGAATTACGAACATTGATTAAACAATTAGTTTCTTAATTTAATGGTGGGGTAAAGTAGGATTGAATATATCTGCTTACCTCATATGTAAAATACAATGAGCATTATTAACAATAATATAACAATTTAACCTTATATATAGACAAGGATATTGTCTAGAAAATAAGTTTAAACGTTTATTAAAATGTTACTCCTCGGCTTGCCCCTGGAACTTATTATTTAACTATTCAAAAAGATTAGTCAAATTCCAGATTTATTTTTGTATATTTGAATAATGAATATTTTTAAAACCTATAATTCCATATTGTTGTATGAATAAAGAGTAGTACGTAAATCTTGCAAAAAACAATAGTAACGTATTCATAAAAATAATTATTTTCATCACAAAACCTTAGTTAGCAAAATGTTTTTAAAAACCAATCTGGATCAAATGACGTAAATGAGGTTGTTCCTTTTTTATTTGTAGTTCTTTCGTCAAAAATAAGTAATTTCTATACGTATGCGTAAGTAGGTATCTAAAATAGTTTTCATATAAAAAATACAGTAAAGATGAGAAGCGTAAAGATAAGAATTTCATTAAAATTTACTCCCGAATTTATCAAGAAAAGAAACTTCCCAAAGTCGACAAGTAATAAGTATATTCATAAACACTATAGAAATGGTCTAAGAGATAAAAAAATTGTTAGATAATATCAAATTTATATTAAAAATGTGTAATGTACAATAACATGCAAATAATTGAAATAAATTTTAGTATTCTCAATTTGTTTGAAAGGACACTTAGAGTAAATCATGATTTGGGTAAATAATAAGCATATAATAAGCGCCTCTCATTAAATACCTTTTTAACAATAGATTGTATATTAAGTTGGTTTTACAAATTTCGAAGTTATTACGCAGTTACCTCGTGAAATTACATTTGAAATTTAGTAGCAATTTGTTTGTGATAACCACCGATAACAAAAAGATTTTCGAAATGAATTTTATACTAAATAAAATTGCTGGTGACATTAGTAAATATCAGAAATATTATCTGTTATAACTTTTCTTTCAATTAAGAGAAAAACAGAAGAAAACATTACTTTTATCGATCTGCACTCATCTACTTTTTATTAACTCGCATCGGAGCGATTCCCCAAATGGAGAATAATTATCATAAGAATCTCATCAGAGTTTTGAACTATTTTCTATATTATTCTATGCTGGGAGACATAATTAAAATTGATGTTTGAACGTCTTTGTGATGTTTCGCAAATAGGCACAAAATTTATACGCTTCGTTATTTCATCATTGCGTATTGAAGTTGAAAGAGATTCCATTTTTCAGTTTTGAAACTATTAAAGTATTAACATGGAAAGTGTTATTATTATTGTAAAATGAGAAAAGTACGAATAACATTATCCCAGTGGATGGTGCGTTTTGCCGGATAGTCAAAATGTAATTTTTCAAATCACCTTTCTTCGGCAACAATTAAATATTTTACGTTAAGTTAGCGCTACGATAAATATAGTCGAAAGTTGCCTTGTTATTGCTTAGTGTATTGAGGTCAATCTATCTTGATGAAGCTATTATAGTTTTTCAGTATATATATTGAAAAAACTATGTACAGAATATTTTTATGGGAAATAAATTTCCTTGTGTAAGTTCATGGTATTCATTTATTTTAAAGTCACAATTATCGTGGATTCATTAGATTTTTGTTGTCTTTTCTGTTCACTTGAATGAGATGTCTTTAGGTTTCTTTATCAAACTACTGCCCGTATTAATCTCTTTAACTATTTTTTTAATTCTATCCAATGTTCTCTTATTCAACTTGTGTTTTATTTCTTTACCTCTTCCGTTTTCGTATGTTTTGTTAACCATAAATTAGTTTTCCACACACTCTGGTAAAACATATTGTCTTAAAATAATTTTCCTTGAACTTAATTTTAATTTCAAGGTGCTATTGACTTCTTTTATGATGTGTATTTTCTTGTCACACCTCTCAGTTTTCAGAGGTACTCGTATATTATTTCATTTTAATTTTGTCTAGTGTGTCAGGAAAACGGAAATAAAAATTGTCGTATTTTATCTTATTTTAAGTTTATGATATTTTAATTTTTGAGTTAAATTTTATCTATTCGTCTTAAGCTTCAAAAGCACTTTATTTGTTATTTGGATGATCATATTTTGCGTCACTTCATACAACACAAGATAAATTTTATGCATTTTTATTATATTAACGCATAAAATTTATCTTGGAACTCTTAGTCTTGTAATAGATTATGTACAGATAAGATTAGTAATAAACGCATAATAAATAAATAAACGAACCCAAGTAACAATTATGACAATTTACTTAATTTTTACAAGCACGTATTTTAATAAGTATATCATGAAACCGATGCATGTTTAGCTAGGGATAAATATTTATTGATATGTTTTGTGCTATTGTAAGTGTTTATATTAAAGAATGTATTTACATCAGATGTCTAATATTAACAAATTCCATGTCTCTTCAACTACCTGTCCTATTAATCATATGTAATCCGACAATATGTTATCTTTTTAAATTATTTGCCTAGTTTGTAAAATAATTAAAATTTTAATTTTATATGTAATCATAATTATCTTTAAATTAACACCCTATAATCTGTACACTGAATGTCAGTTTGGCAACATGGCACGCCTATTGCTAATTGTCAAGTGTCAAAATGAAATGTTGCTTATCTGCTTGAAAAAACTAGAAACGAGTGTACGTATTAATTAAAATACAAATAATTTTTTTTCGAATGTATTTACATTTACCTAAATTTTATGTTCAAAGTATCTTTCTCGTTCTTCGAGGCACTTTTGCAGCCGACAATTATTTGTGTGAACTCGTCTCGTCGGAGTGCTTTCGAATGCGACGTCTTAATACGTTGAAAGCTTTTATAATTCGGTTTCACATTTCGGTTTCGTTTTGCGATTCCTTGCTTAACATAAGTTGTTCCACGCAGCGCAAAAAATCTGGTGGTGTTAGGTCGGGCGAGCGCGGAGGCCATTGTACGGGACCGAACCTAATTATCCATTGCTCGTCAAATAATTCTTGGAGACGGCTCCTGACTTCAGATGTAATGCAGGGTGGAGCACCATCATACTCAAACCACACGTCTATTGGAATATTGTCTAAATATCAGCTGAGTGGACCATTAAGCAGCGCCAGATATCTATGGCAATTCAAAGTGCCGTTAATGAAAACGATGCCAATAAACGTATCGCCGTGTATACCAGCCCACACATTAACGGTCCATCTTACTTGCTTGAAAGGTGAAAATCATACCATTCTATAACCAGTGATAATAAATTCATCGATTCCACATTGAGTCTCTTGTAAGCAAACTTTCATCAGACTTAATAACTTTTTCGATCCAACGAAGATTTTCACTACACAATTGTAATACATATTCAGCGTAATTTATTCTACGTGCATAATATTCCGTCTCCAATGCTTGTGTTTTTTGAATAGCGTACGGATATTAGTTGTCTTTTTTTTTAATTTTATGTACTGACATATGGCTTACTTTAAATAACCTACCACAGCGCCTGGTACTTGAATGTAGTTTCCATCTAAAATAACTTAACTCTATTTCTTCCATATTTACCGATATTCTTGGAGTATTACCACTTGATTTCAACGGAATGATAGGCCAATTCTCTACAATTTCATAATTGCATTGATAATAATTTGGCCTCCACTGAGTTGTCGCCGGTTCGGATAACGTTCAGCGTACATTCTGATGGCTTCGCCAGTATTATCGGCATATGTTAATACTATGTACATATTTTCATAGCGCTAAAAAACGATTTATTCGTAATTACACTCGCTTGATATCACAAATACTAGATTAAGTAACAAAACCAGCAACACGCATTAAACAAGTCAACTATCATATCACAACTAAACTTTCATAAACAGTAAACGGTATCATTGAATGTGAGGGTTGCCATATTAAATATTAAATAATTCATAACAATTTCGTTTGAAAGCGCAATTAAAATTAATATATTATTTTTAATAAGAAACGAATAACAATTCATCTAAATGACACATGAAAAAATATCGTATTAATAGTTATTCCTGTAAATTTATGCGAATTATAGATTGGTGTTAAAGAAATGGCAATAATTTTAATTTCACCGTCGATTGCTAAGAAAGGTAATTATGCAATATTGTCACATTTCTTAAGTTTATCAAAACATAAGATATATTTTCATGCATTTCCATGTTAATAAATCATGACAATTTTTAAATATGAAAAAAAGTGTTATGATTTTAAAAAATAGGTGCATTGCAGTCTACCCATGATGCACTATTACGGATGTATGTGACAAAGATTCCTTACTGTAAATACTGTATATATATATATATATATATATATATATATACATATATATATATATATATATATATATATATATATATATTTAAAACCTATTGCGTTAAAGGATCTAACATGGTATGGTAGAAAAAAATATGAATTATAAATAATGATTATACATTTTTTCGAGTTCATAATGTATAGTTACCATTTCAAGAATGGAAACTATACAAGGATGAAAATAAAGGATATAAATAAGCCGTTGGACGGTAACCTTGGCCAAATTGAAGTATATGTGGATCATGACCGACTCATGTCGTTCGTGAGTTCTAATGTAACTTTAATTTCTGAACATTAAGAATTAAACAAAAAGTATAAATGAACTGGCTTACAATTGGATTGTATAGTCACCATTCTTTTGTTTTTTTTATATTTAAAAGCTTAATGTACGGAGACCTCGTCATGTTAAATACAATTTTTTTTACAGACAACCCTCAACGTCTCCGGTAGTCTATGACGCTTCAGATGTACTAATTGAATTTGTTGATGTAGTATCTCACTGATTTTTAAAAATTAATTATTAAAATAGCTTTCTTTGGTAAATTCATGGGATTCCAAAAATCAAGAAGATTGGATGATCGATGTTTCAAAAATAACCTAAATATTACTAGATTTTTATTTATTTGGTTCTAAGATTTCAATGAAATTTTCTATACCTATATTTTAAGGTCCTGACATCAAAAATAGCAAATGTGTGACCCATATAATTCGAGTGTGTTCTTTTCTTTCTAATGTAAGTTGTATTAATACCTGAATATATTATTAGGACAGAATATGTTATAACAAATGTGTACATATGTTATTTTTAAATCTAATTACCCTAGCGCTATTGCTATTTTACACACATACATTGTTAGAGTAAAAAGTAAAAAATAATTAACTCAAAACAGGTATTTACCCATTTATAATAAATAACTAAGTTACTTATTTTTGAAGTTGGTGCCAGCACTGCCGACCCACTAAAAACATTATTTTGACTTAATTTATAATTTAAATTTTAAAAAAAAAGCTCTAACTTCTAGTAGTTTACATACGAAATTGTTTCATAGAAATCGTATTTGTAAAATAAAATTTTGCATTTGTTTAAATTGGTCAGCAGTTCTTGTAGCGACTTCAAAAATAAGCAACTTATTTATTTATTGAGAATGTTAGTACGTACTTATTGGGACTTAATTATTTTTTACTTTTTACTACCTACTTTTTTTAAGTCAGTTTTAAAAAAAGACTTCCTTTTAGAACTTTAAGTGTATCTCACTCTAACTAATACCCGATTATTTTATATTTAGAAAATTATATAATTAATCAAATTCGAAGGCAAATGCTAGAATAAAGATCGATCTATGTCTAAAATTCCCATTCCCCTTTGTCTAAAATTGATTATCAACAACACACAGAACCGAAGCGATACCAGTAGCCACCAGTGATTAGTTATTAGGCAATGAGGAGTCACGTTGACCATGTTCGAAGTCCAACATTAGATCTGGCAAAGTAACAGCAGTGGCAAATATCTTGAATCATGGTCGATTTACTACAATAACATAGTAAATCGACCAGAATTGCAATGTTCATCTCTAGTATTATTAAACTCTGACCTAGTCTATGATTTAGTTATCTTGCAAAATAACAACTATCAATAGCAAATATCCTGAATCATAATTGCCTTAAAATCATTCTTTATGAAATTTTATTGTTTATTTCTATTAAAAGATCATTACCATATCTGTCCGGGACCAGCCCGTTAGTATAATCTTTAAACAGAAAACAATCACGGAAATCGGCTCAGTAATCAGAGAAACGGTGTACATTCATTTAAAAAAATACGCGTCAAACATATAGGGAAGCTCCTTGTTCTTCGATGTCTGTTAAAAAGGCAAAATAATAGTTATTAGATATTTATATTTTATTTCGACAAATATTTTTGATAATTAATCACAGCCCTATCCCTATTTTGTTGCACAATTTTAACCACTTGACAAAATTAAAATATTTTAAATTTTTTTCTTCAAATTTTGCAATTTTAATGAGCAGTTTACCGTGGAAATATCCCGCCATTCCATTAATAAGTGGGCATAAACTAAGCAATCGGTTCCAGGAATTATTTCTTTAGCTTATTATTTTGGGCCATTAAAAACCATTTTAATTTGTAGGATAAAGAAGCAGCAGGACAAGAAACCGATCTTTCCGACATTGTTACTTACACAAACTCTAACGGAATTTGTGAAAGCTACCGAATTCGGAACTTTTCAAGTCCAAGCTTATAATTTTTTTTACTATAAAATATATTATTGTTATAGAAATTACTGCTGTTACTTCATAACGTAGCCAGAATGCTAGCGATAAATACGATATGATCACACGTTGAAGTAAATAATTACGAGCAATAAAGTTATGTTTTGTACTTCTTTTCAATTTTGTAGAACTTATCTATCTAAGGTTATTAATACTTTTTATCCCCGTAAAAATATATTATTAGAATAACTTCTTGATAGTTTGAGTAAATCACTCATAGTAACGTAACGTGCGTGGAAGTATAACTTTTTCAAATAATTTTAAATTTTATATACCATAATAATAAGAAAATATCATATAATTGACTAAAATTTTCACTTTTTTAGTTATAATTGATTCTCATAACAAATTATTTTAAATACAAGCAACATTGATCGGATGAAAACCATAATTATTTGTATTTCATATATAATTGAACATGAGATAAGTATGAAAATATTCTAATTCATACAGATAAAAATCCAGTTAATTTTTAAAATTAAACACTTCAGTTTTTGAAGTGAACTTATTTGGCACATCTCGTTCAACATTTTTTATTTGCAAAATATTTGCGACTTCATAGACCACGACGGGAAAAAAATCCCACATACGAAAATCTGAATGCGTTACTAGTAATTCACTTAATAACGCCATGAAAAGAGTTAAACTTTTAACAAAACCATCAACAAATTAAAGATATCAAGGATTTGTTATGCCGTGCTTGAAATTACCAACTCCTCCGGTTTATTTCACACGTTCACAATTATTTTTTAGCACGAGCTTGATTCCCAATTAATTAAAAACCTGATATGAAAAATTTATGCTATTTAAACCACTAGAAAGCAAAAAAAAATTGGGACATTAGTTTTATGTTTTATCAGCAGTTATCCGCAATTTCGCCTGCGACGCATTAAATTTATAAAGATTAACTGACTATTCCCAGACTCAATTTTCATTTCATGTTGATTTTTTTACTTGATGAAGAAAAAACACGACCCGTAGACTAACGTATACGCTGACCATGGCCTTTCTAATATTTAACCCAACTTATATTTAGTAAATCATTTTTTGGATTGTTTTCTTAAGTCATCTTATAATTTAACAAACTTGTTATAGGCACTATTTTTTTATACCTAATCAAATATCCACTTTCAATCTCTTACTTAATTTTGAAAATTGGTTAATGACGTGCCCGATTATTCATTTAGAAGATTTATTTAGGTTTGATTAATTTCGAAAGACTCATTATATAATTTTTTCCATTCAAATTTTAACACCCCTTTTCAGTCCTAGGGGTTGAATGTATAAAAACTATTTTAGTAAATTTTTACCTCATGAAAGGAATTTTTATGTAAATTTAATGTTTCTAAATTTTATAGATTTGGCTTTATGGTAATGAATTTTTCAATTAGTAAATACTTTTTTGTGTACGGATTATAGAATTTAATGTGATGCTAAAACATAAACGTATTGGAATAAATGAGTATGCACAACAAACGAGTATTTTCTATTCAGTTTATCTGTAAGTAATTACTTTATTGGAACTCTTTATCATATTCTCTAAATCAAACATATTACAACCCCAATTTTCAGATTACAGGTGGTCTGTAGAATTTCAAACACATTTGTAAGTATTATAACTTGTAATACAGTTGTGTTATGTAAAAAATAAGGTATACTTAACATAATACATCATACACTACATATACTCAAGTCTACATTTATTTGTAGGTTTTTTATGGAATTTACTCTTTCATCGTATTTGGTTTGTAAAATAATCATTAAACTTTTCAATGATAATATTAAAAAAATATTTTTGAATAAAATTGAACTAATTCTGAAATTACAAAACAATTACGAAACAATATTCGCAATGCGTAATGTCCATATTTAATAAATCCATGCAAAGGAATACCATATTACTGTTATATCAAGCAACACAGGTGACTTATTTATTCACAAAGTGACTTATAAAGTATACGGGTCTAGGTCACCAAAAGTATATCGAGACGGCAAATAAAAAAATTAAGAAATTAAAAGTTTAAGTCGAATTTCCGCAATTAGTGTTTTATACCATTGTGCAGACATTAATAAACAGAAATTAAAGCGCATAAGAAAACCTTATTAATTGCGTGTGGTACCCAATGCAAACTTTGAGACTGCAGTTTTCGTGGAAATCATTTTAAATTAATATTTAATAACTAAGTAAATAAAAAATGGATAAAAAAATAACGATGAAACCACTTTTTATAGTAACATAAGAAGTTAATAACAATCATTATTCTTCCCGTTATAATTAATCATTTAGGTGCAATTTGGACTTAAATAATTTAATCGTTTTGCTACCGGCCAAAATGAAAATTCAACTTTTAGGAAAAAATATGCAAAAATATATGAAATTTTACTTTGTTTTATTAATCTTGAAGAAAAATGCTCGTAATCGACAGATCACGAACCTGTTCCATGAATGTTGCATTTTTCGAAATTTGAGATTATTATTTACAATTCATTTTATAGTTATTTTGTTCAACAATGTTATTTATAATTCATTTTAAAATTATTTTGTTTTGAAACTAATGACTTGAATTGTCACCAAAATTATCTTAATTTAAAATATCCGAAAAATGTACTTCTTACTAATATCATGACGGACGCCCAAGTTATTCCATAAGTGTTTAATTTTTTAAATTATGGTACCAAAAAATGAGTATTCGAAAAACTTGACTCTGAATATTTAATATCTTTTATATAACCAATTTTATATATGATTCTTCATGTCTATTTAATTTACATTAATTTTAAACATTTGGTGGAAATCTCAATAACAAAACGATAGGAAAGCATTACATTTATTCTAGACAGGGATTCAATAAATTCCACGAGAACAAAGACAAGCCTTTATCCTGACAAGGACACAAAATAAAAGACAGAGGCTTCCTAAATACATTTTCCTCATTTTATTTAATTAAAATTTTACTTGTTGTTTCAAAATAAACACGTCGCTGAAAGAAATTTTTATTTAAATTATTTTCTAAAATGTTGCATTTTATATTTTATATTACTCTCTAATATATATATACCCACGAGCTCGATTAAAGTAACGTTGTTTAACTTTTTTTCTTTGTTTTTTGTTTAAAATAAAAGTTGTTTAACTTTTGATAGTCATAGTCAACTTGTCAGGTCCCAGGCATATACAATCAATAGTCGATTTTTCGTTTCGTGCTCTGCAAAACATCTTCAAAGTTTTATAGCTTTTAAAACGAACGATAGCGATTCGTGTTATTCAGATCTTAAAGGAATAATTGCTTTAACCGCTAGAAAGGGTTTTTGTTCGTGACATATTTGGCTACAAAATAAATTTTCTTAGCTTATATCACAGCTTAAATGGATTTTTGATGGACTTATCTATTTCTGCTATGGTTTATGTTCAGAAAACTTATAAATTCTTCTGAACATTTTTCGTCTTTTTATGAATATTCATCCTCTATCAACGATGGCAAGTAATGGAATTTATTGAATTCCAGCCTAGAAATTCAACGTTCTTGTACATTTCTAACTGAATATTACCTTTTTTTATGACCTATCAATAAAAAAATATGTTTAAAAATTATTTAAAAAAAATTTTAATTATCCGGTAATACCAAATGATTTTTGATAATTTTTCAGAGATCTTGATACTGTTATGCTTCTGTGCAGAGGGCGCGTGTGCGTGTGTGTGTGTGTGTGTGTGTATCCTCACATACACACACACGCACACACACATACACACACACACACACATATATATATATATATATATATATATATACATATATATGCTGCATTTGAATCTTTGGTTATATTTTTTATTATTTAACATACGAATATTCCGAATACGCTTAGAAAAGAGATGCCAATATTTGAATGTTTAAAATGGCAGTTATTTATAAAAATACTTGTAAAATAATTTTTAAAATAAATATTGATAATGGGGTTAGAGAACCAGTTATTTTTTACCAAGTTTGTATATTATATAACTTATATAATTTACAAAATTAGTTACGTAGAAAAAGAAAAAAGAAATTGCAACAGTAGTAGCAAAAATTTTAAATTTTGTTTAATATTTCAGGGTTGAATAATATTTTTGACAGTCATCTGCCATTCTTTATTTTATTACGTGAATGTGTTTATTTATCTCTGACCATAGTGCATACTTCTCTACAAAAGAAATTGAACGCATTGTCAGGCACATTATTTTTTCATGTTACAACTTCTAGATATGAAAAAATAATGTGCCTGACAATGAACATTATTTGTTCATTACAATTCGCATGTAAACGCTCGCCAATATGCAGTAAGCAAATAAATTATGACTTCACTTTTGATGTTATACCCAGAAGGTTATAGTGCGACTAAACTGAAGACAATGAGTTATTATATGTTTTAAATACGTAGCAAATTTTTTAGTGTCTCAAGTCATTGATTGTATTCAATTTATAGTAGTTATTCAATAGGTTAATATTTCCTAAAATGTGATGCTATTTAAAATGTTATATAAGGTTAATATTTCCTAAAATGCTATGCTATTTAAAATGTTATATAAGACTTTATTTCTTCAAGGAAAGAGTCGAACTAAAATGCTAGCGGGTACGCCGTATTCATATATAGCGAAACATATAAATAAAATTGAATTACAACGAAACACTAGAGTTGGGCCATGGTTATGAGGTCATTCACTGAGACGAGGGTAAAACCTATTCGATTTCTCGGAATACATGCGATGACTTTTCTTCTCGTACTTCCATGCATGTTTTGGATTAAAATAAACGTGACAAAATAGTCTAAAGCCATTTACAAAGAGCCGGACCATCTGAGTGCCTTTTAAAGTTGGAGTTGTAGCGAAGAAATAGTAACGACTTTTAATAAGAACATGAAATAAACCCTCGTTTTACAACATTTAATTTTTGAATTATTTTAGTCTTTTATTTGATTTGAATCGGGTTTTTTCGCGGTAATTATCTATTTAATGATAATTAAATAGATAATTACCGCGAAAAAACCCGATTCAAATCAAATAAAATATGTGTTCGAATCGCGAAAGTTTAAAAAAGTCTATTATTTTAGTCTATCAAAAATTATTGTGATTCATTTATATTTAATCGAGACTATTTTTTGTGGCGATATAAATTCCAAATCGAAGTAAGTAAACTGAGGAACAGTAAAAAAATTGGGAAGTTAAATAATAACATAACCAAGTACCTACGTGACCAAGCCAAATAATATATATATATATATATATATATATATATATATGTATATATATACATGAATTTTTTTCGCGGTAATGAGAAGGGTAATGAATCACGCGTGTAGTATATTTAGTAACTCAAAAATATTTAAAAACAAAGCTTTTTTTAAGCTTCAACAAAAATATTTTTAAACTTTGTACTGAAGATTTAGAGATTATAATTTACACTTTTTAGTCAAAACGTTACATTTATTTCTCATGTTTGACAATAAGGAACAGTTAGGTTAATCCCAAAATAAAGTGAATACCATTTTCAAGTAAGAGATATAAAGATTCAGAGAAAAGTCAAGAATGTTGGTAATGATGGAAAACAGGACTTATATATGAAAGCAATTTTGTTTATTATTTTTGTCATTATTACTTCATATCTTCATTTCTCCAAGATTAGCTTAGGGTTACTCACATATTATTATTACATAAGTTTATTTGTTTTATGTGGTTTGTGTGTAGCTGTATAAGGTTTTTTGTTTGAGTAAGCGTGTTTACATGAGATTTTGCTCCCAGTTTGGTGTGTGTACCGTGAGTGAGTAGTTTACATTTAATTTATGAATGAACCTGTAAGTATTAGGAATAGGGGGTTTTTGAATTTGAATGTAAATGTTTGGTGATATGTGATGATGGCTTGAGTGACGTTGCCTATAGTAAAAGTGACTATGGGTATTATTATAATAACTTTTCGCAAATTAGACATTCTGGCTATTTCGTTCTTAAGATTCATGTACTTTGACAGCTATATTATGTAGGAGATTATAAGAATTTGATACAGCTATGTCTAAAGTCTTTGCTTTCTTAATCCATACAGTGAATTTCGGATTTTCTTTGTTAAAGTTTGTACACAGTTAAAATTTTGTATAAAACAAAATAACGGGTGTTGAGTTATATATAAACGTGTATATATATATATATATATATATATATATATATATATTTATATAGATATATTTATGTATATATATATATATATATATATATATATATATATATATATATAAGATATAATAATAAGAGCGATATGTGAGCACCTACTTTCATATGTGAGTGTATGTTCACACGAATCAAAACAGAATAAAATAACAATATTTTTCATGGAAAATCTGACGGTTTTACCTATTTATTTAAGTCATTTTACTATTATTATTTCATATATTTTTTATATTATCGAATAAAAGTTTGATTGAATTTATGTAACGAATCTCTCAGCTTGTAATTAAAATTTTACTTCACATTTGTATCATTTATAACTCTAATCATTCTTCATACTGTACGGAAAATATTTTATGGAGAGAAGCTGATTGCCTTGAAAATGTATTTCTTGCCACATATAATGCGACCTATGTAATTTATTGTACTTTCCGGTCTGATTTATGGCTAAGAAAAAACAATTATTGAAACAAGTTTTTTTTTTAAATTGGCTAATTTTTAATGAAATTCTGAATTCGGCCTAAATTTTCATTATGAATCCATTTTATTCCTTTCCATAAATATCTAATTAGCAATCAGATCTTTGAGTGGAATTTTTACCTACTTTCTGTCAAACGATCGAATTGAAATTTTACACAATTCTGAAATTCAAATTATAATATAATATTGTACTAACATGGAACTGATCGGATAATGGAGACAAAACGTGGTTAAATAAGCTCCTAAATTAAACGTAGTAGAATTCTAATGTTTAAGCTCATCAAATTCATCCCGAAAGAATTTTATTTTTTGTTAGTTGTGGCTATTCCTCTCCATTGCTTACCCAAATGAACGAGTGTAGTGGGCTGAAGACTCCGTGGTACTACGGTGGTTAAATATGATGTAAATGGAACGTTAATCCGTCGGTAAGTGGGCACTTGGATTTCATGTAGAAACTAAAAATTAAAAAATTAAAATAGCATTTAGTGTATACACGGTATAAAATAAACTTATATATTTATTAAAGTACCATTTAGTGCATAAATGGTATAAAATAGGTCTAACCATTTCATGCTATTAATTAGCCTACTATTTGTAAAATTCAAGGACATAAGTATATACTATATCAACTTACTTAAATATGTAGTAAAAAATAAAAGAAAGAAAAATGACAGAATATTGATTCAGGTTTTAATTTGTTAGACAATTTATTTTGATTCCAAAATTGGGTTAAATTTGCATTTAAACAAAAACACAGTAAAGGTTTTGTAAACAATAAACGGTAATATAATTTAACAAATGGAACAATGATTTGTCGTAGTATTAAATAACAAATCTTTAAATAAGAGTTGCCGATATTTTTAGCATTGCAACCTAGATTTATGGCCACGTACATAATCAATTGTGTTTTCTATACTTAAATTTAAACACAATTTATCAAACAAATAAAGAAGTAGTCGGTATTTTATGTATTGGATATTATATATATATATATATATATATATATAGATATATATATATATATGTATATATACATACATATATATACATATATATATATATATATATATATATATATATATATACATACATATCGATGTATTTAGAAAACAGTTGCATGAATGGCCACTTTTTCTGGAGGTTATTTTTACAAACATTATCAGTATCTCATGAGTTTCAAAAACCACAAATATCAATACAATAAAAAAATTTACATTTTTTAATACACAAATTATTTTCATACAAAAATGGCCGATTAATCGCCAGTGTATTTTTTTACGTATAATGAGAATGAAATAAAATGCTAGAATAAGAATAAAATGTTAAATTCACAACGAATGGAATTATGTGGATACATATTATTATAAATATTTTCTCGAATTCGAAGATAAATATATTTTGAATCCAAAAGTTTAATTTTTTTATTCAAAACGTAATTTAGTGCAATAAATTGGATGGTACAAAAATCAATTATTTCAATGCTTCTTGGAAGTGTTTGAAAAAAGATTTGTTTGCATTTCAGGCGTACATATTGTATGTTGAAATAAAAATATTTTTGCGGCTTTTTTATTAAGATTTATGTGCTTATCTTCAAGGAATTTAGATGAAAATGTCACATAACCACCCTCAGGGTATATTATTTTAATCACGTTGAAATTTTCGTGGAAGGTTTTATAAGATATGCTGAAGTGTGATAACAATAATACTAAAATGTTCAATTTATTAAGTGGTATATAAAACTCAAAACTCACTCTTACGCGTATAACTGTATTGAATAAGATTATGAATAGGTGCATGATTTCCATAGCATCGCGATATAAATCCAATCTTCCGGATAAAGGAAGAATATCTGCATAATAATAAATAGAGTCTAAAGACTACAAGAAAATAAAAATTATCATGAAGCACGAAGAAACATTAATTTACTTATTTCCAGGTTTTACTGAGCACGTATATATTATAATATATACATTTGATAGTCAATAGTTAAATTTAAAATTTAATTGCGCGGAAGACTGAATAAGATTTTATTGAATCTACCTTAATATAAATTCATCAAAGTATGCTTACAATTACGTAAGATAAAACAATTTACCAGTGTACTACACACAAAGTAAAAAGTTAACAAAAATATTGATACGTATCGTTAAGTGAAGCGAGCAAGATGGCGTAAGGGAGAGGTTAGAAAAATCTAAAATGTAAACTTACAAGATGGCATGATCTAGTTAGTAATAAATTATTGCAGTTTAGACAGTGAATTTATCAAAGAAAATTTATTATATATATGTATATATATATATATATATATATAATAAATTAGCTGATTTAAACTTATAATATTTGAGATTGAATTTGCTTAGAATCTTCTAGGGCTCCGCTAGGGCTACACTCTGAAAATTTTCTCAATCTCATATTTCCCAAATGCACAATTATTTACTAAAAAATTGTTGTAAAGTCCACTCAAAGGTACAAAACTTCAAATATGTTTTGAATTTTTGCGCTGGAGACAACGCAAAGGACTTCTACGTCGTCTTTTAAAAATATTTCAAGAAAAAGTCCTATCTCTAGTAATACCTAATTTCTAAAGTGGGTAAGTAAAATATTAATAAGGAAGCTAGTTTAGCTCCTTTTTCCTAACAATAACATGTTAGTATATTAAATATTCCTTCTTTGGTTTCTACATTGCAAAAGAAAAATGTGTTTTTTCATCTGTTTTTAGAGCCGTTTTTCTCAGAAATCGATTTCATTTGACTTAGAAACGTGGAAGTTTCAAGGCTAGTTATAAGACTATAAAAAATAGTTTTAATAGTATGTCTACAAATACATATTCAAAAATATGCGAATAATGTATTCCATGCCCTTATTTCTGAAGGCTTACAAGTGAAGTGAAGAACTTAAAATTGAGAAAATTTAGGTTTCTTAGAAGTCTACGTAAAATTACAGAAAAATAAACAAATAAAATTATTTTTTGTAAATAGTTTAATAGAAATAGTATATAGTCTTGAATATCCATAAGTATGTATATGTGTAAAGAACCCTGTGTTGACAGTTTTTTTTATTTCATTTATGTTGTTCTCCAAATTAATTTTTTTTCTATTTTTAATAAATAACAAATTTTTGGCATTTTAATTTTATGAACTTCGAAACTTCATTTTTTTTACATGTCGTCTTTTCCGATATATGTGTATGTGTAAGTGTATAAATATGTGTATATATATATATATATATATATATATTTATGTATATATATATATATATATATATATATATGTATATATATATATATATATATATATATATATATATATATATATATATATATATATATATATATATATATATATTTGGACGGCACGTTTTAATATCTGACAGCAACTATTATATAACATTAAATATCTGAGAGCAACTATTAATTATGTTACCTTCACAAATTCTCATAGTTGCTCAAAGAAATTAAAAAAAAATGGGAAATTCAAAGAAAAAATTTATAAAGTTTTTCCAGACATATAAAAATTAGTTATGTCTATAAAACTGTTATATCTATAAACAATTATACTAGCGAGATTTAAGCATAAGTACCTTTTAAGAAGATCCTCTTCCTAATTTTTTTCCAAACCTACGTCTATATACCTATACATCGAAGTGTCAAGGACAACACCAAATTCTGCTAGACCATTTAGCGTAATATAAGAAAAAAAACAAAAAATTTGCTAAAATGGTTTCAGTAATTTATTATTTTTTAATATTGATTATTTATAGAATTTATTACTTGCTGTTCTAAATTTATACTATATGGCCAATTAATATCGTGAAAAATTCTTTATAAAAATATTAAATAATACGCATAAATGATAAAATCAAAAGTTAATATATAAAATAAATTACGTCTTGTTACACGCTTGACAGTGATGATTGTTTTCTTCATACTTTGTAATGCTGGATGTATCTTATTTCCATCAATAGCATAATATGATATATACCATCTGTAACAAGTACGATATTATAGGTAACATCGTAAAACAAAATTAACAGACGAATTGGTGAGATTAGGTTATTTCACCACTTGAAAAGTGGGTTTTTAACTACAAAGGAAAATATTTCTTCTTTTGATATCGTTGCTCATTATTATGTTTTTACTGCAATAAAAAAAAATGTGCAGAAAATTGTAAGTACTTTACCTTTCCGAATTGTGCCTCCCATCGGTACTGTTATATAAACTTTATCCCAAATTTTGGTGAAAAATAGGATCGAGTTCTATAATTCGTACAATACAAAAATTCATTTAATAATCAGTATTTTTAATATATGCCAATTTTCTCAAACGTAGTAAAGGTTCATACATCGGCTGGCATTATTCAAAATATTGCGTCATCATTTGTTTTCGCCATACGTGTTGACTTACATTGTGACTGAGAGCTGTCAAAAGTATTTACGTAAATACTTTCTAAACCATAACAGCGAAAAAACTGCTTTAAAATATATGGATAAATTTTATATTTAAGTTTTTTTTGGGATTTATATATTTTCGAATATTTCGAATACAAATTATTTGCTAATTCGTTGTGAAATATTACGCAAGTCGGTATAAGGTGCATTAATTTTTTTAAAAACAGTTATATTTAAAACACTATAAGTACACGCTGCATATAAAGATCATAAGTGTAATTTTAATGACTTAATAACAATTGATGTAGATAATCTAATGGAAGTAAATATAATATATGATCTAGGTTAGTGTGTGTGATATTTAATGATGTCAAATTATTGATTGTCAGGCTATACCCACCACTTGCCTTACAATCAATATTTGACCGAGTTACATAAAGGTATTTCTAGTGAACTAACCTCGCATACCTGCGTAAGTTTTTTTATGAAATTTCCACAGCAATGTATCGAAAGTTGCGCAAAATATCAGAATATTGTCCTTTATTAAATTCTTAAGAATCAATTGAATAATCAGTTGTGATTGTATAGCAGGAATCTGTTCGAGGTGGTAGATGTGAGCTTCGTTTCTTTATTTTTATCTGAAAGTAGAATGTTGGCTTAAGAGGAGCGAGTGTTCGTCAGAGTAAATTCCTTTTGTACCGCGATGCTTTACATTCCATAATTCGCGCTCTTTTATATATTCCCATTGATATACATAAGGTTTACGTGAGCATCAATCACGGCAATTGGTTGTTTTCTAAAACGAGTGGTTGATATGGAAATATTTAAATCTCATTGTAATTGAACAACTATAGGTGGGCATAAATGATTATCTGCTCTGTTTTTTACCCAGTTCGATTATTTAAAATAGTACCTTTATAAAGACAACTGTAACTTGAGAAACATTTATTTGAACGACTTAAATTTCACGTTAACTTAAAAAGTCCGGACCAAGTTTTAACCTAATAATTTCAGTTTTATTATTATTTAAAAGCTAAAAAATGTAATAAAAATGAAAGTGTTACTGTTTTTGTAGAATTGTTCCAACATTTTTACAAAGGATGCCATCGTTTTTAATGGATATCGTGTTATTATTTTTCATATAGTGATTCATATAAAGTTAGAATCTGATGTAATTATTAATAGCTAAAGCAAGGGATTGGCCTGAGTAAGTATTGTTTCCTTTCTTTGTCGACAGGACTAGAATTCTTCACGGTGAATGGTTAATTTGAACCGAACTGGTCAGTTTTATATCATTTCAAGCGATTTTAAACAATTATCTGAATATTTGATAAATATCATCAATAAATATTTATTTTTTTCGTGCATCGTTAACTGTTAATAATTTTTAATAAAATTTGGCTGATGTAATAAAAATGACTTTTGAAAGCAAACATATAAAAGTAATGGTTTGATAAAATTTTAAAGACGATCGGTATTCTGTGATTTATATTTTATTAAATTCTGAGAAAGTATCATTGAGTAAGAATGTTTTTAAAGTTTCTTCCTATTTACAAACAACTACCTGCAAAAACTGTAATAAATGAAATTTTTTTCTCTTTACTGGTACAATAAGATTTGTATTTGCCAATTTTGAAAATGTCACGTTTTTTTAATTTTTAAACGCTATGCTTCTTTTTCACTGTTCTACTTTTCTGTAAAAATAAGTTATTTTTTGTCAAGTATTATACAAAAATATTTTGTTGTATTTCGTTTAAGAAAATTACATTTCTGATTACTTTGTGAAATATAGGACGAGACTTTGACCTTGATTATATGAAAACAATTTTTAAAAAAAAAAATGTTGTAGATACATGGTGAATATCAGCGGAAATCATTATTTTATGCTAACAACGGAATTACCGATAAAGAATGAGTAATTCACTAAGAAAACCTTTATTATCCGTTAAGGGTTAACGAGATATAGCCATACAAGATATTAAAACTCAGTTTAAGGAAAATTATTATGGTTAAATTATTTTCGAGGTTTAAAATAATAATTGAATTTAGCACCGATTATTTTAATTTTCTCCTTTTCTTTCTTCATTTTCCAGATTTTTCGCAACGTATACTTTATGAACAACTTATATTTAACGTCCTTTAATGTTAATTAGTATCACTTTGTTTTCAAATTTGTTTTAAACATTTGGGTTTATTACCATAATATTTTTTTTAAATAAAGTTGTTCGCAAATGTAATGAAAAATATTTGAAATATTTATTATTTTCTTTAATCATTTGAATTGGAATTTATTATTTTACGCTTGGATAATAAAATATGGAAACGTTATTGTAATATATTATATTTCGTCAATATATTTACCGAAATTCTCACGTGTGTTTATTAATTTTCTTATTTATGAATATATTTGTATTAAAAAAGTTAAATTAGACAATAATTACCTATACTATTTGTATTATAAGTTGGCAGATTTTATTTTAACTGACTTTAAAATAAAGCAAGTAATATAAGTAAATTAAGACACTTCAATTTAAGTTAACTAGCTGACCCGTATGAATATTCCGCACAATATTGTTATCAAACATCAAATAGTAATAATTTAACCACATGTTAGTTCGATATATTTTTATTAGGAATGCCATTGACAGATGGCGTTGGTAATTGAGAATATACGATATATTTTTATCGGAACGCCATGAACAGAGGCCATTGAAAAAATAATTTTAATCTATTTGTATATTTTTCATCAAAATCGATAAATATAAGCTTTAAAATGATGTTTGAATCATTAAGTTTGATGATGAATTAAGGGTGATATAGTGTTGCTACAAAAAATAACACGTTTAAGTAATAATATATATGATGACTTATAAACGAAAATGAAATCTAAATACCAGAAATAAATAAAGCTTTATAAGTACTTTACCCACGACCTGCCATCATAGAAAAGGTAATAGCAATATACGGAGATCGTAAAAACCATGTGACTTACACAAAATAAAAAAAACTATTCATAAAATCTTTTTTAATGTATTCAATAGTGTTTTATAAATGTTTACTTGAAGCTCTGAACTAGTGATAATCGGATGGTGAATTATTGAATATATTTGTGGTTAACTCAGTTAAAATACTTATTCACAATTAAATGTAACTACATAATGTAGTATAATTTCTACTTTATTTAGATCCTTTTCCACATCTTAAGGTGGGCAATAAGCAAATATTAACTCTTAAAAATTTCAAACAGAATTTAAATACTACACAAAACAATAGAAGAAGTCGGGTTTGCACGAGTTTTCCCATTGTATACGTTAATGAGTTTATAATGGGGGAGTGGCATAGATTTTAATATATTTTCGAAAGTCGCACAAGAGACAAATATTTTAGTAAGGGTAATAAATTCAATGGATGTTATTCTATGAGGTTATACAATGCAAATGTTCGAGTGTATGTAATAAAATTAAATGGCTATTATTCTTAGTGATATATTTATACAATAGCAAGGATATCTGACGGTTGGAACAAGGTTATGCAACTAATTATACATATCTCCCATTTTTTCATCCGCCCGGCCACACATCTAAGGAGTTTAACATTTTTTGGCTTTATATATGAAATATGGAGTACATGGTTCGCTGTTTAATTTACTATAAAAGCAGCCTCATTAAGTAATTAAAGGCAAATTTTCAATAAATTTACTTTTTGGGAAGCAATAAAACTTCCTTCTGGAAAGAAGTCAACTGGAAGCTTCCAAAAGTTATTCACAGTCATAGCCATAAATACTAGAACTTAATTTGCAATTGCTGATTCGTCTCCGTCCAAAACATTGCCTGTATTAATATAGCCAAAATGTATTTTGCCGACAAAATCAGTATATTCTCTAACGCTCATTCTTTTTTCTGCCATTTCCTTTATTATGCTGAATGACTCGACTGTAAAATCCGGTTCGCATAATATGATTCCTAAATGCGTTAATATGAAGTAAACAAAGATAAAACTTTTTGCGGATACAATTATAATGACTATGGAAATGGAGAGTTACAGCAAATTTTATATGCTTTTCAGTATATTCAGTAGAATGGGCTATTTTACCAATTTTTTTCATTTATTTATCACCTTTTATTCATAGTACATATGACGGACTTATTACTAAATAAGCAATCTCTTCCTGTCAACCATAACAATTGTTGTTGAAATTTAGTCGGTAGACTGTACAATATTATCATTATTTACAATGTAAGCGCTTAGTGATATATGTACATAGTGATATTTTTTTTTACCAATATTATGTAAGGCCTGCTTTTATTTTAAGTATTGAATGATTGAGATACATTTGAGATTCAATGGTTTTAAGTCTGAAAATATTCTTCTGATCTGTGCGTGATTTAAACCCACGCTCTTTTCCGCCACATATATCACTAAGCGCTTAGATTGTAAATAATAATTTTTTTTTTCATTTCATTTAATCTACTAACAATTTTTATCGCAATCTACGTTTATTTTCGCTATAGAAAAATATCAATATGTCTTGTCGATTAAATATTGTAATCCCTTATATCAATCTGTAAAATGTAATTTTTCGCATATACAATTTTTCCTAATTATACAGACATAACATATTTAATATGATATGTATACTTGACCAAGTTTAGTTAAACGATTATTTAGCGGAATTAAGTACGTGCATCGCATTTACCTGTGAAATGTCTCTTTATTTGGATTATTAATATGTCTCATTTTAAAATCCAATACTGTATAAGATACCATTGCTTATTCTAAAATAATATTGTGGAAGTATTATTTGAAAATATACGAAAATACTAAAATACGCCGAGACGCTATCGAACTAAAAAACTATCGGACACTTATCTATTAAAATTGTTTTATTTGTTCAAGTATTGTAATCTCTTTTCCACTCGGAATAATGTCATAAAGAATATATTCTTGCTCGCATGCTTTGTTCGTCTACTTGTAGTATATTAAGTCTATAGTTTTACATAGGCACTTTTCCATATTATTTTTCATAAAAACTAAACTTTAGCTTTCCTAATTTTCACTAACAAATTAATGATTTGACTTAATAACCCCAGTAATAAATATTATAAATCTCTAAGGTAGAATAAAGTAACTCTAAGGTAGAAGCTGAATGTTAATTGTTAATTTTACCCTAAAATAAATCATTATTTGTGTCACATGAAAGGGCTTTGAAAGATGATTTTAGAAGTGCATGTATTTTGTTGGAATATATTCGATAATTTATTACAACTGGGAATGCAATAATTGATTTATTTATCCACTTATTAACATTAATTGTTATATTTTCCACTTATAATGTAATGTCATTTTGCCTTATCCGTTTATGTTAATAAGCTTCTTAAATACTATATACAGATTAAATTATAACATCGATGCACACGATCCGGGTAGGCACAAGCCAGATGGCGGGCGTGTGCAGAGAGGACGGAATACGGAAAGGGCTGGCGATGGAAGGAGCTCTAGCCGTACGCCATTCGCACAAAAGCTCGGGTGCTGTGCAACCTTTCAAAACATGAAAGAAAGTAAAAAGTCAGTTTTTTGCAACAACATAAAAACATTTTTACGTACAAGTATCATTTAATTTGCCTCAATAAGGTGATAAAATATGTTATAAATGTATTGAAATATCTGAGTATGACAACTGTGAAAGCCATAAACTAACCTACGAAGAATTTTATTTTTGAGACCCATCGTGCTTTACTGATACTTCACATGAATGGTTTTCCAAACACTAATTTAAAAATCTAAAACCAATGCAACCAGACATTATTGTATTATTACAGATAAGGAAATTTATTTTACAATTCGCTTTTATTATTGCAGTCGATTTTATTTTTCTATTAAAGGTGATAGCGCCTTAAAATATTAAAAAAATATAAAAAGATATTGAAAAAGAATAAAATTGTTAATAATTTCAATGTAAATTATCACCTATATATTACACGTCGCAGCTAACGTAAATCTTTGTATAAAATCCTTGACAAATTTATATATATATATATATATATATATATATATATATATATATGTATATATATATATATATATTTATATATATATATATATATATATATATATATATATATATATATATATATATACATAATAACTCATACACGAGCCTGTTTCATGTAAGTGCAATTACATAGCGGAGGATGAGGAGGATTTTAAAATTTTATTTAAAATAATTTTGCTTTACTGACTTTATTTTTAATATTTCTCGAGAATTATTATGAATAGGCGCACCTAAACGCATTTATTCATGTATGTACGACATTTATTCTAATAATGATCAAGCTATTTATATTTGTAATTTTTATACGTCTTTGCAAATCTGACAGCAAACGTGATTATATTACATATATACACTATATTTTGACAAATCTATTCCTTTTAATATTTACATGGATTGTTAAAAATTAATTTCCGTTTTTAATATTTTCAAGTAATATTGCATGAAAGAAAACATGTCTTAAAGATGTTGGATTTATGTGTACGTATATATATATATATATATATATATATATATATATATATATATGTATATATATATAATCTTGCATTACCGTGACGATGTTACATAGTCATTATAGGCCATCCGCACACGGTTCCGTTGGTTAGCAACTGAAACGCTGTTTTGAGTTGTAAACAGGGCCGTAACTCTAATGACTTGCAACCAAAATGTACCACCCATTGGTGTATATTGCATATTTTTAATTAATGTACTAAATCTCGTCATCGATATGTCAAGCACTGAATATGATGAGAAAAGCGTATACGTATATTATTATCATTGACATTTTATTAAATTCGTTACACAAAAATATTACTTTTCAAAATTAGCAGTATGTTATTATTTGTACTTGAAATAGTCATTACGCTATAATTTAAATATTAATACTATTGTACGAGACAAATCCATAATCATAAAATAAGTGAAGAATTGCATACAATTATACAACTGAAATATATTTTAGTTTAACTTGTCAATAATCGGTGGAGTCGTCTGCTCCTCATAATTACTCTCAATAGGAATGATTTAACATGCAATCTGTCATTATTTTCAGTTAGTTAACAATGGAGCTGTATGCAAACATTATCAAATAATAACCTTGGAATTCAAAGTTTTGATAGACCATAAATGCTACGTCCAGAAGCTTTTAAAATGTATGAAAAAGCAAACTTCTAAATAATGACACTAAAATGTCACTAAATGCCAGTTTATTTCAAAACTTTCGAAAAGAGACATAACGTACGTCTACTTGTCATTTACAGCATAATCAAATCTGGTGCACATGCAAATAATACTCACTATAATTATTGTTTCACAAAGATCTACATTTTGGAATTTCAAAATTTCAAACTGTACTGTATTGAATTAAAATCACAACGCCTGTCATTGTTTTGAAGTGTTATTTTTTGCTCATATTTAGGAAACAGGATTTAAAGAGTTTTAGTTATAAATTTTATTTATTTTTAAAATTATTGACGGATTCCTTCATTTTTAAATTAATACAATATTTTCCTAAATCGAGAAAAGTGTTGCTTTGTAGATAAAAAACACAAGTTTTTATATTTGCTAATTACATTTATTTTTGGGTCAATGGATATCTAAATAATTTTTCATAAGAACTTTAAGTTTCGTGACTGGATTTCATATTTTAGAAAACAAATACCAATTTATTAAAATAACAAAGTTTTTAAAAGTTAGTAAAGTGGAAAATTTTTAAAAGTTAGTGGAAAGTTTTTAAAAGTTAGTAAAGTGGAAACAATTTTTAAATTGTCTAATTGAACTGACATTAAAAAATATCTGCGTTACAAAAATTAAAAAAATACTATTCAAACGTGACGTCCTTTTAACGTGATTACTTAGTGTCCATTCATATTTCAGGTTTGGGAAAATAAGTTAGGTCCTCTCGTCATGAACAATCGGACGTATTTGATATCTGTAACGACGCAATTGTTTCAGAAACTGGCATTAATTATATCAATGTTCCGAAATGCTGGATACTTTAGAGATACCAGAGCCCTATACCAACAGACAAGCGGAGGGTAAGAAGCAATATGAAAATAAAAGTAAATTGATATTTTTCATTTACCAAAAATATTATGAATATTGAAGCTTCAGATATTATTATTATTTGTTCATAAAAGTATGTTTATATATATATATATATATATATATATATATATATATAACAAATTTGTTTTGATAAATTCACTGTCTAAATTGCAATACTTTATAACTAACTCGATCATGACATCTTGGTAAGTTTACTTTTTAGAATTTTACTAACCTCTCCGTATCCGTATCGTATACGTATCAATATTTGTGTTAATTTTTTACTTTGTGTGTGAATTGAATTGACACTGATGAATTGTTTTTTCTTACGTAATTGAAAGCATAATTTGATGAATTTATAATAAGGTAGATTCAATGAAATTTTATACAGTCTCCCGCGCAATTAAATTTTCAATTTAACTATTGACTATCAAATGTATATATTATAATATATACGTGCTCAGTAAAACCTGGAAATAAGTAAATTAATGTTTCTTCGTGCTTCATGATAATTTTTATTTTTATAGTCTTTACACTCGATTTATTATTAAGCAGATATACTTATTTATATATATATATATATATATATGTGTGTGTGTGTGTGTGTGTGTGTGTGTGCGTGTGCGTGTATAGGAAAAAAGGAGACTGGCAGACGTCCATTGGTCTCCTGGTGTGCGTAAGGGAATTTGGTCCAGGTGGGTGGAAATGTGTGGGCGAGTTGAACACATTGCATTTTAGAATGTTCGAGAACGATCTTGGTCTTTCCACAGTATTCTAGAAAGACCCAAGATAATTTCATATTTCTAAAATGTTCCCCGATGATCTGCTATTATGTATAATGTTTTAAGGTGTTCTAAAATATTCTTTAATATTCCAGAATAATTTAGTAATAAATTCCAAACGATGGGAAGCAAAAATGTTGAAAACGTCCTGAAAAGTTCTAAATTACTTTCAAATGATATGAATCATTTTAAATTGATTTTAATCGTTCGAAAAAGTCTTGGAATGTTTTTAAAAATTCGACAACGTTCTGAAAAATTATAAATTACTTTCAAATGTTGTGAATTACTGGAAATTGATTTTAATCGTTCTAAAATGTTCTGGAATGTTTAAAAAAATTAAAAACGTTATGAAAAGTTCTAAATTACTTTCAGATTTTGTGAATCACTTGAAATTTAATCTGATCTTTCTAAAATATTCTGGAATGTTCTATAAAAATCGAAAATATTCTTAAAATTCATTTTAAAATGCTCTGGAACGTTCTAAAAATTTTAAAACATTCTGGAAAGTTCTAAAATATTTTCAAATATTGTAAGTTATTTGAAAACAGTTTGAATCTTAATCAGAATATTCTGCAATATGAAATTATCCTGGAACCAGAAATTTTGATCGTCAATGGTATGTAGGTTGAAACTCGCACTGAGTTTCCGTCATAGTGTTTTCTCAGCAGCGGTCAAGAGAAGATCAAGGAGAAATCTTTTTAAAAGTCAAGAGCCAATGTTCTTTTTTTAATGTTAATATTTTATTTAAAGTAAGATGTATAGACGTAAGAAAGGGTTCACACAATTTCCTGTGGTTTGGAAAGAAGAAAATTAGCACGTAAAAATAAAACAGAAGAACAAAGAACAGAACGACATACAATAATTCGAGAAGGAGTGCAACGATTAAGAGAAAATAAAAGTGAAGTACAAAAAGCAAACATTAACGAAGAAACGCGAACGAATTGTACGAGCAATTAGAAATCGTCAATCAGTTAATCAACATCAAATAGTGAATGAATGAAATAAAAAAAGCAGGTCTCGCCAAAAACGTAACAACTATAATTTAGAATTGAAAGCATTCAATTATGATCCTATGAAAAAATACGATGAATATCCGAATATCGTTGTCGGAAAAATGAACGAAATTTGCAAGTAATGCAATGCCAAAAAAATTAAAGGAGTAACCGAAAATATGTGTTGTTTGAGTGGTAAAGTCAAATTGTCAGCATTACAAGTACCAGTACCAAATATTTTGATTCCGATGTCGTTTCGACATATTTTCTATACAATATACATCGATACAATTCTTGCTTTGAAATGACTTCGTTCCGGCTTCATCAATATGCTACGAAGAAAATTTTCAATCCAGTTTTTAAGGTTCAAAGGTAAATTTAACACCAAATAGGCTCACTAATGAGTTACCAAATGAAGAACCGAAATTCCTCCATATACTTCACAGATCAGCGTTATACTTGATCAGCGTTTTACTCATATTTAGGAGCAACGAAAAATTTATCAAGAGTTCATCCTGACCATATTCATATGCATGAATATGGTCAGGATGCAATGACCTACGTTAAAAAATAAAGTCGGCCAGATTTATTCATAAAATTTACATGTAACTTTTCTTCGATGGAAATCGAAGAAGAATTACATTATGAACAGGCGGCTTTTGATTGACGTGATAAAATTGCCTGAGTTTACCGTCGAAACCAAATCAAATTTTTTGTTGTCATAGATAAAATTAAATATTCGGCGCTGTCATCTGATGGTTTAGATGGATGTTTTCAATTTAATGATAGAAACGAGGACTGCTGTATTCTCCCAAATTAATTTGGTTTAGACACAAAATTCAACAAGATTAAATAGACAATATCATCAAAGCTGAATTTCCAAATCTGGAAGAAGATTCCGAACTTTATTATATAATAGTAAAAAATATAATTCATGGTCCTTGTGGCAAATTATTTAGAAATTCTCCATGCATAAAAATAACAAATGTACGAAACGTGATTCAAAACTATTGCTAAACGAAACAATAACAACCAAAAATGGATATCCAAAGTACAGACGCCGATCATCATAACAAAGTGGATTTACGGCAAAAATTAAAATATGAGGCAATGAAGAAATTGAACATAACAATCAATGGGTAGTTCCGTACAATCCATTTCTGTCTAAAACCTCTATGCTATCCTTTCTGTCAAAGGCCATATCAATGTCGAATAGTGTAGTTCTGTTAAATCCTTCAAATACATATGCAAGTATATCAATAAGGGTAGTGTTATGACTGTCTTTACTGTGACTAAAGAATATGAGCACGATGAAATATTACCTACAGTATCAAATGGTTAAATTAGTAATAAATGGTCGTTAAATTAATAATAATGAAGCAATTTGAAGTTTTGCGAAGGGAATTTTGAGTATCCCCATACATGACTGAGATGCAGTAGTTTTTCATTTATCTGTTCACTTAGAAAATGGACAACGCGAGTTCTTCACTAGAGAAACTGCAGAATAAATTGCGATGAAACCACCAGCAAGAACAATTTTAACAGCTTTTTTAAGCTATGCCAAGAAAATTCCTTTGCCAAGACTTTGCAAAGGTTACTATACATGAGATGCACCAAATAAAAATTTTACCGACAAAAACGAGGAACGCCAGTGCAAGAACATGACGGAGTATTTAAAAGTAACGCGATAGGGCGAGTCTATACGGTGCATCCAACAGAATGCTGAATGTTTCTATTTGCCTCGATTGCTTCACTTTATTTGTGGCCTAACATATTTTGAAGACATAAAAACGGTCGATAATTATATTTGTGGAACATATCGAGAGGCACGTCAACCATGAGGTCTATTAGAAAACGACAATCACTAGGAAATAGCCATGAACGAAGTAATAAAAGTGGCACAAGAAAATCAAATTAGTGAACTATTTGCATTTATATTAACTACATGTAATCAAATCCAAACCGACTATGGTTGAATTATCGAAATGGTATGAGCAACGATATCCTGGCTGAACTATGAGGACAAAACCCGAACTTCAATTTTAAATCCTTAATCCTTAAACCCGAACTTCAAACCGAAATCAATTTTAAGGAGGAAATGTTTAACAAAGCTCTTATATTGCTGGAAGATAAATGTTTGGAGAAATTCAATCAAACACTAATACAACTGGGTATCAACTATGGTAGTCAACCACCTCAACGAAGCGAATTTGAAGCTATGAATAAAGAATTATTAAAGAAAACCAGTTGTAACATCGATGAATTGCAGAGATACATTCAATACAACAAACCCTTATTAAAGCTAAATCAAAAACAGGCATATGTTTTGGTAATGGATTATTATAAAAAAACAACAAGGAGGCATAATATTTCTGGACACACCTGGTACTGAGAAGATATGTTTAATTAATTTGATTTTAGGTGAAATTTGTGTAAACAAGGATCTAGTACTCGCCCTGGCATCATCGGGAATAGCGACTACACTTATTGATGGTTGACGAACAGCACAATCTCCATTAAATGAAGTTGAACACGAATTTCTAGTATGTGACATTATAAAATTATCAGCATGTGGATAAATATTGAAACAGTGCCAGATAATTATATAGGACGAAGGCACAATGACCCATAGAAAATCTTTGGAAGCATTGAATAGAACACTTCATGATCTACGAAATAGCAAAAGTTTAATGGGAGGTGTATTGCTAATATCGTCAGGTTGCTAATATCGCAATTTTTGTTAAAGCAGCGGCCTGTCATTCCGAGATCGATACCAGCGGATGAAATTAATGCTTGCTTTGAAAAGTCGGTCATATGGCAATACGTAATAACGATTTAATTAATAATAAATATTAGAGCAAACATTTCAAGAGATGAAAAAGCACAAAAATGTGCTGAAAAGTTTTTGCGAATAGAAATCCTATAGACACAAATTCTGCCAAATCGTACTGACAAATGAATTGTGAAACATTATTGAAACACCTGAACAACTCATAACCGAAATATATCCGATTATCGTTGAAAATTAAATCAATTCAGAATGGTTATGCGAGTTATTCTAGCGACGAAAAATTACATTGTTAAGGACATCAACAGGGCTATCCCAGATATGGTTCTGGGCGAAGAGAAAATTGACATGTCGATAGATGCAATTGTAAATACAGGTGAGAGAGTCAACTTTCCTACTGAGTTTTTAATTTCACTGAATGTTTCAGGAATGCCATTACATTTGATTGAAAGTTGGCTCACCAATTATCTTACTGCGGAATTTAAATTCACCAAAACTGTGTAATGGTACAAAACTCTGCATCAAGCAATTACAGAATCACATCATTGAAGCCAATGTAATGACTGGTATAGGAAAAGCAGACGGTATTTATACCGCGAATACCTTTAATATCAACTGGAATACCCTTAACTTTTAAGCGAATACAATTCCCAATAAAGTTAGCTTAGAGTATGATTATCAATAAAGCACAGTGTCAAAAATTCAAATATTTTTGTGTTAACTTAAAGGAAACATGATTTTCGTAGGCTAAATTGTATGTCGCGTGTTCGCGAGTTGGATCACTTCAAAATTTGTTAATTTACAGACTAGACCATAAAACTCTATATCGTGTATTAACAAGTGTGAGTAAAAATTAATAAAACATAACTGTCTATAAAAAATGTAAATATGTTATGTATAAAAGCATGTATGTGAAAAAAATTTAAATGTAACTATCTGTAAAAATTGTAAATCTTAATAAGTACAATAAAACTTATATTTTTTATTGAAATGAGTATTTTTAATTTTAACCTGTATTTCAATTCAATTATTTAAATAATTAATTAATATTATATATATTTTATATATCGTACGTTTGATGAAATAAACATCTGTATACATAAGATAAGAAACGGATCTTTAAACCATTAAGCGTGCAATATATTCTGACCCGGCCAACGTCGGGTATCGCAGCTAGTTATATATATGTAAAACATGTATTATGAATATATCGTGTTAGGCGAAATACTCTTTGATGTATTTTTTATTGAAATAATTATTTTCAATTTTAACCTGTGTTTCAATTCAATTATTTAAATAATTAATTAATTTCATATATTTTATATATATCGTACGTTTAATGAAATAAACATAAGATGAGAAATTGATCTTTAAACCATTAAGCCTGCAATATATTTTGACTCGGGCAACGCCGGGTATCGCAGCTAATTAAATATACATATACATTTATTATGAATAAATCGTGTTAGGCAAAATGCTCTTTGATGTATATTTGACGAATTTCAACAACGTTTTACATAGGAACGATTTATATAATTATGACTTTAGAGGGCTCTATCGCGATAAATAATATTACATAGATTAGTTCAGTAATTTATTAATTAGTTAAAATTTTAAATATATCCAACGTTTCATTATGTTCTAAAAATATTTTTTTTAATTTTACTTCGGTAATGATAACCTTGGTTATAGAACTAATATATGCACAAAATAGTTTAGTAGTGGGGTCTCTAATTGTCTACATCCATGGAAATTGTCGATGAAATTTAATCGAAATAACGTTAATTGAATGTTCTAATCAAATTGTAATTACTATTTTTAATTCTTTTTGAATTTCCGTTGGCAAAGTTTAAGAGGTGGAAATACGTTTTACATAAATTCCAAGGTTAATATTTGACAAACTGGGTCCCAAAAAGAAAAATTCTAAATATTTAATAGTAATGTCATAGTTGAAACTAGGAAAACTAAATTAATAAAATGTAATTGAGAAAAGTCTAAACTATATTGCGTACTTGAGCTATACAATATAAAAATTAACTCTCATATTTCTCTTAACCAAATCGTAAGTCTAACTACTATAATCCATTAATATATTGCCTAGACCGTCTTTCCGAGACGCAATAATACATATTTCTCAAAAACTGTAATACCTAGAGCAATCATTAAAGTTCAATCTTCTGGACAGATTTTATCAATCCTGTTTAGTTGTTAAATATTGAATCAGTATTTTTTTGAAATAAGGAAGGTTTTGGGTATCTGGCAATTCTGAATGCTTTCTACTTAAATTAAAGAAAAAATCCTTCTAACTAATCCTTTCTAATGATACTCCATTCGATATATTAAACAAAAGAAAAAGTTTTGTCGAATACTTAATTTGCCTTCTTATATTCCATCTAAATATTTTAGAGTGTCAGCTATTGTATAATGCACGTTAATTATTGTTGAAATAATGATGTTACATTTAAGATATAAAAATATCACATCTCCTTACAGAATCTGTATTGTGTACTAGCTGTGATCTACGGTTTCACTCGCGTGTAATTCAGAATGAGACATTTTACACATTTTGCTCTTGATTATATACTATTACCATTCCAAATTTCATTAAATTCCGTTTAGTAGATTTTGTGTGATTGACGTGCAAAGTAACATACAGACGAACAGACAAAAATTATATAAAAGTTTTCCTGGCTTCTATTATCCATATGCCAAATCAATCGCTCTTTTTTTTAAATATTTTTCTGTGCAGAATTTTATTATATGTGTATATGACAGAGTGTGTATGAACCGTGATATAATCATTATATTTTCTTTCTATACTCGATGTCATTACGAATTGCGGTGACTATTTGTCCGAGATTCCAATAAAACGGATTCAAAATTTTCCACAAATTGTTCATAGAAAGCAAACAATGTTGGTTGATTATGGTTAAGCTTAATAAATGATTTAACTTTTTGTTACTTAAAGTTTTCGCGAAATGTGTGTATTTTGTGGTAATCGTCAAGTAATGTTGCGGGGAGTTATTCGTTAATCTACTTATTATTTGAGGGAGGAATGTTTTATATTTCTGTATATTTATTTCCCATATATAAAACTATAGAATTTCATTTATCATATTTCACCCATTTCAGGTTTTTTATCTTGGTATGCAATACTTCTGGATGTTACCATTCATAAATAAACAAAATGCGTAATTTCAAAACCTTAACTTTCCCAGCTTTCTCTAAGCTATCGAAATTCAGAATTTTTGAACTATTTCAAATACGTTGTATTTTCATCTTTAATTGCATACTCGTAATTGAATTGTTATAAAAATAATTTTATTACTTTTTATAATTGCATTTGTTTACAGTAGCTTTTTCTGTTTGTTGCTTTTAATGGTCGTATTTTACGGACTGATTTAAACTGATCAACAAAAATTTAACCATAATATATTTTATTATTAGGCTAAGGGATATTTTTCATTTATATTTACGTTTAATTATCATTTAAATTTTTTTAAGGTAATAACAAATATTACATTCTATAGAGGCTTTTCCTTTCCTCTTGCACTCAAAACTACGTAACTATGGTACAAAGACTTCGATTAGTTTACTACTTTTTCTCTATATACCTAAAAAAGCATTAATTTGTAAGCGCTGTTATAATACCCTAAAAAGATTTAAATTATTATTACTTTTTATCAAAACGGTATTAGATATTCTTTCGAGGTTTATCGTCAATTTTTAAAGAACCTCTTGTTAAACGGATCACATTAATAAACTTTGTATTACAAACGAATCAATGAATCATATTTTAATATGTACAATGCACTAGCTACGACATATGTCTCCACTCGTAAGGAAATGGGAAAATTGTTGGTGCAATCCGAAAAAAAAATTATATTCTCTTTTTAATATCTATTATAGCATTGAAAGTGACTAAGCAATTGAGAAGAACTGGTATAAAAAATAGGAACAATAGGCAGTCATAGATTAATGTGTTGCCTTGATATTTTTTGGTGAAAAATACACATTTTTAGTATGTATGCATTTTAACACTAAGGTACATGGAGCACAAATACACACATTAGTTCATTCTCTTATCTTTAATGAATGATTTTTTTAACATGCTCTCAAACAAGCTTTACAATAATCATCCCCATTATACAACTTTGATATAGATTAGTCAAGTAGTTGAGAAAACAAAGGCACTCCTTTTCGTATTCATACTGTTATAACGGCTATTCTGTATTACTTTAAATAATATATGCTATAACTTCGAAGTCACTTTCGGGGTTTAGGTGCAATAAATAATATATTTAATTGGAATAATATTAACTATTTTAGTTGAAACTTAGATACAGCTGTAATTATGATACTATCTACAAAATATAATGGACTTAAAAACCTCTTTGTTACATTGTAATTTCTCGCGTACGTCATAAAAACACTTTCATAATAATTTTCAATATTTGAAACCTCATTTTTAGGAAGTTTTGCTTTTGAAACATTATATTTATTCTTCTGCCTACACTATCGCTAGATGACTGCAAATAAACATACAAAAATTGACTTTTGTTTCAAACACAAAGAAAATTGTACATGAATTTCGATTTAACTGTTTTGAACATGAAACATTGTATGTGAGTAGTACGAGGTTAGCACAGGAAGCTATTGGATTAGTTATTTATAGTAACGAAGAAAAAAGAAAAAATGAAAATTTCCGATCCTTGAATTTTCGAAATGTGGTACTTTTATTGTATTACATATTGTGTGATTCATATGAAAAATTGACAAAAGAGTAACATATCAAACGATTCGATGCAACGAGCAAGTTCGTGCATTGTTATGAGTCAAGTATTGACAATTGTACTTAACTCATTAGTCAGTTTTTATACTAAATGAATACCTCATAATTTGACTCAAGGTCGAAAAGACCATCGTATTAATCGGTATCGCGAAATATTAAAATAGTTCGACGAAGATTAGTCGAAGACCGTTTTCAACATTGTCATACGAATAAAAGTTGATGAGCTGAGGAAATTGAAACTAAGAAGCCGAAACTAGAGGATATTTCTTTGTAAAGAGTTGTCCACAAAAAGATGCTCGGCTCCACTAAAGATCTTCGTACGGATGAATTATTATGAAATGGTTCATCAAGAAAATGAATCATACCTTAAACCGGTTACCGTAAATTGGTATGCCAGCAATTTTTTGCCTTTTCTTTCTGAAAAAAGTCAAGGAGCAACGCTCTCGCAATGAAATTCTCCATTACCGCTAGATAACACCTCTGCAAACTCAGACAAACAAATGACAGAATTTTTTCAGCCCCGATTCTCCAGCCCCGATTTCTCACCATGCGAATTTTATTTTTCCTAAAATGAAATATAAATCGTCGAGACTACCATTTCGGATGGAAACCAATATAAAAATGACAGTATCTGTTTATTCAATTTTTGATGTTCTAAACATTTTCAGTGATAATTTTTGTAATACTTTGAAATGGATTATTTTAAGCGACCATTAAAAACACTAGCATACCATCATAAGACCATTTGCACTACTTGAGTGGATTTTTTAACACACAAGTATTTACCAACGAAATATCAATCAGAAAGGTGGAGAGTAGCATTGATTTGCATAAAAGTGACCTCGTTAAAATTATGCCGCGTTTCTAAAAAGTTGGGTTTCAAATAGTCAGTTATCGGACGTCGTCATTATTTGGTTTACTATTGCAGTTATAATATATTGTTAGTTTCTAAACTATCTTTATTCAGTTTCTGTTTAGTTTTGATTGTCGGTATAAATTGGAGAATAAAATTATAGGACTCTTATTTTCTCAACGTTATACACTATATTAAAAATGGTAGTGTAAAATTCTTTCTTTTTCATTGACACTATAAAATTTATAATAATTTAAGACACGCATTACACTCAGTGCTGATTTTGTTCAGAAATAAAATTAAAGATGTCTGTTTTTAAGACAGTTACTAGAATTTTTAATATAACTTCTAGAAAGAAAAAAAAGTACTAAAAAAAAAAGATGCAATAATAAAAAAAGACTGCATGTCTAAGAGTTAATAAAAATTATGTTTAAACTAAAGCACGATATCCTTGAGACATATCAGTATTTCAACACAGAAAATAGATTAAAAGTTTATGTGAGTGGATAATTAATGTTTATATATAAAATCGTAGATATTATGAAATGACTTGGTATTGCAAACATATACATGTTATATTTCGTTGATCTTTTGTCATTGACGGTCTTGATTTATTAAACAATTACAAACTATGACATAATGATTTTTTAGATTATAAACTTTCAAAATCTGGAGAGATCCATCATACACAATAATACAATATACGAAAAATAAAGAAATATAAATTTTTATTATTTCTTAGTCAATAATCAATTCATGTTATAAATATTTCACTCGTAAAAACAAAATTATAATTTGTTGACAATTTTGAAGTGACGCAGTTTTGCAATTTGGTACAAAAATAAATATTACATTGAGTTAAAATACAGATCTTTTCTCTTTTTAAAATTCAATATCGCATGTTAATCAATACCGTTATAACATCACGTCGACTATCAATCTGTCTGTCTATGCGTGAAGTTTCTTTGTCTCCGAAAAGGCTATAGGTACCAATTTGAAACTAATAACAAATATTAAACCATGGTCTTGGAGAAATCAAGCTTTTAATTAAATGGAATGAAAAGATAAGGCCCCTTAAATATTTCTGATACTGACTCAATGAGTCATAAAACTCGCTCCAGCTGACCTAGAATTTTAAAATTTGACACAAAAATTTTCATTCTGATACTATGCGGAATTATTTCGTGACAAATTTTATTCCGAAATTTTTGAATTTAAATTTTTCCTTGTACATATGTAAGATATATACTACAATTAGATTTACAATAATTTATTACAACGGTACCAAAGTAACAGTTTTTGTTTATATATAACAACACTTTTCAACATCTGTGTACCATAAAATTACAATTAAAGTGAAATGAGTGTAAAAATAATGACATGAAAGATGTATAAGCACAGCCACTAAATCGTGCATTTAGACTTTTTTAAGTATGAAGATTAAAATTAAATATGCTGATGTGTAATTTTAGATGACCTATTTTAAATTTTGGAAATATTTTGGTACAATTCATATCGAGCAACCTAAAAACCTACATTAATTTAATTTTTAAATTTAGGCCGAAAGAAATTTTTGGAACATTATTGAATGACTCTTAGGATTTAAACAATTTAAGCATGTTAGGATGAAATCATTTATTTTATTTTAGATAATTTAAAAAAAGAAAAAATATTGTTAATATACAAAGCTTCTTCTTTAGAAACTTAATTAAATAATTTCTCGGCTCTCAGCCAATTAAAAATGAAATAATATTTTGGAAAACTTAACGAAGTTTGAGCAATTATATACAAATATTTTACTTTACGAAGACGATGGTTAAAAAGTATTACAAATGTGTGTTGGTGATTGCTTTAGTTGCAGCAGACTTTTTTATTTGATAAATAAAGACACCATATTTAAATACGAGCGACATATCGGAACGTTCTATTTGCAATCGCTTGTGTAAATTGAAATTTCTATATTATAACGAATGCAAGATGACGATGTAGTCAACAATTTGAGAATAATATTTATTTATCTAAAACAATTGTGATCTGAGTTAGATTCGACTCTCAAAAGAAAAGAAGAAAATAATAATGGGCTTCAGTTACTAAGAAAACCCATTTAGATCTAAACGTAAATTGAGTCAAATAGCAAGTGACATCACTATCTCATTAAATTTCCGTGTCCATAGTCAATAAAATAGTTAATTAACCTCGACGACATTTACCAGAATTATTATTTTTTGAGATAACAAAACGTCATAACTGTAATTGAGCGTTTAAGGAAAATAAAAAATAATAATGGGCCTATTATTTTTTTTTTAGTAAGATATGACGATTATAGGATAATATATGTTTAACATGACTAAAATTACTTTAAGAAAATTATTTCTGTTTTTAGTAACATTATTAACTAAGGCGAACTTTCTGCACTATAACCCAAGCTTTTTAATATGATTATCACTCCTATTGCGAGGGTTATATAAACTTAGAACAATCTTATATAAAATTATAAAAAAAATATTTTTCAAATCCTCATAACTTTCTCTTTCATTATGTATCATACAAGTTAAACGGAGTTAAACAAAAACATTCCATTACGTCATTTGTGCGTTCTGAAATTTCTTCGTAAATTGTTATTACTTGAAGTAATTAAGTGTCATAGAGAAAAGTAGATAAAATCTATTACACATTTAAAGTATTCATTACGAATTTTAAGTATTAATCATATAATAGAAAAGGGTTTATAATATATTATTAATATATATTTTATAATCATATAATAGAAAAGAAAAAATTTTACAAATATTATTTTTATTATTCACTGTGCTAATGTATTGGCGGGTATATATTTTACAGGATTAATAATATTATAAATGCGTAAATGGGCCTACACTTACAGAAATGAAATATAGTTTTGAAAAAAATTGGTTTCTTTTAAAACAAAAAATACAAAAAAGTCGGCCATTCACAATCAGTAAAGAGAAAAAATACTATACGATTTGTAACCATAACAAAAAACAACAAAGTGACATTATATTTTACAAAGTAACATACATTATAATTTTAATATAAAAAGAATTGTTAATTAGAAACAAACATTTCAATAAGAATCAGATCAAGTACCTGATAACATTAAAAAATATTGCAAAAAATGATCAAAACCGACTATTTTTTTTATTCGTAGCCATTGCCTAAATTAATTAAAAATAAACTTGTAACCGAATGTTGGTTGCAAGTTTATTTTTAACAACCTTTGACATTCGTCACACGTTCTATTGTGAAAATGAGTTTATTGACTAAGTAAGAGTTTATCGACTTGATTATAATCACTCTTCTTGAGTTTTACGTGAATTCTTTCGACGACTTTCTGAGTTTTACGTGAATCCTTTCGACGATTTACGAGCTTCATGGATCAATATGTCACATTGGTGTATAGAGTATACAACGAGGTACAATCTGCAATTTGTTTTATTTTAACAAAGAAATTTGTGGAAACAATATATAAAATCTATTATGATATATAACCTGACTTCATAAATAAATATTCTTTTTTTTATATATGTGATTGATCATTTAAATAAAAGTTATGAGGAGCTTATTTATCTGAGGAATTTTTACTATTAACTTATAATTACATTTCATTATTTTATCATAATTTTACCGCTTATAAGACTCCATGAATAATTTTTGAATTTGTTATCTTGAACTCCAAAAAAAGAATTGTCGATCACGATTCCAGTTCGAATTTATGTCTTAATTTTTTTCAAACATATTTCGCTAACTGGTAAAGAGAAACGTGAACTTACTATCAGTGTTATGAAAAATAATTCCTTTTTACAGAAATAGGTTTTAAACACTATTGGAAACTATTCCCAACTTTTTTTAAGCTGTTTCGTAATGTTCCCTAATGTAGTCAGGTAGGTAGTCAAATGCCCTAGAGTAAATTAAAAACCAAATTATCGGTATGATTGTGCTTCTATCAACTGTTTTTCTTATGTAATTTATTGTTATTTTCTGCAGTAATTATGTCACATTTCAATATTTTTTCCTCTTTTGGCAGGATTCAAAATAATAGTATTCTTGAGCAGTTGGAAGAGTTTTGAGTTATTGACAAACATCGTTCTCCTTCAGGAAATGATTATGTAATTAATATGATTTCGGAAACCATTTGCTTGGAGATATCTGCATATTCTTTGTGTGTTAATAATTTTTCTCCTGACCAAAACAAGGCATTCTAGGTTCGTAATTATATCTTCTATTATAAGGGTCAAATATTATTTGCAGCTACATTTTAATATCATCATTCTATTTATACAGAATCTTGTAAATAACAATATTATGGTCTAGATTTGTTGTTGTATGAGATGATTTAAGATCCGTATTATTAATTTTTTTAAATTTTTCTTAAAACTTCAGATATACACAATATCAACAAAGATCTTGTCGAACCTGAATTAGTATTGTACATGTAGAAGATATAAAACTTAAAACTGTTTTTTAACAACATCTCATCCGGAACCTAACGCATGTTTGTAGTGTTTTTATGTAGGAATACATAATATAAAAATATATATTACTTGCAAATTTAATCTCACTGATATTGCAATTTTCAATTAGGACTTCCACTCACAAAGTTTCAACGCTGTAAGAGGCAAACGAGAAAGTATAATGAAAACTGATAAAGGATTCTGATATAACAATAAAAAGCGACTTTCTTCTGTATACTTTTTGAACATAAATATCAATTTGAAGTTCTAGTAGATTACTTACAGAGTTATTATAAAGGGCAGAGTATATGTGCATATAAATCGCCAGCTGCCTCTTTTCTTACACGAAACCTGTAGCATTCGCCATTTCAGACGTAATTTTATATTGTTATTGCGTGTATTGTTACCTTTACTCTATTACCTATTTCCATCGGTCGATATGAAAATTTCATCAAACGCGAACTGTTTGTATTAAATTTTATGAAATTCTTGCTAATAAATTTTTCTTCATCGTAAAAATCATGTTACATACTAAATATTGATATGTATGTTTTATTCACCGACGTAATTTTTCTCCTTCCTCTTTAACCTTTTTTGTTCCTGTATTTTAAATGACAACATAAATGACGTCCATAAAATAACTTCTATCTACTCTTAAATTTACAGCGATATTAAATATTGCTTTCAAATTTATTCGATGCATTGAATGTGTCAACGTACTTATATTTATTTTTTAAATTATAGTGGAATGGGAAAGTTACTATACAGGCAAATAAATATGTATTTCTGATTTCGTGAAACTTATTATATCCATTTAAACTTAAATATACACCAGGCCAAAATTTTTTTCATATAAAAATATTTCACTCATTTGTTCACTTATCCTTTTTTTCGATTATTCTAAACTGGCTTGATTCTGTATGTGAATAAACGAAGTATTCTAAAATAGCTTGGATTTATATGTGATCCCTCTAGTCCACTTATCGATGACAATAATATAAGCTGTGCTTAGTTAGAGCTTTCCAATTTGAGTTAAGGCTATGCAATTGAGTTTGTTTGGGAACTTTATTTATACAGAATTAATAGAGATCGGGATAGGTAGAATTATTCCACCTAACCTTTGAAGAAGTAGTTACGAATAGTAAATAAAACTAACCGAAATTTCTAGAATTTCCCGGGAAAGTAATTATAGGTATTAAGTACGTACAACTGAGACATATCGTTCTTGGAATAATATAGGTGCCCTATTTAAATTTTTGTAGTATATATTAATTTGGTTTGAAAAAATTCTTAATAGGGATTGTTTATATTTTTATCAAAATTATAGAATGCATTGGTTCCAAATTCCAAAATTAAAAAGAAAATTTTACTGACTTTGTACGGAAAAATCTGGCAATTTATTCCAGTTGATTTATTCTATATTACCTTTTCCGAAGTTAAGGTAAAATAATTTCTTTCTCTGCCAACTTCTGATAATTATTTCATGGTCCACATTAAAATTATTAAAAATTAAAAATATTTATAAACTTTTGTCGTATGTGACATCTGTCAATTGAAATACAAGGAGTAACTTCTTTAGTTAATAATCCAGGTTTAATTTTTTCAACTTTTTGATTGAATTACGTAAAATATTTGATCATTTAGATATTTTAAGATTTATTTTGTATCAAAGAAGCTAGTTATAGAAGTGGCGATAATATCACTTTTATTAATGAATTATTCACGTTAATCTTCAATTATTCTTATGTCAATTTCAACCAATACAAAATATTTTTAGTTATGTGAAATACTACTTAAGAAACTGAAAGTCAAGCATATAAATTGCTTGATGTTAATAAGAAAATGATATAATTATACCGTTAAAATAAAAATATATTTATTCAGATAACATTAAAGAAATAAATAATATAAGGTTAAAATCACCTACACAATATATGACGTATTCATCTTTGGCCTATTTATTTAGGAATATAAAAATGAAAAAAGCTTATTCTAAAAGCAACTTAGTTTTTCTCATTTATTAAAAAAAATTGTCACAATTATCTCCACTTATGAGAATTTTTAAAACTGTCAGATTTAAGTAGAAAATCATGAAAGGTAATTAAGTCATCGAAAAATCAGATATTTAGCTTAACGTTTAGTGTAATCTTCGAAATGTTTTAGGAAAAAAATTAAAAATGCAAACAAAGCAAAGTTCTTGTAAAACTAGGTATGAAGGGTTTGAGCTTCTAAAATTCCCTCATTTATTAGATATTAGCTGACCCGAAGGACTTTGTATCGCCTCAGAATGAATAAATGTTGTGTTAACTTATTAGCTAAATTAAATTCAGTTTTTTTATTAAAATAAAATGAATATTCAAAATGAATTAAGTTCAATAAATGCACAAATTAAATTAAAAACTATTTTAATTAAACTAAAATAAAATTAAAATCACGATTTTGTAGTCATCATTTGGCATGCGATCCAACGCAGTTATGAAGAACCGAACCAATGTATGATATTCATGAAGTAGTGGCTGCAAATCTTAAAGAACTTCTCTTTTTACGCCGATTCGATCTTTTGACACCGATCAATTTGTTCCTCCATGCTGCCCATGAAGTAAATTTAGATGAATTTATGCTGTGCATCTTCAAGCGGTTGCCATAATCCAATTCGATTGTGAATTTAGCCTTGGATCTATAAAGTCGAAGGCGAAGTTAGATTTATTAAATTATGATCACCAAAAGAAAATAAACGTTTATTCTCTCTAGCAGAAATAACCTTGAATATCAGATTGAATCTGCGTTCTTAGATAATGTTTCCTACAAATGAAGTCATTTGGAAACATCCCTTGTATCTGAACATTCGATAAAAAATGTCGTGATTCTGGTATTTCTGTATGAAGTAATGAATGACTCAAGTGGCAGAAAGCAAGAATGGCAATTTCATCTTGACACTGAGAGAGCACAATACAGGCGTTTCTCCAGCAAATTAATTCAATGCACCACAATGGTCGCACACAATATCCATTGTGTCAATTCGAACGAAAGGATGCGAGCTGTAGTCAATTTAGCAATCGTATTGAAATGCTACTCGATTCAAATCAACGCTTGAAACATTTATTCTTGGGCGTCGAAGATTATTACGTTGTTGATCTGTGCGATAAGCTCGACGATTTTTTGTTGCCAACTGAGCTGTTTATCTGGTTCTTGTGTTTGTGAAGAACGAAGTCGGGCCATACTTACGCGGCGCTCTTCCCGTGCAATTTCTTGTTCATCTGCAGTGGATTCATTCGCAATATTCCTAAGTCAAATTGCATTACGGCTTCGTTGTAAAAGACGCATCACTTTAAAATGAATCACACAAAAATGAAGCAATTATCGATGCTCGTACATCAATAATATCATAACCTCACAAAGTGAACATCTTCATAAAACTTAAGTCAACTATTTGAAATCACTCTTCGCTAATGAATTTCAGAGAAAAATTGTTTAAAGAGAATTAATTTAATCGAATTCAAATGAAGTAACGGTCGAAAACTGAATAAGAATTATGAAAAACCAATTATAATTTTCGTTGATGTCTGTCATTTCTACAGACATACTTTTTTCTTTTTTTCCTGTGTTTTATCACATATAACGTTTTATACATAATAAAATTATTTGTGATTTTTTTACTTTTCCAATGAGCAAGAAAACTTTTCGAAGTTCCATACAAAATGTATGGGAAAATGAATTTTCGACATAAATTTTTTTTTCGTTAAATTTTCCAATGTTTTAATACTTATTATCCTATTCCCGACGAAGATAAATCCAAAAACACAAAAATCAAAAAAAATTGTCCAGCCGTTCTTGAGTTATAAATGGTCTTTAACTAATTTAACCGCCTTGAATTAGTTTCCTTTAAAAATAATTAGCTGACCATATTGAAATAAATTTAAGTGAATTTTATAACGTTTATCAAATGTCTAACGAAAAAGATGACATGCAAGTCTTTTGCGTCAACAGAAATACCACAAATATTTTTAAAGCTATTCAAAATTCATCTACTTTATTTCTTCGTATAAATACATTGATTTTGAGCTAGTCACTGCAGGTTCAGGTGGTTCTTTTTCAGTATTTCATGTTGATGTCTTTTAGATGGTTGAAGGTATTTTAAATTAAATTTGAAAAAAAAAATGGACAATTTGTTTCATTCATTGGGCTAAAGTACATTTTTCTTTCCAAATTTTTTTATGTAGTTTATCGTGATATCGTTTGTTGATTAGACTGAAAAGGATAATACTCTAAATCAGATGGACCAGGCTGAGAGGAATCGTTTTCATGAAGGGATTTGCACGCGAGTAAAACTTTCTACTTTAGTAGGCTCGAGTTCATATTATAGAATCTGATTATTTTTAAGCAACTCTCATTCATCATTAATATCTAGATCAATCTCATCTAGCAATTTTAAATGCACCTGCTTCCCCATCTTCCACAAGGACAAGAAATTCTAGATTTTGTACACGTCATCCGGCAATACATTAGACTTTTTATGCGTTTCATTTGTATGACCCTTAAACTTAGCATATTGCTTCATATAATTTTCAAACATACTAAAAATTTATGAGAGCATGGCAAATTTTATCACCACTTTTAAAGACCATACGGGGGGGCTAAAAGTTCAAGAAAATGCTAAATTATCGCACCCTATAACAAACCAATTCCTTTCAATATCAAATCACTTTTTATTTGGTAATCCTGTTTTTTAAAACTCTGTGTATATATATATACCTACAAAAAATTAAAAAGTTACATAGTATAAAGAGGGATAAAAAACTCAAAATATTTTTCATCCACATACTTCTTTAAAACAAATATGATTGTTATGTTACAAAATTGCTTAATGCTAGTAGAGTGGTTCATAGTAAAAACAAATGTTTATATCATTATAATTTCCCACAACTTTTGTTGCTTATAATATATCATTCGAATTGGTTAATCTTAGTGCATCAAACAATTTATAGACAGGTTCTTCTTTTCTATTTCGATTAATAAATTTGATAGCTTCCCGGTGAAATAAATTCAACGAAAAATCTTCTCTATGAATTTTAAAGTACTTGGATCCAAAAGCACAGATGATGTTATCTGATTTAGGGACGAGCGATATTTAATTATTAGATTATAACGAGCGGGAAATACATTTGCTTTAAATTTTTCATCTACTTTAAGACGTCTCAGGGATAAGTCTTCAGGCTTCATATTGCATATTTTAGTGGTTTTACCACCAGCACATTACAAATCTGACAAATCTGAACACTTACAATTTGACTGTCCCTCTGTTCGTCTACCTGCCTATCCATCTGTCCGCCCTTAGGTGACAGTCATTTTACTCGGAGACCATTGGCAATATATAAGTAAAATTTTGGATGGTATGTTCTATGAATACAATAAAATAGTGTAATTATGAAAAAAATAATATTAAAGGTGGCATACCATACATTTAACTAGGAAGTAAAAAAAATCCAAGGCACATATGCGTGTAGGCCATAGTTAGGACGGTCTTAAAAACGGCCTAGGGGTCCCGTAATAGCTTTTTTACTTAAGTCGTTAGTTGATGAGAAATATGCTTCCAAAGTCTTAAAAAGTGAACTCTCCTGCTTCTAACTTCTCAAGTAACGAGTATAAAATTTGGAAAAAAATTAAAGTATCTGAATTTAAAATAAACTTTTAACAAATATTCGTTTAAATTAAAAATATTTTGTAGTTTTTGAGATATGGGATATTTTTTGTGCCGATCGCGGCAAAAACTTCACAGTATCTTTGAGAAACACATATAGGTATAGTCGGTTTTTTGTTATGTTTCCACAAAAGGCTTATTGACGGCTTCTGAATTTAAAATGGAATTTCCTTTTTTACACGATGCTGCAACGGTGCTTCCTCTCATGATTATTTTTAAGCTTTGATAGAATTTATTTTCGTCCATTTAATAAATGTAATATCCAACTGTCTAACAAAATTTAAAGCTATTGTCTCGTATCGAGAACAAAAGTCGTTACTTCGAGTTAAATTTGTACTTTTGGATGATTGTCCAGGCGTTATTATGATATCTTCCTTGAAATGATTATTTATTTAAGATTAATTAAATTATCAACGTCGGTAGCTACATCATGCTGTGAAGATACTGCTGTGAAGATGCTACTTTATTTACCAACTAGATGACCCGGTGAACTTTGTACCACCTAAAATCGATTTGTTTGTTACTAATCATAAGCCATTATCAATATTGATCAACCTTCCAGCCCTAATTCATCGAGATTGATAATATTGGCCGCATCGTGTACGGTTTGAGTTTTGTTTGATTATTAAATGAAACTCATTTGTATTTCGAATGAAATCAATGTCTTTTATTTACGTGGAAGATAAATTTAATTAACATTCAATGCAAAGTTTTCTAGTATACTATGTTTTTTTATTTTTTCTTCTTTCTTCTTCTTTTTCTTCTTTCTTCGGAAAGCTTTCCGACAAGCAAAAACGCGACATACATTTATCCATGCGCAAAAGATAGAAACTACAAATTAATTTCGCAAACTTCAAACGAGAGACCGTGTAAATTGTTAATAGTCAACGCAAAGGTCAGACGCACGGGGAATTGCAGCTGTTTAAAATCGAATGGCAAGTTCATCGGAATTATCAGGATGCGGGGAATCAAAACATTATCCTTTGTATTTTTCATTGATAATCGTCGCCTTCATTACGTTGCTCGTACGTTTTTTCACAGCAAGTGTCATTCTATTGCGTAGTCGAGGTTGATCGATGTTACACAACATGATGACGATTGAGTCTACTTTTAATTGAAAATTATGAGGTGGTTATCTAGGCAATTCCAACGAATTCAAAAATTCTGTGGAATAGCTGACTACCTAATACTGGTTGATAATTGTGTCAACCGAGAGTTGTTGAGATCACCGATATCTTTGTTTCTTGCTGCCAACATGGCTCGTTCGCTTAGCCAATTATGGTTTTCAAAGCTCTGCGCTACATTCGAAAAAACACGTCAAATGAGCCCCTTCGATTCGGTATACTAACAGAAATCAGTGGGCAATATGATGAATCCGGTCGAGATGTCAACTCCGACTTTTCCATTACTAATGTGCAACAATTGCTTTGAAAATATATCTGCATTTTGATCTTGTTGCAAAAAACACTCGCATGTTAGTTGTCAACCGCATATCTTCACATGCCGCCACAAATTTAATGACTGTAAGCATGCGTTTAGTTCGTCAGCTACAGTTGATCGTGAAATAACAGGAAGCTTCTGACAAAAATCACGCAATGTCACGAAGATCTTTCAACGTTCTGTCCAGCGCCTCCAGTGACCTATTGTGGGCTATCATGCATTCGTTCCAAACGACCAATTTGCATATCCGTAGAATCTTCAACAATTCGCTGTTTTTGGCGATGTTTCAGGTTGGTGTCTCATTGATTTGCATGTTCAGTGGCAATTTCAAGACAGAATGTGCAGTTCCCCCGCCTCCTAAAAAGTCGCTGCTATTCCAACTGAACCCAATGCTATAGCAATTTTATTCTACGATCGAATCCTAGCCAAAAGCAATGGAGATTAAGAACGTATTTCCAGTCCCTCCGGGAGGGATTCTTTGGATTTGAAGACAAACATACGGATATAATAATCGCAAACCATGTACGAATTTAATACGGTGATGAGCGTATGGTTCCAATGCGAATAGTTCTCGAACAACTGTAAGAGTTGATACGCCTCGCGGTAAGTCGCTCACAGATGCTCTTAACGGTTCTCAGTTATTGAAACAACGTTAGACCACGAATAATCACTAACAACAATCGAAGATAGTAACATTCGTCTTTACTTGGATGCATAGTGTAGATGCAACCCAATGCATCTGAAGTAAATACATTTGGATGTTCATTAACTGGTGTTCCTTGTTTTCGAATTCGAAACGATTTCGATGATGCTTTCCATGTGTAGTAGCGTGGCATTTCAGGGCACAGCAAAATACGAGCGAAAGTATCAACTTGACAAACCGAGAGGAAGCTTGTCAGTATTGTCGATGAGGGCCGCTCTGTCTGCTGTGTTCTCTGGATTGAAATATACTCGTTGTTCGGTTTTCAGGTGTACTGCCAAATGAGGATGTCTGGAATTGTAGGATGTCTTTTGTGGATTACAAAGGAAAAGATGCGCCAAATCGCCTCGTTTCTGCTGGTTTAACGACGCATCTGATATTGAGATACTTGGTTTTTTACATTTGTCACATATCCATGCAAATTACTTACTTGATCGAATACTTGAATGATTTACCTGAAATATTTGATCGACTTGACGGAGTTACAGTATTTCACATTGATGTGAGACTCAAAAGCCTTGGACAATATCGGCGAATATGGCACAGTTCAAGGATTGTTCACATTAACATCTTGCCTTTTGACCTTCACAACTGTACATCGCCCATTGTTCGCAACTGATCGCCGGTGATACAATGGGTATCCGTCATTGCCTGTGATGGTGTCAGCAATCAGGTCTCTCGTGCATCGCTTGGAACAATTACCATCGATGATATAATAGTCATGGCGGAAAACTCCGCAAGGTCAATGGATCAAATTCTTAGTCATCACTGCATGCAATTTCGGATAAACCGGGTCATCCGGGATTTCAGCTGAGATAATAAAATCAATTTCATCCGACCTAATTTTGTCAACTAACCAAACCAAAATATGCGCATGAGGCAGACCACGCTTTTGCCATTTAAGGGAGTATATCTAACAAGGAACTTAGCAAACGGCCATACACAGGTTGCTTTATGATGATGATTTAAAAAATAGTTCCAGATGCTTCGAGCCCTACCGGTCACGACACTGCGTTCGGGATAATCGGCGGGCACTGCGAAGTGCGTGACCGTTAGTTGACATTTGACAGTTGGTGTGGACGGACGTGTATAACTGCGGAAGGAAAGAATCCGACATGCATGCTGAGAAGATTATTCGTTTTGGACTGTGATTACCTTTCATTAAAATTACTATTATAAATAAAACACAGTGTGAAAATTAATTTGCGTTTTAAAATATGGTTCCAAATGGTTTGAACGCAACCCGTCACAAACATATTTACTCACAACAATGCATTCGTGTGTAATCGGCGAGCACTGCAAAGTGCGTGACCGTTAGTTGATATTTGGGAGTTGGTGTGGACGAGCGTGTGTAACTGCGCAAGAAAAAAACCCACACGCATGCTGAGAACAGGACACGTTTTCAACTGTGATTAGTTTACATTAAAATTAATATTTTAAATAAAACACAGTGTGAAAATGAATTTCTGTTATAAAATATGGTTCCAGATGCTTCAAGCGCATCCCGTCACAAACATATTTACGCACGACACTGCGTTCGGGTGTAATTGGCGGGCAGTGCGAAGCGCACGACCGTTAGTTGACATTTGAGAATAGGTGTCACGTCCGTCCAACGTGTGTAACTGGGCAAGAAAAGAATCCCCGCGTATGCTAAGAACACGTTTTCGACTGTGATTAGTTTTCATTTAAATTGATATTTTAAATAAAACACAGTATGAAAATGAATTTGTGTTTAAAAATATGGTTCCAGATGCTTCGAGCGCGACAACGGCCATACACAGGATTCTTTGTGATTAAATCCATCAGAGATTTATTTTTTGTTTAAAAGTTCTGGCACTGATATCATGTCTTTCAATTGGTTTTTGGCTGGGTAGTAGTTCCTTCTTGATTTCGGTCTATCAAGGGTTACAGGTGAATGTGATGAATAAATCTCGGCAGCCATATTATCTAACATATGACACCACATCTTGCGCATACTCGTGCATGTGAAGCGGGCTTCCAATGTAAGTAACCGACTAAATTGTCTTTCTTCTTACTTTGTTTGCATCGCCATCGGTATTAATCGCATTACGGAGATGAATATAGTTTTCAGATCGGAGCTGCTTTTGGTTCTAATGATCAGTCTCAATTTTGACATATATGTCTACCGCAAACTAATAGAAAAGACGGCGACACTTCAAAATTTGATTGACTTGACCTTCATGGATCATAAGTGTGTATGAATAAAAATTCATAGCACTTACTTTATTATCGGTTTCAACGTCTGCAACCGATAATAACATAAGTGCATGAATATAATTAATTGAATAAGTGCTATGAATCAACGAATAAGTTATTAAATATTTTACATTTACTTGTTAGGTGATTAACCATTTTGATACGGAAATGGTATTTGTCCTCGCCCTGCCAAAAATTTAATGGATATTGTAGCGTATCGTAAGTCCTATGCGTTTCCGACACGCATTTCAATTCATTGTTCCGATGATGAAGCACGATATCTCCAGATTGCAAATTTTATTCGACAATAACAACAGCCACTTTGTCGATTGTTGGCGAATCAAATCTTCTTGCGTATTCACTTGCAGGCGTTTTGTTAGCCCAGATGACGATATCATGACTGTCAGATGTCATCCGATCAAACGAAATTTTGAAAAAAATTATCAATTCGTTGTTTTGATGAAGAAACGTTAGCGATTCTCTAACCATGGCTCGCTCCGCTATCAGACTGTTAGCACAAAGCTGATTAACTTCCGCATCCGAATTGTCCATGAAATAAATTTGTACGAAACGATAACGTGGTAACAGCGCTGCTATTAAGTGATGTATTTGCCCTTGAATCTGCAATAGTATGTATAATTATGAAATTGCGAAATTATTTCTGATACAACGACGAATGATGGGAAAGACAATTGTGTTGTAATTACCTTGAAACTGGGTATGAAATTTTCATGCACAATATGGTTGGCACCAACGACATCCTTTGGACACAATGGTTGTGTGTTTGGATATTGGCCAGGAAATGGGTAGAATCACTTCCTGTTCCAGAAACTAATGAGCGTAATGGCTCTGGTGGCGGGGCCAATTGTGGCAATTTTACTTTTCAACCCGCGCAATACAATCCAGGAGATTCACAGCTAAATTTCAACGCCTTACAATATGGACAAATGACTGACATTTCTACAATCTATACTGATATGTCCGCATCGTAATCAATTTTTGAATATTAATGGAATGCCGCTCATTCCAGGTTCACAGGAACACCGCGTGGGTGCAATCGGTCATGATCATTTTGTCGTACTCGCTGGCGTTTTGTTTGATGTGCACGAACTCGTTGCATTCTGAATCTATTGCCGCGCATTTGACTGACTTCGACGACCTATGTCAGCTCGTCCCCTATTCGGTATAATAATTCTATTATACCGAGTAGGGGAGATACGTTAATAATATGACTGATCAAAATGAATGTTTACAAAATGTAATTAAATTTGCATCAACCAAATCTATTCCCAAAATCCACTACCTATTTAAACCATCGCAGTATTGAGGTGAACAAAACAAAAAAAAGAGATTTAAATCGGTCAAACCGTTTTCGAGTTTTTGCGAGACTAACACACGGCAATTGATTTTTATATATACAGATGAGGCCAAGGTTTTATAGCTTAGTGTCTATGACAGCAGTTCTGTAGGGGGAGTTACTTATATGACTAAGTTACTATAATTTAATATTTATTTGGATGTCATCCTATAGATTTACATAAAAATATGTGCAATATAATGTACTTGAATTCTTCTGGCTACTAAAATATTTATTGGAACACGGAATAACTTCAATAAATATGTAAGCTTGAGTCAATTTTTTAGTATTTTTCATAGAAAAGTTATCTAGAATAGTCTGTAAGAAAGTAACACTTTTAAGTAAAGTAAATAGTTTGGTTTATGAAATCAGGTAAGAAACGTAGCTCTTAAGATAAGTTACAAAGAATTTTCAGGTCCTAAAGTTAGTTTTAGGTCTATATCTATTTACCTGTTTTAATCAATATAACAAGTATTTTTTTTTATTAAAACAGATTTGTTGTACTCAAATGCGTTTCCTGATGTTCTTATAAATTAGCAACAAATAGAATAGGATCCCGTAATTACACGTGGCCAAAGACAGATTTCCTCTAAAAAAAGTATAGTCATTTTAACTAACTTCGTAACAGTAGTTACCAAGTGTTGATATAAACTAGCATAACAGCCAGAATGAACCAGGCGATTAACGTAAGACTAAAATTTTAATTTGGTAGTTAAAATTGTAAGCCATTCAAACCAATTATTTTTATGTAAAGATTAATTATGCGGAAATTAATCATGTATTTTTTTATTATATGAGTAAATAAACCAGCTGACGATTCACCTGATGGTAAGCGATGATCTTCACCAATTGTAGTAATAAGTTTGAATATCCGAATTAATGGCAACCAAAAGCATAACCAACATGCTGCTTACCTGAAACATTAGAAGTATGGGCTCTGCGACAGTAATTGCTGTGCCTATCCTACTCTTTCTTACAAATGTAAACGGTGAACTCAAATTACTTTTAAACTAGATGTTACCATTGCACCTACTGTACTACTGCGTTTGTTAATACTATAAATTTGCTCACTTATTTCAATTCTTAATAGTTACTTTTTTGAAATTGCATGTAGAATAATTCTTCCTACTTCGAACACTGGTTTGTTCGCGTACTTGTTATTTTGTCACTGCCTATTTGATAGGCAGAGACAAAATAACAAGTACGCGAACATACTATGGTAAAAGACATAGCTTTATTTCATATTTAGGTTGAGTGTATTTTGAGTCAGCGTCAATTGGGGATTGGTATCACACATTTACCTACTCCAACTACATCATTGGTTAGTAGGTACATATTTATGTTAGTATAATAAGTAACAAGATATGGAAAAATAATAACTAATGCATGGACTATACGGGCCGAACTTAGCTTGCATAGCTTGAATTTTGGATCCCACATATCGAACTAGAGGGTATCCTAAAAATACACAGGTCCAATCCCCATTTAGAGAAAATCATTTCTCAAAACCTGCCCCATCGGAAATCGAACTCGGGACCTTCTACATAGTAGTTTGATATCTACTCAAACCGTGTTTAAACAAGCTGGAACTTAAAACAAGTTCCCACAGTTAATAAAATATTTGTACTGAGCATATTACTTGACATATGTGTATGCTGACAAATAAGGTAAAAGTTACCTAATTCATTATCTTTTAATGCAGCTGGACGTAGATTTGTAGTATTCTATCGATTTTATTTATTTTCATTTTTTTCTAAAAAATATTTTTTAACAATTACCTAATTCAGTTAGATACTCCCTTTTATCTTTACTACCGACATCTGTCTACAATTGAGTACCATTTCGAATTACCATAATATTTGTCTTGCAGAAAAAAGTCGTAAATGACATTCACAAACGTAGCATCTGAAGAAAAAACATTGAGCATTTTGATGTTAATATCATTCTTAGGTAAAACAAAATTATTTACAGTAACACGACTTCTCGTACTTACATCACAACTAAAACATTGTTATCGCCATATAAAATGAGTCAAATGGAATTTTTTGTTAAAATTGCCGGCGTTCATTATAATCACCATGTTGTTATAAAAAGACGAGTGCAGTGACTGATTGATTTACTACCACTGAGCTTAGAGTCTATAGAAAACTGAAAGTGTCTTATGTGGTCAATTCGTTGTCATATGTTAGATGCTACAATCATTTGAATCAGGGTAAGATCCTTATAGAAACCAGAAGAAATTTAACATGTCACTACTTATTGAAATAATTAAAAAACCCACTTATTGCTAAATAAATAATCCTTGTGCTTCTTTTTACAAAGTTTCTGTATTAATTAGTTTTTAAAATGTATAAATTCACTTCCTAATCATATTTATTTCCGTTCAAACGACAAAATCTATGTTAAGGTGACAAATGAGAATATGTGTCTAGGTTATGCATAAAAAAGAGCGGCCTCCAATTTCTGCGCGTCCATTGTTATAACAAAGAAATACGCATATATATATATATATATATATATATATATATATATATATATGTATATATGTACATATATATATATATATATATATATATATATATGCCTGATTAATTAAACTAATTTGTTTATTTTTTTTTTGTTTTTTGTGTATTTTTACATTTTTGAAGATATTTTATAACGATACCCAACCCTCGTAGCGCGAATCTTGGGAATCGTTGTGCATATGGTCTTTTTTTCGTACGTTGATCATAATTTGATTAATAACACACTCTTCTACATCATTTTCATTCTTACAGTATATATATCATGTTGGACGTATCATCCACGGTGGGTCCTACGTTATCTGCAAATGTGTGTAGATATAACATTTTAATAAACATTTAAGATTTAATTAAAAAAATTATTTAATAATGACTTTGTAAGGGTTACTTTTTCATTAACTAAACACATAAAACACACGTTATATTTGAAAACCAATTAAATATTTTTTACGTTAATTTTATCTGAAAACCAATTAAATAAATTACTTACTTTATCAAACTATGTCACACTTTTCAGGAAACTATACGTACCTAGAACAAATTATTGCCGCCTAAGATGCATCAACTTTGTTTCCAATCTCACCCAGATGAGACCATGTGTGAATGACTCAAGCAACATTTTGAGTAACGACTTGCTTTCCAAACTAAGACGCTGTAATCCGCCGGATCGAGGAGAGAGATAACTTTCAAACTTTCAGGCCGACCGTCGTAAAACTTGACGCTTACTGCTTTCGGAGGAAATTCTTAATTACATTTGTATTATTCAGGATGGGATTTATGTGTACACAAGGCGTACGTACAGTTATTAAATAACACTGTAAAATTTCAATCGAGGGCAACCATATGAAAGGAAGGTATTTTGGATTTTTTTGGCGAAAGTTGTTATATGTTACAATTGAGGAAATGTGTGGAATAAAAATATCGGATGCAAGTTACGGAAATAAAACGAATTGTTATATTTAGGACCACTGATTGGTTAACGATTTTATCAGCGTTAACTATGTCAAAATTTGTTTTTATCTTTGGTTTTAATACAGATACGTAATTTACTCATCATACGTTGCGAAAGGCTTCGGTTTGACTTTAGCATTTAATTTTTACGTATCAATGACAAGGAACATAGATAAATAAAAATTAAAATTTTAGAATGGAAACATCTCATTGCTATTTTTTTAATTCAGTACTAAATTTTTGTATCATTCTAAGACGCTTATGATTACCAACTTTAATAACACAAATACGAGACATAATTACAACCAACAAATGTGAATATATTTGGTTATTTTAAATTTTACAGAAATATATGTCTTAGACTGCATGGATCGATGTAAATGTAGAAAATTCTATGTTATTGGTCTTATTTTTGGATACTTTTGTTTTTTTACCACTACAAAAATATATACAGCATATAGCTACAAATATAGCATTTAGCATCATAAAACAATGAATCGCCTAATTAATACTTATATAAAATATACGAATGATTGTAATTTATATATCAATTAATACATTTTAATTATGTATTAATACAAAAATATATTTCTGAATACTAAAAATTTACAACGTACACCTGTATTAAATTCCGGTATTCATACTTCGTAATGAATAACAAAGAAAACAATAGTGGAAGGAATTAGTTTAAAAAACAAATACTTGCTTTACTTTTAAGGCGCTTATATTATGCGAATATTTAAGTCCTATTAAAAATTAACTGGATATGAATGAAAAACAAAATTTTAAAAAATCGAGACGAGTTTTTTCTATTAACTGTGATACAAATTTTTTTAAGAATTTTTTTACATTTAAAGTCAAGTTAGATAGCCAGTAAAATCAAGAAAAATTTAACATTTGGATTGTAAAATAACTTGTTACCTTTTGATTTATTATGTTAAGAAGGATAATTTGTTCACTTTTTGAACAATATTCATTTACTGAAACCATTAGCAAAAATAAAAATGCAGAATATTACAAGTGTCTTGAACCGATTACTTTAATGACAACAAAAGATTGATCATTCATCTGTTGCTTATTGTTATTTTTCTCTTCATAGAAGTCTCTTTACTATGAATTGATTGATTAACTTTTATAAAACAAAGTCTATGAAGTATAATAAGAACGATGATGGATAAGTATACACTTATAATGAATAATGTGTGTGCAAAATTTTCTGCATTCTCTTTGATGCATATTTGATATATTTCAACAATATTTATAGAGGAAATATTTAGTAAATCGTAATTGCAGAAGGCTAGATAGCCATAGAAGGAAATTATACACACATTTAATAAATTTAACAAATGTAATGAAAAATTTGAACTAAAGCAAATTAAATTCTATTTAGTTTGAATATACAATTAAAAATAAACATTGATTTCTATAGTTGTCAACACGTTTTGAAATTGTGGACTAGTTTTAACTGAAATACTTTTAAATGAAAGTTCTAAATGAAGCTATTTAAACAATCTTCAACACTATTTAAACCGTTATTAAAAATTAATAATCATATATATGCAACGTGTCCCCTATCCCACTTTAGATATAAAATAGAAGCTTAATATTTACCAAACGGGGTTTAAAAATAAAAAGCAAAATTAATAATTTTGAATAAACCCACAAAGGATGTAGTCGTTGTAATTGAAAAACAATTAAATATTTTTTTTAGAACCCCTCGGCTAAAAGTATGTAAGAACCTATAAATACAATTACAAACCCAAGAAAGTCCGTCGGGGTATATTGCAGCTATATGAGCATATGTCTATTTTTTTAATATAGAAAAAATAATAATATCTTATAAAATGATAAATAAATAGTTTCTTCAAAAGAAAGTTATAAGTTAGCATATATAGAACTATAGTACGCTGTACACAGTGTAATAATTACTTTAAAGGATAATAGTTATTTGAAAATAGAGTGGTGAAATCTTTAGTAAAATTATTGTTTATTTTCCTGTTATTTATTTCTTATTCCAATAAGGTCTCAATCCAAATTAAAGTATAAGGTGGTTATATTGAATAAAGAAATGTATAACACGCAAATATTTACAGGAAGAAAGAAAATTAAGTAATTTGTCACAATTTTTTTTTGTCAGTAAAATTGCTTTAAAAATTCTTGTTTAGAAGTAACATGTTGTCTACTTCACATATCTTTGGAGTAGAGAATATAATGTTTCCCGTGCGTAAAAGTTAGAAATAAAATAATACTTGAATACTAGTATAAATGGAATATCAACATATCCAAATAACATTCTAAGTGACCGCTTAGTACCATACTAGACTGAACATACAAATTTAAGTTTTTGGTTATGTTGATGTTCCATTTATGCTAGTATTAAAGTATTGATTTATTTATAACTTTTACGCACGGGAAACATTATATTCTCAACTTCAAAGATATGTGAAGTAGAGAACATATTACTTCTAAACAGGAATTGTTAAAGCAATTTTTAATGACAAAAAAAAAATTGTGTATTACTTAAAGTATTGTCTGTTACTTAAAGTATAAGGTTTGAAATTTAACTATCATTTTTGTATAACCTTTTATTATTCACTATGACAATATATTGCCTAGTGTACTTTCACGAGCGTAATAAATTTTTAAATTTCTCGAAAACTGTAATACTTAGAACCATCATTAAAATTCCATCTTCTAGTCAGGTTATACTAAATATGCTTTTTATTTTTGGCTTAATAATTTTGAAAGAAAAGGTGGAGGTAAATCTGAATGCGTGCTACTTAAATTTTGATAAAACATCCTTACAACTAATCCTTTCCTACGATACATCATTTAATTAAAGAAAACAATTTTAGAGTTCTTTACTCCACTAAAATTGTAATATATATATACTAGTAAGTTATATGCTAAATAGAAATACCAGAAACAATACAGAAGAATATAAAAGAGCCAGAAAAGAGGAAAAAAGACTTTACAAAACAAAGAAAAGAACTTTTGAAAAGGAAAACCTAAAAAAAAATTAAAATCTTAAAAACTCCAAAAGAAAGTAGAGCATTCTATCGAAGGGTTAATCGTAGTCGCTCTGACTTTAAACCAAGTTCTACTCTTTGTCGAAATGAACAAGGGAAAATTTTGGCTAACAAACAAGAAATTCTTTCAAGATGGGTTGAACATTTTAACAATCTTCTAAATTCAGAAAATTCACAGGAGATAAAGACTAATAAAACACCAGGACATGATCTTATAACTGTAGAATTGCTAAAAAAATGGATGTCCTCGGCTATATGATCACCTGCAAAAGTTAATTGTGAATATTTGGAACTCTGAAAAGCTTCCTTCAGAATGGAACATTAGTATTTTGTGCCCTGTTTATAAGAAAGGAGACCCAATGGTTTGCTCCAATTATAGAGGTATTAGCTTACTATGCACAAGCTATAAAATTCTATCCAACATTCTGTTTATGAGACTAAAACCTTTCGTTGATTCTGTAATTGGCAGTTATCAATGCGGATTTAGGAGTGGAAAATCTATTATTGATAAATTTTTTTGTTTACGTCAAATTATTGAAAAATCAATTGAGTATGATATTGATACTCATCACTTGTTTGTAGACTTTAACTCAGTATTTGACAGTGTTAGTGGAAGGCATATAAAAGATGCAATGTATGAATTAAAAATTCCGAGCAAGTTAATTGGACTTGTAATGTGTCCTATGGAGACGATAAAATGTAAAATAAAATTCAATGGTGCCCTCTCTGAAGATCTCAGTGTCAATAATGGTGTTCGACAAGGCGACTCACTCTCGTGTCTGCTTTTTAATATTGCACTAGAAAAAGCTATTCGGGATTCAGATATTAACACTAGGGGTACCGTCTTTTACAAATCAGTTCATACGCTAGGATATGCTGAAAATATTGATATAATTGCTAGAAACCTACCAGCCTTGAGAGAGGCATTTCTGTCTTTGGAGATAGCTGCAACTCAAATGGGTCTGGCAATAAATGACTCCAAGACTAAGTATATGGCTATACAAAAATCTCCACCAAATAATGCACATAATTGTTTGGAGATTGGCTCACATACATTTGAAACGGTTGACTGCTTTACTTACCTTGGATCTTGTGTTAACAATAAGAATGACACTATCTCTGAAATTTAGAATCACATATAATCGGCCAATAAAGCATTTTTTGGACTAAGCTCCATCCTTAAATCTTCTTTTCTTACAAGAAAAACAAAATTATAAGGAGGTAATAAAATAGCAGCCTTTGAAAGAAGGGTTCTGAGGAGATTTTTTGGGGGTGTCAAAGAAAATGGTATTTGAGTAAGATGTCTTAACTCAGAAATCTATAGGTTGTTTGGTGAGCCTGATGTCATAAAAACCATCAAAATCAAAAGAATGAACTGGGCTGCCCACGTATCTAGAATAAAAGATGAAAACCCAGTAAAGAAAATTTTCATCGCAAAACCTCTAACAACTCGTAGAAGAGGTAGACCAAAATTACGATGGATCGATTCATTGGAAGAAAATTTTAACATTCTCAAGATAAAGAACTGGAAAACCCAGGTGAAGAGTAGAACTTCCTAGGAGAATCTCCAACAGAAGGCCTTGGCCCACCCTGGGCTGTCGTGCCAAATATGATAATGAGTAAGTTATATATATAAGAGTATGTGCATTCGTGAATATTTTAAAGGGTCAAGTACAGCATAATGTATATTAATTACAATTGTTTCGTTTTTTTTTTTTGGGGTATGGATATTTAAAATTGGCTGTCTTTCGATTGTGAAACGCGACAGACAAAAAGTAATATAAATTAATTACTTAGAGAGCAATTTAATATCTTTTTTAAATCGTCAAGAAATTCGAAAAAACAACTTTTGCTTATGCTTAATCTTAATAAATCTTGTAACTTTATGTTACTTAAAACACGCGTGTACATTGTTATAATGGCCTTGTAATGTTGTGTCAAGTTATTAGTATGAACGAACAAGGCCTAGTTAAGTTGTGCGATTGCGTGTTATTAAGTTTTCCAAGCCACTTTCGCTCACCCATTAAACAAATTGAATGTGTATCTAATGGATTTCGTTTTCCCTTTTACTGCGGATTATCTTTCCAAAATATCTCTTCCTTCTTTGAGGCGTGGAAAACAGGCAGTTATCTTTATTCCAAATTTCCTATTTTAATCGTAATATTAAGTGTGAATATTATTAAAGTTTAATAGAAGTTCAGTTTATTTTATGGCATTTGAGAAATATCATGGAAAGTGTCACTTGTCTATATAGATGTCTATATAATTTTTAATAGAGATTTTAACACGTATGTGCAAGTAAAAGCGATTCTTGCTTTATTTTGTATGTTTCGTTGATGTTTTGGTGTGATGAACTGATAGTTACATTTTATCCTATATATAATAATACTTTTATTGCTTATAAGATTACGTGTAGAATTCCTTTAATTTGTTAGCAAGTATTCTGTGAAAATTACAATAATAATTACATATAATTACATATAATAATTACATAAATAATTTCACCCTCAATTTTAAAACAGCTCTATAAGTCACCAAAAGAGGGTCTGCGTATTCTTATGCGAGAGAAAAGATTCAGTTTACTACTACTTCAGCTTACTAACGTATGAATTAATGGATACTTTCTATATTTACCAGTTTTTATCTGGGGAATATCCAAATATAACCCTATTCTCTGTTAGAGTTCATATTTGTTCTAGTATGGTACTAAGGGGCTACTTAGAATGTTATTTTGTTTTGTTGATGTTCCATTTATACTAGTATTAAAGTATTGTTTTATTTCTAACTTTTACGCACAAGAAATATTATAATCTCTACTTCAAAGATATGTCAAGTAGAAAACATATTACTTTTAAACAAGAAATTTTAAATCAGTTTTTACTAGCAAAAAAAATTGTGAAAGCAGTAGGGTTCCGATTCTATTGAATTAGTTGTGACTTTTCAAATTACCTAATTTTCTTTCTTCTTGTAAATATTTGCGTGTTCTATATTTATTTATTCAATACAACCACATCATAGGTTAATTTGGACTGAGACCTTATTGAAAAAGAAATAAAAAAGTGGAAAATAAACAATAATTTTACTAAAAATTTCACTACTCTATTTCCAAATAACTATAATCCTTTAAACTAATTAATGCACTGTTTACAGTGTACTATAATTCTATGTACGCTAACTTAAAACTTTCTTTTGAAGGAAATATTTATTTATCATTTTATAAAATATTATTACTTTTTCGATTATTTTTATTTATTATACCCAGTCTCACAGTTCAAGCGAGTGATATTAAAAAATAGATGTATGCTCATATAGCTGCAATTTACTTTTTTAGTTTATGAGGAATATATATTGGTGACAAATAAATGAAAAAAACAATTTTTTATTATGCACAAATCACTTAATCAGAATAACCTTTTTGTCTAAAATTAAAGTAAGTAGACATACCATTTATCTTATTTTCATATGAGATCAATAAAAATAAGACGGGACACATAGCTGTCAAAAAATGTATAATATTTCCTTTAAAAATTTCACAAATTTGTTAAACAGAGCTGTAAAAAATGAGAAAATTAACTTGTTATGAATCATTTAGTAAATAAGTTTAGAGTATAATTAGTCACTTCAATTTAAGCTGACTTTGAACCTTCCCATAAAGAAATCGTCCAAAATAAGATAAATTATGATAATTATAATGTAGCAATTTTACGTCTAAAGTATATATTTCGTGTCTATATGTAATTCATCTTTTCTAAGAAAATAATACTAATTCTGTTCTGTTTTATCTTTAAATTTTTGACGTCATGTTTCCTTGCTACGAAAGAGAAGTATACAATTTCGACGTTTCGAAAAATTATTTCTTTTCACAGAAATAAGTTCAAATTGAATACTGGGAGCAATTTAAACAGTTTGTATGATGCTTTGTAGATAATGCCCTCATAGATAATTAAAATAAATAAAAAAGAAAATTAGCAATGGGAATGTTGGTTGATGATATCGTTTATAAACTGAGTTTCTGCAGCATTTATTTCCATGTCACGTATGAATATTTCTTCTTTTTCAACAGGAGCTTTGTTGAACTAGATATATATATATATATATATATATATGTATATGTTTATGTATATATATATATATATATATATATATGTATATATATAGTTAGATAGTTAAGTGTTGCGTCGTCTAACCTCTCCATCTTTAAACGGTATTTTATTTTTTGATTTGGAATGATAAGTTTATAGTCATCCAGAAAATAAAATATAAAAAATTAAAAAAACATAGTGATCTCACGTTCGACGGTCCTAATTTCTGTCTTTCCTCTGTCCTTCTCTCCTTCGGTGAAACTCATGGTTTAGGTTTCTTTTTGTATATTGAGTACCTATATTTGTTGCTTCTTTACTGTACTCAATAATAGGGAATATGAACATATCTACCCTAGACATTTGGATGGTACATATATTTTATGATTTTTAGCGGCCCATCATTACCGGGCTTGAGTTTGAGTAGAAAAAAGGGTCAAGGATTTATTATTAAATTCTGTGGTATAACTAGATTCGCTGGGTTGATTGCGATTTCATTATATTAGTAAAAGCTTCACGATAATCAATTATTTAATAAAATTTGTTTTTCATTTAGATATTGGCGCAGTCGAATAATTTTATTAATATGTTTTCGAAGTAAATATTTTTAATATAAACGCTTTTTCAAATATCTACATAATTTTGTTGGAGGAATACTGGTTTTTATATTGTTAGGCTACGCGACCGTATTTGATATTCCACAGGAATAACCATATTCCATTCCAAGTAACATTATACATGATGTAACTTTACGGGACCAAGATAACTTCACTAGTGCCTTGCGCAAAAAAATATGTTGAATCATACAGATACAGGAGGGAACATACATTCAAATATATATATATATATATATATATATATATATATATATATATACGCTTAAAAAATATTTCCATAATTTTTAGGTATATAGATAAAAACATTTTATAATAAATTTGTAATTTAGTAAATAGCTTAGAAATTTGTTGAGTGCGATAATTATGCAATATACTTATAGAATTATGTATATGGTACCAAATTTTATTTAATATTTGCTATTCATAACATATTGTGAAACGAACGTGTTTGGTATAAATGATTTAAAAGGACATGCTTTAAAACACTTCAAAATAACTAAACCCATATTTTTATCTACATAATCTTTACTTAATATATTCTTGACATATTTAAAGAATAGTTTTTTAAATCAGATATATTGGTAATTTTTTTAATAACGACTGAATGATATACATTTTAATAATTATACTTTCTTTGACAATAATTATACGGCTTTGCTATATGGCAAACGGAAAATTAACAAAAGTTCCATCAGCGATGTTTAATACAAGCCTTTTTAGTTTCTTAGAGTTTCATAGCCAAACGTCCAAAACGGAATCCTTACGCGCATTGGAAGCGAACAACTTTTGTATTAGGTGAGCGGGCAACGGAATAATTTAAAAATAAAAAAATAATATTCTTATGACAATTTTCTAACTTGCACTTGAGAGTTTCAAATACATTAAGAGGCACAGAAACGAAAAAAGGTAAAAAATGAGTATCCCGACCCGGGAGTAGATAGCCAGTAGACTGTCATGTTGTCCTGTTTTCTATAGACTATATAACAAGATAAATAGCGCAAATAAACACATTAAATTATTAAAAATTATCTATGCCAAGTTAATAGTACCATTTTAATCTCCATGATACAAGCCAAATTTATGTAAAATTTCATGGAGATTAGTGAGTGATTAAAAAAAAAAAGAAATAAACAAACACATTAAATTTCGCGTTTGAAATACTATAGTTACACTGAAGTAACTGCTAACCTGATTTAATTTCCGTTTGAAATTTATTTTTATTTTTACAAACCTCGTGATATGTTCTTTTGCAGTAGAGTTAGGCAATAAATTAACAGTAGTTTAAAATTGAAATGAAAATATTTTTCAGCACATGCAGCAAAAATATGTGTTTGTGTTTGTCGAATATTAAAATTACCGAATTAAAAAACTAAGTCCAAATTATTTTTAACGTCCTCTGAAAAGATATTAAAGTGTTCTTTGAATATTTTAAGTAAATCAGTTTTTTTAAAAAACATAAAAAACTCATTAACGTTCTTTGTTAAAAGTAAATTTAGGGAAAAATAAAACACTATTTGACTTTTTTATCAGTTTACAAAATAGTTGAATAGTTATATTTATATACCGGAAGTATTTAGGTCATAAAAATTATAAAATGCTCAAATATTACGATAAAAGGAAACCATTAAATCAGTGATAAATATCAAAGTTGGCAATACCAATTATATCAGCATTGATAATATTTATGTATCAAACACACATATTTTTGATGCCAAAACGATAGACAAATATGGCCAAAACTTTTTGTGTGCAGCTTTAGACATATCATAAAAAGTTATTTAGGCAAATTGATCAAAATATAGTACATATCTGCATAGGCAGAGTTCGATCAGCAATGTTAAATACAAGCCTTATTAGTTTCTTAGAGTTTCATAGCCAAACGTCCAAAACGGAATCCTTATGCGCATTGCAGGCGAACAACTTTTGTAGGAGATGTGTGGGCAACGGACAAGTGCCAATTTTTGTGGGAGAGGGTCCGTGATCGACTTCTCACCTAGTTCCAATACAAGTAATGATGACTAAATATGTGCAGTCTCCGTTAGCGCGTATTTAAATATTTCTGAATTTTTAAACATATTTATATTAATATATACATATAAATAATCACTCATTTATATAGCGGTATATATTTAACACTTTAACGATACGAGGGAAGAAATAATATTAGATAATAGTCGAGTTTCGAACGATCGACTATTCGGCAGAGTTTGATATCAATGTACAAATAAATATGAAGTTAAAAAGGCAAATTTAAAAAAAAAGACACATGAAATATAACAGTTGTAGGCACTACAATATTTAATGCGATAATTGTAGGCACAACAATATTTAACATGTAATATGTGACTTATTTCAAATTATGTTGTTCCACTATCACAATACGACAATTTAAATTTAATTATGTATTTTCTTAAGAACCGACGTTAAAATTTCCGATAGTCAATTCTTAGCTTGATCGCGTTTATAATAGAGTGAATTTGATTATGATGATTAAAAATAAATTAAACGTAACACCTAATATGTTAAAGACGTAATGAATGAGCTTTATTTTAAAATGTTTCTAGAAGCGTATTGCAATTGATAATACTTCACGTATATCAATTTGTTCCTTTGCGTACCACATATATATATATGTGTATATATATATATATATATATATATATATATATATATATATGTTAACATATTTCTATGATAAAGTTGTTTATGGAATGTAGAGCAAGCAGTTACTACTCTACGATGGAAAAAAATAATCACTCATTTTATTTGAATTAGCTGTCATCTTGCAATTTTATAAGTTGGAACATTTTAAAATTATACAATTTTATTTTTAATTATGATATTTGGTAAAATTTTTGTCATGTTTTATTTATAAATTAAAATTTTATTATTGTCTCTATTCGTAATTATAGGAAATTATTTTGTAGGTCGTTTTGTGTATTAGATTGTTTTCATAAAGCTTTTCATGGTAAATAGTTTCAAATTTTTTGTCAATATTGCATTTCGATTTGCATTGAAAAGTTACGTTACGTCCAATCCGAAAGTTGGATTGAACCTTTTTTAATGTTCATATTGACAAAACTCATCATCAAAATTACATTCGCCTTTTGCTAAAAAAAAATAAATGTGTGTCTTACAATTAATTATTACTTTTCATTTAAAATGAGATTTAAGAAAGCAATAATATATGAAGAAATAAGCAGCCTCAACCCCAACCTTCTCAAAAAGGCACTTACACTTCACAGTCAGGCCCTACGAAAGCCAACATTAATAAAAACAACATTTAGTAAGTTACTTATGAATGTGTTAAGTTGAAACGTTTCTCTCTATGAATACGTTTTTGATTGTTACCCATAAAATTAATAAATAGATTTTACGGTAATAGCAATATAAGTACATTATACTAAACTGTTGGCAAAGAGTTTATAGATAAACTCATATCATTTAAATAAAAAAAAACATTCTATACAGTACTTACCAAGGTGCGATGGTAATTATAATGGAGCGATTATTGTAAACTTTCAAAAGAATTCATTTATTAACTCAGAATATTTTTTATTTACATTTTAGTTTGAATAATCTCTTCTTTTATTTGCAGTTCGAGATGGAAAAAAACAATCAAAAGAGAAAAGAAATGGTACAGATATTGGACGAAGAGAGATTAAATTTTTTTTTAAAAATCATTGGAAGGTTTATAAATATTTATTAAAAGGCAATTATTGATGAAGAACGAGAAGAAATGTCATTTAATACGGATGAAAAGTAGCTTGGCGATATTTAAGAATAGCTATAAGTTGCTATAAACATTTTTCACAGTACCATCAATTAGCATATCGCCTTAGTTTTTAAAATGTGTTAAATTTGGTGCTGGTTTAAATAATAATGATATCGTTAGGTTTTTTAGGCGTTATCACTTAAAAAAAGAGACTACTAATTGGAGTGGTCGTAGAAAATATCTAAATTTACCAATTCCAAAACAGATTTATCAAGTGGTAGTACGGATTTAAAAAATTATGACATTTTTTCTCGTACATTCCAACCGATGGTCTTAGATAATAATATTTGATTATTTACTAAATTGATTTCTTCCTTACACTATATTTCACATTTTTTATATGATTAAGTCAGCTCTCCAAGTATAAAATTAACACAAATTATTAAAGCACAAATGTTACCTTTGACTTCTATAAGTGTGATTAGAAAAAGAAAACTTTTAATAATAATGCTAATACATTGATTAAAAAATATATTGATATAAAAGAAATAAGTCATTATTACGTCCAAGTGACATCTTGGCGTATTGATTTGGTACATAAACCAAAATTATTTTCAAAATAAATTGAATTGCTTGTACAAATATGAGATGAGATTTGAGTCTTTTAGAATGCTTAGATAATAATCATTATGATGTTTTTAAATTCTACTTTTTTAATGGATTTATTATATTTAAAGTAACTTATTGGGTGCATTACGTACCTGATTTGGTAGATTAAGTAGAACACAAAAACTAACCTATAATGAGTACAAAAAAATTATTAAAATAATCAATTTTGCACAGAACCGCACATACGGTATTTTCTTTTTATTGTATTCAGCAAATACTTTCTATTTGTTTTTAAATAGATTAGAAATAATAATAGAAGTATACTGTACACAATAACAGCATTTTTTCTTTTCCTCTTCGCAAAGTGTAATTTCCACAGTATATATATACATATATATATATATATATATATATATATATATATATATATATATATATATATATATATATATTGATTTTATTACAATAATGGTAAAATTTAAAATTAATAAGAAGGTTAATCATTTTATCACTAAGGTGTAAAATATTGATACTTGTTCAGTAGAAAGATTATGAATTACTCAAAGCACGATTGTAAATATTGTATTTACGGGTTTAAAAGATGAATCAGCGTTAAAAGTTCTTCGATTTATAATACAATAAACATCAGAGAGAGTTAATTTTTGTTTAATAATGATTTGTATTAAAATTGAAACTATACAGATATTATTTTATCGATTGAAGCTAGTTTCTTTATCACTTTAACTTGAGGGTCTCGAAAAGCGGCGCCTAAAATATGAATGTACATTCATTGAGTTTGTATGTGGCTATTAATTTTTTAATCAGTTCTTCCTGGTAATGTCGCTGGAATTGTTTTTAATAAAGTCTTTTAATTTCAAAATTGATGTCGCAATTCCAAGTATTTTTAAACTAGGACGTAAGTTTCAGCTGTCAAAAATACAATACGATTTCATTAATGCATAAAATAACAGATTATAGAATTTTTTAGTACTTGGAAACGTCACTCTATATCGCTATATCGTGCTATTTCGCTCGCATAATTACTTGAAGGTGACCATATATCAAGTGTATTATTTGTCCTACATAGTTTAATTTCACGGTCGTGTTTTATTGTACACCTTCCTCAAATTTTTCTTCAGCTTCTTTTTACATATACAGTTTAACCATCACTTTGTAGGAATATGCCCTAGTAGTAAAAGGTTTGATTTGAATTATATCCAACTATGGAATAAGACCTATTTGTAAACTATTGATGGACTGTTAAATATGCACGTTTGTGTTAATGAATAATTAATTTCCATTATCATCCCTTTTTCTTCCATAAATAAGTGTCATCATATATGTTACCTTCTTTAACGGTTTGTTACATACAAAGTGAAATGATATGGCGTTAACAATGGCGTTAACAAAATGAAATTAAATATTTACTTATAATTTAACATAATAATTTTGTTAAAGGAACTATACATTAGACAGTTCTGTATTAGTTTATTTCTCGTGTTTATACAGTAATTTTCGCTAAATTAATGGATTGTTTAGAATGGTAATCCTAACTCATGTCAATGATCTATTGTTAAATAGAAAATCTACCCTGAAAATCTGAATTTTAAAGTTTAATTTTATCGCTGTTATTATTTAAGAATTGTTTAAGTGTTTTTGTAATTTGCGATAACGTTTATTAAATACAATATACCGGTGGCAAATGCTAATCGGATAGCTGAACTTCGAACAGTTTTTGATAATTTGTACTATTAATATTGTAAAGAATTAATAATGAGGAATAGTCAATAAGGAAAAAAATATTTTGTGTAGCAAGTATCAAAAAACCTGCTTTTCTCCGGATGAAAAAATTACGGACCACCAACATTTTTTCATCAATTTGAAATCACAGTTGCAATCACAATATTTTATAACTGATTTTTAAATATACTTTACAAGTAATTGACACCACTTTTACACTATTTGATTTAGTATCGCTTGTACAAATTAAACATACATTGCTACTCCAACGAAAACATATTGATTTTTTTTACATTTTAAATTATACAGGAGCTATCTTATTCAACTATTAACGAGTATATAATATGTTCTGTCTTAGGTATGTACAATACATATATAAAATATGAAATATCACTCTTAACAAATTCACCTACTACTTATCCGTTTCTTCGCTTATTATTAAATATAATTATACTGACTGTTTTCTTCTTTACGACTGGTTACTGGTGGTAATTCTAATCTATATATTCTAGAACTTGCCGTCTATAAAAATTGTAAAATAATGTATCCTATTAATTTTTTGACGAACGTTAAACGGAAACATCAAATCATAGAATTTTAGTATATGGTTTTACGTTATACTCTTCAAATAGATGCGTACATTTTCCCATGTATTGCATTACTGGGTGTATTTAATTTTGAACAATAGCGTGATGTTATATATACACCATCTATAATTGATACGTAGATTACATTGTACAACAAAATTACATTCGAATTAATTTAGCATAAGAGAACGTTGAATTATTACACCATTTGAAAAGTAAGTTTCTTTATAATCTGAAAGCAAAGCATTTTTTCTTTGTATATTTCTCATTATCTTTACAACGTAAAGACTATATTATTTTTTATAGTATAAACAGTATAGATAGATTAACAAAAACTCGACAAAATTCTCCGATTTCATTGGAATGTATAAACGCTACCGCAAGTTTCTATGAAAAATAAGAAACAGTTCAATAATTTGCACAAAATAAAAGATTTTGCAAGTTTAAGAACATGAAAATATATTAAATTTTCCAAGCGCTGCAAAGGTCCATATATTGGTTGGCATTGTCCACTATATTGGGTAATAAATTTATTTGGGAAGACGTGTTGACATACTTTGCAATCGAGAGTTGAAATGATTAGAACGATAAAGCTACACTCTAAAATCCGTGGATAGATTTTATATTTAAGTTTTTACCTGGGATATTCATTTTATCGCTAGAAACATTTTTGAGTTCGTAGTAAGTATTATAATAATCAATCCCAGGTGCGACTATATTTAAGTTTGTTAATTTTTATATTTAAAATAATGTAAATACCATTCTATACATAAGTCATGAGTTTATTAACATTATTGGCTTAATGACAACCTATATAGATATTCAAATGGAAGTTAATATTTAACAGCTCCCAGGTTCGTGTTTGTGCTATTTAATAATATCTCTATAGATAGGGAGGATGTATCAGTCGGTTGAATTTCAGTAGATATTTGACCTAGTTACATAAAGCTTTGTCTAGCAACTTACCTCCCATAACTTAGTAGGTTTTCCGATGAAAATTCCAACGTGGTGTATCGAAAGTTGTGCATAGTATCCGAACGTTGTTCTTCATTAAATTCTACGATAATCGTTAAAGCTTCAGTCGCAATTGCGTAGGAGGAGCCCGCTTGGTATTGTAAATGTAAGTTTTTTAGTCATATTTTTGTATAAAAGAGAATTTTGGCTTAAGAACTGTTATTCTTGTTTGTTACTAGATTTTTTTATCTTTTATAATTAGTGCTCATTTGTCACGTCATACGATGACCCTGAGATAGTTATTATTTAAATTTTAAAGATATTAGTATATATCTTAAAATGCTATGTTTCTTTTCGATTGTACTAAATTTCTCTAAAAATAAACAATTTTTTCAATAACCGATTATTTTTCCCTTTCTCGATTCATGTGTCCCTTTTTCTTTTGTTCTAACAAAGTTACGATGTCTATGCAAGAAAAAGTTTCACAAACATTGTAACATCTAGCATGAGTAAATTATTACATGACATTTTATTCGTGACAAAACTGGTATCACTGCTGTTGTTTTTCGATGTGCCATTTAGAAATATTTTTTTTATTAAATTAATTAAAAAGAATATAAATTAATTATAAAACAATATTTACTATTTGTTAAGGATGGTCGAGCTGAAAATAGATACAAAAGCTTATATTAAAAACTGACAGCATTAAATATGTAAAAGTAATAATACCAAAGATTTGCTCTTATTTCACAGTAAACTTTTTATCTGTTTATTTTTAATAGCTGTTTACTGATTTCTAAAAATCTACGAAAGTAAGCAGAACAGTATCAAATTGATTCACCTTCGAATACAAAGTTCGATTTATATTTTAAAGTACAAAACCAAAATAAGTGTCATAGTGATTGTATTCAAAGTGAGCTCGGCAATGATGTTGTCCCAAAAATTTTTTTAAATTTTGAAAAATTTTCATAGATAAAGCTTTTTAATGTTTACAAAAGTATTAAAAAAATATATAATCATATTATAAGTTACTAAATGCAAACGAATATTTGAAAATGTATAACAAATTTTATTATATTAATTATAATAAAAACTGGCGACACTTCTACTTCCGACCGCCGAACTGTATAGACGTGTGTTTCATGTGTGAATTATGGTCTGAAAAAATATTTAATAAATAACGTTTTAACAATTAATGTTTAACAAAAAAACATTAATTGTAAAAATGCTGAAAGTCAATACCGAAACGTCATTAAAGGATATTCTGAAAAGTGTTCAGAATCTGGAGCGTCAATTTGGTAATATGACAAAAAAATACGACCAACAATTATTGTTAATTAAGAAGCAAAAGAAATTAATTTTTAACTAAAAAAACCAGGTAATTAATTTCCTATTTTAAAAAGTCGGAAATTAATTACCTGGAAGGTGATATTACCGTGAATATGGCTGTGGCGCCCGATGATACGATCGGCAGCACAACGTCGGCGCGCAAGCCGCCGCCGAAACAAACTGAAGATTGCCGACTGCAAGTGACACCATTAAGGTCATGATACCTGAATGCCACCAAATTCATTAGAGGTTCAATCCTTCACTGCAGAATAGCCGTGGAGCTAAGTGAAACGACAAGGATCTATAAAATGATAATTCGCGGTGGGAGCGAGGTTGACAAAGACTTCTCAACTATCGAGAACATGAAATACGTTTTTATATTTTTCATCTAACATCCGATTAGACGTCTGAATCGCTGCCAATAAAAAAGACTGCTCGTTTGAGTCCCGTATTAAGAAGTTAAACTTAAGAGTATACTATATTTATTTTTAACTAAACGTACCGGAAGAAAAAATTTGTAACTGTTATGGCCCCGCAATACCTCTATAAAAGAATAGACATTTCTGAGGCGTGCTCAAAGATTGCTCGCTACACTCGTACAACTGAACAACGCACCGTTATAAACGGACACTACAATTATATTATCAAAGTACACGCGGCCTCAAACGAAAATTAGGGAGTTTTACGCGAGTGCCCTGACCTAAAAGTTTAATATAATTGAGTGAGCAATACATAGTTCGACGAATCCTTCTGCGATGGCGAAATGTTGAACAGGCGTTGTACGGTGTTCAGGTCTGGCTATGCGCGGCGGCGGCGTTCTGCTTGCAGTACGCAAGCTCTTTGTGTTGGAACGCTTCCGCCAGTACAAGATCGATGGCGAGCATTTGTGGGCGAAGATATCTATTGGCCACAATAATATTTATATTTGTGTAGTATACATTCCTGCATCGATATCCAGTGATCATTATGAATTACATTTTATGCATATTACTTATATCTTTGAATGTCTTATTTCCAATCTGTTTGTAATTGGTGATTTTAATATGTATTGTTATCCCCATAAATCGTTATATTTATATGAATATAAGTTCTCTTATCGTTCATTTGTGATTTATAATAATGTAAGCAATATAAGTAGAAAAATACCATATGTAGTACTATCGGGAGACGGTGGCGCGATCGTCGATGCCGCCTGCCATTTGTCCGCGAAGACTCACGTCATCATGCACTTTTCGTGAGTATCTACACTGCATTATATCTATTTAGTGCTCAACCATCTTCTAATATTTATTCCTGCATCAACTGCAACTTATTTTACGAAAAATCTGTCTCGATTTACCATATCCTCTCTGAGATTGATTGGAGGGATTTATACTCAATTGACAACGTTAATGTCGCTGTCAATTTTTTTTGCAACCGAGTCTACACTCCCTTAAGACCTAAAAGTCTTCTAAGGTATAGTACCTAGTCTGGTTTAAATAGCCGTTAATTGCAGACATCAAATGCAAATATTATTTCAATTGACGTTTTTTTCGGTCAAATGCGATATAAAGAATCTTAGAGTGTAATCATTTATAATGAAGAATTAAATTTAAAAAGAAACTGATTTTAAAAGATCATATATAAGTGCTCAAAGACCTACCCGGGATGCTCGCAAAGTTGCTTGAGGCGATAGCGTGTTTGTCCGGAGCTTAACAACAGCAAAAGCTTTCACTAGGTATTTCCTGTCAGGTCTCACCTAGACGTCGCCGCGGTTGCTTCTTGCTAACGTGTCGCAGCCAAGTTGATTTTTTACGTATATCTGATAGTGATCTTCAACTTATTTTCTCCAAACTGAGGAGAACAATCAGACCTGATTATGTACCAGAGTATATATTTAAAATTTTGCACTGGTATATTTATGAAATATTTGAAGCATATATCTAACTTTTGCTAATAACTGACACTATACCTCGCGTTGGAAAGTGATCCGGGTAACTTATGCCTGAAGTTGGTATGGGGTTAGATGTAAATAATTTTAGACCGATCGCCATCCTCTCTACGCCAGCTAAATTATTCCACTTTTTTTACAACGCAACGTCTATTCGAGTTACAGAAAATCTGTGATTGGCATCATGGGTTTTGAATCGAACGTTCGGTATTCATGAACCTTATATGATTCTTTGACTATGTTGCTTATCATTCTGACCACGGATTTCAAATATATATTGCATATTTTGACTATCAGAAAGCTCTTGATAACGATATCTTATTAAATCACCTTGGCGAAGCAGGATTCGCCGTCGCATTTTTACGATTTTCCCTTTCGTATCTTGTATATATTATATGAATGGGAAACTTTATATCCGAGACTTACTTTACACGATCGCGAATGAGTCAGGGTTTGTATCTCGAGCCTCTACTTTTCACGATTCTGGTAAACGATATTGGTTGAGCGGTGAAAACTGCGTACAGTCGTCAAGGATTCGGCAAATGGCTAACGGTTGTAGCGCGACGTCAACCTTGTCTTTGAGTGCAGCGCAGCAAGCGGCTTACTGCTTAACTCAAACAAATGTTTTAATAGTGAGTTACAGCCGAGCACACGCTCCTATCTTATACCAATATCCGATCATCATTTCATCTGCTGTACACCTTATTGGTGCACAGCTGATTAAAACCCGGCTCTATTATTGGGAGCCCAGACGAAAAACAAGTACATGTTAATGTATATGAGGCAGTATGGTTACTTCCCCTTTCCATTTCCTACCGGTTTGTTCTTGGGTATGACAGGTTTTCATTCCTTCTAACTCAGAAAAGACGTGGTATTTATGAAATTTATCATTCAGCTATTAAAAGGAAAAATTCTATACCCTGTATTATGGAATATACTTTCACCCTTTGTACCTGAACCTTCACGGAATCATCACTTGTTTCCTGGAACCGAACTATATCGGCACTCTCCAGTTTCAGTATTCAACTGCTTAACAATCCGATCGTGGACGCACCAGAGTGTGGTTTGTTTATGATAAGTGAAAATAAATCTGTCGAAATGTGTCGTCGTTATGTTTTATAATATTTTGCAATCATGTTTAATATTTGCCTTCTTTTGTTTTAATTTGTTAACCATTAGTTTTAACCATTTTTAAAAATTATTTTTAACATTTTCTTTTACAAAAAATGTTACCAGGGGTTTTTGATTGCACTGTAAATAAATGAACTCCAAGAGTAAACATTTTTTTCGGTTGAGTAAGTTATTAAAATAACCTTCGATTTAAAAATATGTTTTTAAATTTATCTATACTAAAATGAAGACTTTTGGAAAATGCAGCAGCAAACGACTATTAGAATAGCGGTTTTAAAAATATAAATTAGTTATATACACACACACACACACACACACACACATATATATATATATATATATATATATATATATATATATATATATCAGCCATGGACATCATAAACCACATCAGATATCATAAATAATTTACATCGTGAAATATAAACGTTAATGAGTATATGCATCATGTCTAATAGATACAAAAATCGTAGACTATTTAAACCAAATATTAAAACCACAGATATAATTTAATAAAGACGTGTTGAATCAAATATATCACAGATAATAGGCATAATAAACCATAATCTTCATAAATCATAGATATAATAAACCACAGAATAATAAACTTCATTCATAATATGCTATAACTTCAGACATAGCATAAGTCCCAGGTATGGTCATGTATATCGGTAATTCAGGCATCATAATCCATGTACATCGTGGACGAAATGTATCATAAGCCGTAGCCATAACCATTAGGTATAATAATTAAATATTATAATAAAAATTGTATAATAATAAAAATTGTATGTGGCTTATGACGTAGATGGTCATAAGCCATAGAAATAATCACCCAGAAACAAAAAAGCCATATATACTGTAAGCCATAAACGTCATAACCAATAGGCATCATAAGACGTAGACCTAATAATCTATGGTTATTATAAGCCAAAGATATCATGAGCAAAAGACATAATAACACATAGACATCAATGATAAGAAACATCATAAAATACAGACATAATAAGTCACCATGAACCATTGACATCATAAGGTAAATAAATGGTAAGCAATATATATCATATCGTATGTATATATATATATATATATATATATATATATATATATATATGATGTTGACAACATATGTGTTAGCCATCATTAACTATTAATATCATGACCCATAGATATCAAAAGCAATAAACATTAAAAGTTATAGATACAAAAGTCAATTTAAATTCAGCATCCGACAATGACGGACTAAGTATAAACGCTCTTGCTACTATCATCGATAATGTAGAAACCACCTTCACTGTCATATTTAATACTCCCAGATTAACCTCTACGTTCCCTTGTGAATGGAAGAAGGCGCATATTATTCCTTTACCCAAAATATCTGTCCCTCACCAGCCAAATGATTTTCGGCCTTTTTCGATTTATATTACCACTACTATCAAAAGTCTTTAAGCTGATGAAACATTCACAAGTTGTGTCAATCCTTGACTCTCTACGATCTGGTTTTAAGTTAGGGCATAGCACTTCAACTGCACTGCTAACGATGACTGATAATGTGGGCTAGACCATGAGCAATAACCAACAATATGTTATTATATCATTTTACTTCACTAATGATTTCAACTCTGTGGATGTCGACATTCTGATACGTTGGCTTAAATTCTTAAATTTGCTGCAATCATGTGTTAATTAGTTCAACTCCTAGCTTTATGCCCGTAAACAGACAATATAATTTCCAAAAATTATTTAATGTAGACCAGCCTAATTGCTGGATTACCTCAAGGTTGTCTTTTTTCTCTGTTTCTTTTTCCTGTTTTTAACGATCCCGTAGTTAAACAACTGTTATCCAAATATAATTTATATGCTGATTATCTTTAAATTTAGTCTCACGACAGGGTCTTACATACATATTGAATGCAGACCTCCATTTGATCAGGCACTAGTTAGGGTCTTCTGATTAACCTAATTAAATCGCAGGCTGTGTTTAGAAACTTTTTCTAAAATACCTATATCTAATTTACCATAGCTTTTGATAAACGGTCATGTCATTCCCTTCACTTGAACTGTAGAAAATCATGGCCTACTAATTGATCAACACCTTACATTTCAAGTAATAGAAACTAGTATTAAGATTTTCTTCAAAATACACTATTAAATAGCTTCAAAATTTTCTTCCATTGCGAAGTAAAGCACACATTTGTCAAATTTTACTTCTATCTATTCTTGATTATGGCTACGTGTGTTATTCTAATCCAAATAAATATTTACTCAATAAATTAGAACAACAAACCTTGCGCTTTCGATATATCTTCGGGCTTAAAACACTTTATCATATATCCAAATATCGATCACGACTTTAAAGATTCGTGACCGATGCAACTTCCATCTCCTATGTTTTGTATATAACACCCTCAAAAATCCAGTTACACTTTCATACCTTGAATCTAGATTCCAATACCTGTCATCCGCGATCCCAAACTACAATAAATAAACAAATATACCTTCCTCATCACTCCAAAGAGAATTGAATTGTATGGAAAATTGTTCACCGTATATATTATACTGGATTATTGAATGAATTGATCACAAATATATAGAGCGCGCCCCCGTTGTCTTCGTTTAAAAATCGTGTGAATTTACTCTATTTATCATAATCGGCAGACCTTAATCCCTTTTATTATAACCCTTACTTATCTCCCTTCCTAACCCTAAAGTATCATTTTTCTTTAGTTTTAATTAATTTTATGTTTTATCACACATTATTATATGATTTATATTATGAGCATAATTTATTAATGTTTAAAAATTACTTTCAGTATACCAAATTCATTGGGGTTGGCTGTAAGGAATTCCTCTTTTAGTAATAAATCTGCCATTTTATACCTAGTTTTCTAAGCTTATAGTAAAGTTTAATGAGTAAATAATTAAGTAGATCGTACAGATAATAAGACGTGGATATTATAAATAGTAGATATCATCAACCACATATATCCTAACCCTTATATAAAACAAGATACCATGAGCCATAGATATCATAAGCAATAGGCATCATAAGCTACAGACGGCATATGACATAAACATAATAAACCAGAGCCATCATAAAACATGGTTAAATTAGGCCAAAAATGTCAATAATAGGTATTATTTATTATAGGTATTATTAGGGTAAATGTCGATAATAGATATTACATAATCCATACACATGATTAGTTAAAATACTATATGTTTTTCTAATTACGTTTCTTTTGGCGATATATATATATATATATATATATATATATATCTTATACCATAGATAAAAAACAAAAAAGTGACATTATTAGAAAAATATATAATGAGCTATAATTATAATAAACTATACATATGATAAGCCATCGACTTTATAAATCAAAATATCATAAGCCAGTATATGGCTTACATAAGTCGTAAATTTACTACATTATAACAGGAAAGACATCATAAACCAGACACATACTAAACTAAACACATTATAAGCCGTAGATGATAATAATCCATATGGACCTGGATAAGCTAGTGACATAATAAGCAAAATACATTATAAACTATTGATACCAAGAACCATATACATGATTAGACAATAGTATAAGAACCCGTCATCATGAGTCACAGACACCATAACTAAAATACAAAATAAACCGTACACGAATTGTGCCATAAAATTATCAGCCAAGAACATTATAAAACATAGGCATAATTATCCCCACAAGTAATAATCCATGAATCTCATAATCCATATAAATAATAAGTAATGGATATCGGAAGGCATAAGCAACAAAAGCTATAGACATCATAAACTATAAATACAAACAGGGGTCATGAATCGTAGACATGACAAATGATAGTCATTATAAAACATGAACATGATAAACCACAGAAAAAATAAAATTTTGTTGTCACACACCATAGTCATCATAATCCATAGAGAGCTTGAATCATAGCCATCCTTAAGCCATCTACATAATAAGTAATAAATAAGATAAGCGATGATGGTCACAAGCCGTAGATGTCATAATATAAAAACATAATAAGCCAAAGATATCATAGCACGGTGATATTATAAGGCCACAGTTAACATAAGCCAAAAACATAATAAACTTTACACATAATAAACCATACACCACATAAACTCTACGTGTTATAAACTGTATGTATCATAAATCCTAGACGTCATAAATAGATATCATAATATATCATAAACCATATACATCATAAACCGTAAGCAACCAAGAGTTAAATTGTGGAGATAAAAACCAAAACTGTAATAAATCATGGACCTTATTAGCAATACACGTCATAAGTAATCATAAATTATAGATATAGTAAACCATACAAATCATATAACAAAAACGTATTAAGCCATATACATCATGAGCCGTAGGTATGATAAACCATAATCTTCATTAATCATAGACACAATAAACCACCGACCTCATAAACCGTTGACATTATGAACTATTCTATACCATAAAATTTGTGAAAAATGGACATCATCAATTTAATTTGGGGACATTAAATAATTTGTGTTGCACTTTTTATTTTTGTTACACTCATATATATATATATATATATATATATATATATATATATATATATATATATGTATATATATAATCGTAAGTTTAGATACTTAAATAAAAATAAGCGTAACATAGGATTTAACAGTGGTCGACATCTTTTGATATTTTCGACCAGAAGTTAACGGTAACTTTTATTCGGATGGCAATAATTCATATTTTATAACTATTTTCGAATCCATGGTAGAAAATGTTTAAATAGTAGGGTTGCATATAAATTTCTACTAAACATAATAAAATCTTTCTGTTGAACAGTTAGTGAATGTTAATTTTGTTGTACATTCTCTTAATATGTGTATTAGGAGGGTATCTATAGTTTAATCTTTAAATAAAATTTTACCGATCTGGTTTTTTTATTGATACTTGGTTCAGTGTTTTTGGAAGCATCGTCTATATTTTTAATATTGCTTGTACTTTTGGCACTTTTGGTGCTCTAAGAACTCTAAACTTACGCTAATTAAAAAAAATGGTTTGAATAATTTTTTCCAACAATACCCTAAAAATTAAAACTGAAGAATCAATTTTGCGAGCACCTTATTTGTCTCCACCAAACGTTCAGTATAAATGATTTGAATTGTCAACTGCTGCATATCACACTTTAATATTATTGTCTTCCTTCTTTACCATCTTTATTATCTATAATAGAGGGTATATAATTAATGAGTCCAATCCATATTCTTCCACTTTCCATTTGATATTATAAGTTGCGAAGGCTATTTAAACAGATATTAAATAGATCTTCTAGTAGAAAATGCTTCCACTTGGTCTTTTACACTTTAGAAATGATCTTACAATTACTACGCCAAATTTCAATTTTCTACGTCGAACGGTTTTTGAAAATATCCACTGTTATGCATAGAAAAAAGAGGGAGACACTCAAACTATCTTTTTGACTTGGAGTATGGGAGTTTAAAATTTACAAGCTGTCGAATGCAAAATGCGAAAAGTAAAATGTTATGTAATTTGTCAATTTAGACATGAATTTATGTTATTTTAATTTTTGGGGAATCAAGAAAGGAAGCAATGAACTTTGCTTTCATTACCTTTATGTATTATAAGCCGTTTGATTTTATATCAAATGAAGTTTCCGCAAAATGCTTGTACTTTGTGTTAATCGTCAAGTAATATTGCGGTGAGTTATACGTGTGAAAAAACAAGATCTAGTCAAGTTATGAGATTGCGTGTTATTAAGTTCCCAGAGCCACTTTCCTTTCATCCATTAAATAAATTACATATTGTGTCTAATGAATTTCTTATTTCATCTTTTTTTAAATATCTCTTCCTTTCCCAAGGTGAGGAAAATTGACAGCTTCATTTAAACTTCCATATCTCTGTGATAAGATTAAATGTGAATATTATCATTATGCTTGTGAGGTAATAATAATTTATTATTGAGTTTATTTTGATAAATTTTGAGGAAATAGTGTGAAAACTGACACTTGTCTATAGATATAGATATACAAATGAACCAGAGATTACACACGAGTGTATGACACGTTTTAATTTTACGCATGTTTGTAATTTGTGAAAGATTGTTATAAATTTACAACTACATTTTATCCTAAAGTTGTATTGCTCCGACTTATAAACCGCATATGATATTCTTTAATTCATTATCTGGCGCTTAAAAAAAATCATAATACAAACTGTGCAAAATTTAAATCTATTTTAATTTTTAATTAATTTTAAGATATTAGTCAGCTAATATGAGGAGGTCTATATTTTCTTATTCTTATAGCAGGGAAAAGATTTAGTCAACTTCTTAGTAATGGACATCATTTGCGTTTCTATCTAGGTCATAGGCTGATATTACGCTTTTCGAAAATGGTTAATATGGTTATAGTTAATTCATTGAGCAGGTATAATATATAGCCCACTGCCTAACACTTGACAATATTAAAAATAATATTGAGATATTTAAAAGCTACAAAAAACTACAATCTAACTTTCAAAAGCAATGACCATATTATTGTTGGATATTGTGATGGCGATTGGACTAGTCAATCTGAGGATCGAAAATCCTGTACAAGATATATATTTCTCTTTCAGAGCGCCGCCATAAGTTGGTGTTCTAAAAGGCAACCAACTATAGCTTTATCAACTACTGAGGCTGAATACATATCATTAGCTACGTTCGCACAGGAAGGACCGTGGTTAAAGCAGAAGATTCAGTCTTTCAGGTACCGTGAGTTATCATGCGAGAAGTAACCGCATATCACTTCGTAAGGGAGAAGGTTTTGTCAGTAAAGTTCAAGAATACTCAAAATATGATGGCTGATATACTAACCGAGGCACTGACCCATCCGAGGCACGAAATCTTCATTACTGCAATGGGGTTGTGTTCAGGAGAGGATGATAGAAAATAAATAGAACACATATAAGCATCTAAAGTAAAACGTACAAGCAATATGTAATTTCTTTGTATCGTAGTTTTTTGTTTTCATTGGCCATACATTTCTCCCTGCTACGCAACGTCACCGTGCTAAAATTGTTGTCGTTAACTTAGTTTAATTTAATTAATAAAGGATTACAGTTCATCACCAAAGTGTTTATTTTCATCATTTATCATAATATGTACAACATTTTAGAAGGGATAATTAATTATTGAAATCTAAAAGTCAGGTATGGGGGTAATTTAAAATTTAGAAAACCGTGCGATGATTATGTTTTTTTCAAATCCACACATTTACCGAACTAGTTAATGACGAAAATAAATTCAATTTCTAATGACACAATATGTTAAAAGATGCTCGAGAGTTTATTTTAGGTTTCTGATTATAATATTAAAACCCGACAAACATCTTCATTCGTATTAAATTTCCTTAAGATTTGTTAAAAAATCGTTTTTAAAAATATTTAATACCTTAATATATGTACTAAAATAAAAACAAATATCATTAAAACAGTATGTTGAAAAATGAAATATAAGTGCAATTGAAAATCATTCGCCTTTAAACCTAATGGTGGATACACTTTCTCACAATTACTACCGTGAAATAAATGATATCTAGTCAAACATTTTTAAAAGAAGATTAGAATTATTTGCAATAGCACTCAAAGAAGCAACTTTGAATAGAGGTAAATTAATATATCTAAAAAAAATAACGATGTACGGTGGAAGGTAAAAGCAAAAGTTGCACAATAAAATATAAAACCAACTAAACATATTTCTGTTACAAAGACGGATATTTATAACACACAAATGATCAGAAGCTTCCTTCAGAAAGATAATTAGGTGATAGCATAATTAAACAGTTTAAGGACGGTACTGAAATTATTTTCAAATAAAATTGGAAACGGTGAATATGAAACTTTCATCAATTTATAACTTTAGAAATCGTTGGCTATTTTTCTGAGAAAAAGATTAATTATAAGCATTATTAATTACCAGCTTACAAAAACAATTTCATACTTCGCAGAACTAATGTAGAACATAAACTATCTTCATATAGTTTATTATAATGATGGTATAAACATTTTATAAATTCAGGCAAAATGTAATACATCGAGAGCAGAATTGTAACAAGAAAATTACTAAGAGCCCCAATAAAAATACAAAATGTCCTATGTACTACATAACAGTATACCTATATCGTTACACCTGTAGGTGCGTGTGTCACCACGTACGTAAGCACGGTCCGCATTGTGCTAGTGGATATTTAGTGAGATGAACTAATGTATTTTTAACTCGATATCTATTTATTTTACACATGTTTATTAGATACTATTTATTATAGGGGAAAATCATTTTACGTTCTTTTTAGTCACGATTATTTTGTGGATATGTAGATTTATCGAAAAATTAAAAGATATAATTCTATTTTTGATTTGTTTTGTATAATTTTAGTAAGAAAGTAAAAATATAATAATATAATTTGATAAATAAATATGGCAGAACAATTTATATTTCTTTTTAAATCGCAACGTGGATTTCCAAATAACGACATCGACCGACAAGGACAGGTAATTTAGGCATTTTCACTCTCAATATGCTTTCATAGTTAATATAGCATATTGGCGTTAAGAAAGGAGTAGATAATTTCACATGTAATTTAAATACAATATTACTAAAAAGAAGAAACTAAAGGACTTCTCGAATTTTATTTAAATCGTAAAACAAAAGACATTCATATTGAAGAGTATTTTTTAAAATCTAGAAAAGTAAATGTTTAATACAATATAAATACATTTTGACACATGAAACCAAGTGTTTATGTACCATGAAAAATCCTGTCCACCACCATAGTTATAAATAGAGTTAAGAATGATTAATTCCATAGTTATAAAACAATTTAAGTGAAGAAAATATTTCTATAGAAAATTAATTCTCCTATAAAAATAATAAGAGCTAACGATATTAAATTAAGTTATTGATTGCGTTACGCATGCTAATGTTCAAACATATATTTTTGTTAAATTGCTGTGATAGTTAATTGAAAAACAACATAGTTAAAAGACCTAAAATTTGAAATCCTTTTGAAAAACGACGAAGTTTGACATTTTTAAATTAGGGTCATATAATTTTTAATACACTATATATGGTAATGAAAAAAGTGAATGGATCATAATAGGGTATCATTATATTAGTAAATGTAAATAGGTTTAATTATAAAACTATATAGAAAAGATATTTGATTAATTTCGACGATATTAAGTTGAATTACTTACGCTGAGTTATTAAAATTAAACAATGTTTGTCTTTATTAAACTCTGTTTAATTTTATTAAACAATATATCGCACAAGGTTATGTTAAAAATACAACTTTGGATAAAATTGTATATTACTACAAATATTCAACAGTGATAAAACAATTTTATACTTTAAAGCAATTCCGGGCACGATCAACGTAGATCGATGCATGAATGGCATCGAAACCACTCGGCGTTAATTTAATGTTATAATATTTACTACGAAATGACGATGTTATTAAAAGTTTTCCCAAAAAAGTTAATACCTATGAATCGTTAAGTTAAATGATCGAATCTATTTCGTAAAACTTAAAAAATTAAAGTATATGCAGTGCACACGGAGATTTATGTTAATGAAAGATTTAACAATAACTATAAAAATTAAAATATTAGATAGTACTACGATAAAATCGCAAATCATTTGAAAAATCCCAGGGTTAAGGGATGATCGGACGATCTAAAAATTTTTGACGACTTTTACATATCCTTGGACAGAGGGGATGAGTTAGTCTTGCATGTTTAATACAGATTTTCTTGTGTGCTTATGTCTTGTGCCAGATATATCGATCCTTGGTCGGTACATTTTTCCCTTCAATGCTGTTTGATGAACGTCATTCGAAGTGGCGCCTCGCATTTAGCACAATCATAAATGCCAGCGATGTAAATTTAACAACGAATTTAAAGAATCCCATTGAAATCGTCCTACATGTTTTAATATCGTAACATAACTGCAAAAATATTTGTGATAACGCAATACTTGTGGAAGTATAAATATAGGTATATATATATATATATATATATATATATATATATATATATATATACATATATACATATAATTATACATATATATATATGTATATATATATACATATATATATATATATATATATATATATATATATATATATATATATATATATATATATTGTGTTATGAAAATATTCATTATTGTTATTTGTAATGTAATGAAACAACAGTTTAAATTAGGAACATATTTATTAAGAGAACGATATAAATCACAATTACTTTTCTAATTTATATAAATAATTATAAGTACATGTTAAGCCAAATATAAATTGGTTTATCAAAACACCAACGTCTTAAAAATATTCTAACACTAATTATTTGAGTAACATTCCTAGGCCGTACTGTGCAGGCTTCATTAGAAATACGGCATAAATGGTCTTATTTTTAGATTTTTTTTATTGCCTTGACTTAGAAGCTCGATTTTTTACAGCTCTAAGTGACAGTAGACCTAAGGATTTGATATTAATTTTAACTTGATACCTCTACACGTTCCTAAGAAAAAGGTTCTTGACAGACAGGCGGAAAACGAGTGATTGTGTAAAGGTTCGATCCATAACAATTCTAAATATATATATATATATATATATATAGATATATATATATATAATGAACTAAATAGCTAATAAACAATTATATGTTTGGCAAAATTGTGTATTTTTCGTGATGTTAATTGTCAAGTGAGGTAAATATCATAATTATTTATCTTTTTATTGCTTTTCCAAGTTTTAGTAATTAAAAAAACTTTAGCAATCCAAAAAATAGTAACTCGTTGTTAGTCAATTTTTTTAAATAAATATTTTTTTCATATAATCGCGACCAGATCATTTTTTTAAATATATTGTGTTATAATTATTCCGTTCTTTAGAAAAAAATTAAAATTTAAATTCGTAGTTTTCTTTTACTGAACCAATACCACAAATTAATCAGTTGCTAGAATTTCTTGATATTGAATATATTTGGCGTTAATTTTGTATAAATTTAATTTAATTTAATAAAATACCGCATATATTATTTTTACTTTTTGAAAAAAGGGATTTAATTGAAAAAATGAACTATGATGTAAAGTCATATATATATGTCAGACTCGTCAATCAATTAAAATTCTGTTTAATTGAGAATAGATAGAAAACATATTTTTATCAAAATATAGAATATACATATTTGCGGAGCTCCCACACGTGTCTGGTCCGAACCTCATCTGTCGTACGGCATTAACGTATCGCGTCTGCTCGGCGCGGTCCCATTGAATAATTCGACCTCACTTCTCTCGCATGACGGATCGCTGGCTCACTCGACCAATCTATTACTAACAACTATGGTGCAGACAGTGGCCGTGGGTCGTGCTTAAATATGTTTCTCCTTTCTTAAAGAAACCAATATGTATCAACAGATTGATCGTTGAGAAAAGTATGTGTTAGGTCATTGTTTGCTTTCATATTCAGATATTAATTACTCAAGTAGCAAATATATCAGAAGATAGATACTCATATATACTTTACACTTATATTGAATACAATTTTATTATGGAAAAAATCATTTTGAAATATTGAAATTGTGAAATATTTACATTTATCTATTTTGTTATAAGTCATGTGTACCACGAATTTTCGAAAGATAAAAGTGACGAAAATAAACAAAGGATAAACTCAAGTGCTTTATATAATATTATTTACCATTAACATTAATTGTTGTATATCGTGACACTTGCACAAATATAGATTTGAACGAAAAAATAAGCGCATTATATTTTTATTAAATAGATTTTAAGCACTTCAACATAATAAATTTATTTAATTTTTTATATCAGCATACGAGTATAGTGCATAATCTTCCAAAATATGACTCACTAAGCGTAAGCTCCTGTATACATATAAAAACACTATATAGTCATGCAAAATGTAGAGGGGCTAGCACAGAGAATGCACAACTTACCTCTTTTCCTTTCCTGAAAGTAAATATAAGGGTTGTTATCAACTTCTTTGGTATTACAAAATACACTGAAAATTTCAACCCAACTTCATATTTTCATGAATTGCGGGAAACAGTCCATATTTTCGCAAGCTTTAGCATCGGCTCCTACTAATAATTTTTCTGAAAATTTAGATGCGATTTGCTTCATATTGGCTTTTTTTTTAAGAAAAATTATAAAGTATAATAAAATAATAAGCGGAATTACGTTGACACATATTAAAATCCTTAACTCTCCAATGTTCATTTTAATTAAGATAAAGGAAACGCTTAGTTTAGTATATTTTTGGCACTCGATACAAAAATCTCGCAGAATTGCTATTTAGTAGTGAGTAAGTAAGATTAAGAAATGAGTCAATCCTACTACGGACTATATTATTCGTAAGTACATAATGCTTGTGCTTAATTAAAGCATTCATCAAAAAATTAATTTCAAGCAACCGATAGAGTTGAAATTAAAAATTTTTCTTTTTAAATTATTTTTATTACCTTTAGTGTAAATGATATAAAATTTTATCGAAAGTAAGTATATTTCTCTCCTTAATTTCTCAATTGGCCTTCATAAAATTTATCTTAGTCTTTATTGTGAATGTACAACACTTTTAACAAGTTCTTTGAGTAAGTTATACATAACTTACTCAAAGAAGGAACTAAGACTGCGTTGTTGTCTTTAAAGAGCTATAAAATTACCCCTAAACGTTTCATAGGTCATGTTCTTTATAAAATGTTAACGACCCGGCCCAGCTTAGCACGGGTAGGTGATGAAAAGGAAAATTCTCAGATGTATGAATTGTTTTCTACTTAAGCCATATTTATTGCCATAGATCGGTCAATTTACAAAAAAAAACCGTCACCAATTATATACCTTCGGGGTAGCATTAAGTTTCTATGTCCGCATCATTTGTATGGCGTAACGAAGTAATAAGTGTATCTATCGGACTGTTGTTTAGAGCTTGTAGGTTAGATTAAAACACGACTGATATGAAGTTTTTTCTGACTTTTTTTTCATGAAACAACGTAATAATTTCTAAATGTTAACTACAAAACCTTAGTAAAATGTATTACAATATGAATTACCGAATAATTATTGCCAGAGAAATAATAATTCAGAAAACGAAATTTAATAGACAGCCCTAAAATATTTCTTTTTATACAACATTTTTTGCTTCCGCCGGATTAGGTGCAAAAACAAACATATTATGTTTGGATGTCATATGTGGCAGGTCAAAGTACAATTGGCCGCATGAGAAACACGTAACGCTGAGATCAATTCCAGCAACGTTTAAAGTCTGGTTCTATATTTTATTTATTGTCATTCCAAGTACCATCCGCTAAACAAAAGGAAAATTACAAATAATACTGTCGTACAAAACAAATATGCAACCTCCGATATTCTAAACATTTACGCAGCCCATACCTGTCTTTTATTTATTGTCATTCCGAATGCTAGCCGTGTAAAAAAAGGAATGACGGACAACATTGTCTAGCCATATGCATCCTCCGATATCCTAATGACTTGCCGTTATAAATTTCAAGCTTTCAGACGTCAGAGAGAGAAATTACCTTTGTATTATAAAACTTGCATTTTACTCTGTCCATGAAAGACGTACTATTCAATATATTTATAATATATGTTTCCATGGTGGAAAATTATATTCATATTTTAAAATTGATTGACAGAAATACGTAAGTGTGTATGGAACCCTCACAGTGCGAATTGTACTGGTTAAAAGTTTATATTGTTTAGTACGACACTAATTTGTTCACTTTTTATTACATATTAAGTATAACATTCACTCTCGCCTCTTAGTGGTATAATCATCCTCCTCTATCGATTTTTCGTTATTTTTAAATATTATTGAACCAGTTGAGTCAACTTAAGGAAAAATCTCGTTATAAACTTAAAGATATATCGTCAAAATTGATCTGCTAATGAAAACGACGAAAAACCATCACTCAATTAAGTTATAAAAATATGTTTCACAAACAATAATGATTAATGAGTCCAATATCACCCAAAATAAAAAACTCATACATCATAATTGATGACCCTATAGAAAATATTACTAATTTGAGGGTATTTATTTACACACACACATACATGTATATATATATATATATATATACATATATATATATATATATATATATATATATATATATATATATATATATATATAATTAGCTTTTTTATATGTTCTTAAACGTAAAGATGTCAAGTATTGTATTTTTATAAAATTTTATTGAATCTCTATAAAAAACGTATATATATATATATATATATATATATATATATATATATTATATATATATATATATATTACGGATATTACGGTACGTTTTTGTGAATGATTTCCTTAAGTCGCCTAATTTTCTCTTCGAATACTGTTTTATATTTGGTTTTGCTAATAGTCTTATATGCGACAGAAACAACTATTGCGATGAAAAAGAACACATTTTTTTAAATTATAGTTAAAAACCGAGTTAATAACTCACCTAAAGCTAAGATAAAATCGTAAAGTCGTAAGTAAGTCGTAGTTTTACTCATGGAGTGTGAGCTCCGGCAGGTAGCCGAATGAATACATTTCTGCAAATGAACTATGTACAGAGTATGGAAGCTTGAAAACAGAACGAACAAGTTTAAAATTATCCCCCTTATTTTTGTCGAAATATACATGAGAATTGTAACGATTTTCTCGTACACTATACATTTGGCATTTCTACTCGCTTATTCGGTATCCATTTCTACTAATAATTTTCGTTAATATTAAAGCAAAGTTAAAATGCCTCATGACTTCTCATGTCTATATAAACATCTCTAAATATATACATCGAAATACAGTATCAGGTTTTTACTTATATGTTATTACAATGCAAAATTCAGAATAAAAAGAAGCAGGTGACGCAATTTTCTTCACGTATTTCACTATAACACAAATGTCTTATATTAGATTGCTATTTTTCATTTCCTTAATTTAGACCTTTAAGAATAATATGAGATATACTTTGCGTCCCGTATTATTAAAACAAGTTTTTTAAATATACTAAAACTTTCATCTTAATGATTTTATTAAACACTTTAGTTGTTGGGTCAGATATTTTATTCATTATGTAAAAAGAAAATTTGAAATGGAATAATTATATACGAGTAGACTATTTTTATTTCAGATTAAAATTTCCTTTTTCATATACTTATTTAAAAGATATCTTCGATTCTTTCAAAAATTTCTCAGTTTTATTAAATTAATATATAATTTATGAATGTATCATCCTAAATTTTATTTCGCGGTTTTCAAACGAAAGACCTTATCAAATTTTTATTTCCATTATATACTATTTTATTTTATTATATATGTGGTCACAGTAATTTTGAGACATTTTACTATTTTTTGAAAATATCAAAGATTTCAATATTCTTCTTTGAAATTTGCGCAATATTCTTCTTTGAAGTGGTCACCTGCCCATCGGATAAATAATATTTGTACTAATGACTTCAATATATTAATATTGCTACACTTTCATAACTATCTAAGGTTATTTAAATTATAAATTGTTTATTTAAAAAAGTAAACAAACATCCAGTTCGTACATTGACGGTAAAAATGTTTAATCTCCTACAGGTGTAAGCGATGACTTCTGGTCAAAGGGAATAACTACATTTACTGTTCGGTTCTTATCAGTCTGTTTAAACGTTTATTGATTATTTAAAAATTATATAAAAAGTAAAAGTGGTTTCCCGCATTCGGAAACGGCCCGATTCTATTAATGCACCGTTTCACAATGCACCGTTCAAAGTTTATTGTCTTAGAGAAGTCAAATGTATTTTTATGATTATACCCGCAGTATACAAGAAGATACATATAAATTGATAAGTTCTTGTGCTTTATGCTTGACTGTTTTCCCACTTATGCGTCAACATGCATGTCTTATAGCGTATGTTAATCTTGGATACGTTAGTCTTAATATAAATAAAATCATACATACTTGTGTGTTTGTTTAAAAACATAATATAAATTATACAAACTACGGTATAGACCAAAAGGAACAATTTGTTATTACGGAAAAATTTATTTTTAGGATATATATGGAAACGGTAACATTTTCAATGAAACCACACAAAAGTACCGAGTTCTGTAATGATTCCTTAAAATATGCTTATTAAGGACGATCAGTCTCAAACCTGCCCAAGTTAGATATTTAAAGTAAGAAACGCGCATTCAGTTGTAACAAACATATTTGCTCATTAGCGCAGTGGTTAACTCGCTAGTAATATTTAGACACAATTTAAATTAAAATATTTTCTTTTCATTTTACTCTTTTTCAAAATTTTTATTTTTATATAAACAATAATTTACAATTTTTTACTCGTTTTCCAAAGATTATAAATTTTCAAAAGTCTTATAAATTACTTCCAATATAATTTAACTTGGCATAGAACACAGTTCATTATACGGAACCCTAGCAATATTGAAATCATTTTCAGTAGGGAAGGTTTTGTTAATGTAATTGTATACGTTAAATATATATTATTTTTAAAAACAATTTGACCATATATTTCTTGAATTTATTATACTCATTTTTTGAAGTTTGATAGGTAAGCAACGGCAATCCAAGCTGATAAAATATAGCGTTTATGATACTGTCGACTTACGGTACAGTGATCAATTTCGGTCCAAGTTGCAAAATCCTCCGGCCTTACATATTACAATTTGGAAATTTTGCAGGGCAAATACTTAAAATTTTCAAAAAATTTACGTTCATTGGGGAAAAATCAAGGCCATATATAAGATTTTCATTTCCTTGATATCATAACACCTTGAAAACTTCGAGGATACAGAAACATTCCTGAAAGATTACATCTATAATAAGAGCAGGTAAAGACATTTCTGAGCATATACTATGCTGTTCCCTATTGATTGCATAATTGATTAAAAAATTATGAAATATCGACACATTTTTATAATTCCACTATATTTTTTTGTTAGAAATCCTTGAATTTGCGTCTGGTACTCCAAAAGGCAACCAAGGTTATGATCGTAAAAATACTACATACCTGTAGGGAAATATAACCCCAAATTACTTTAAATGGTAGTCCTTGCTGCCATTAGTTTCAAGGCTAGTTCAAAAATTATTTAATAATAAATATCATTAATGCTATTTACAATTAATATTATTATTATTTCTCATTTCGGAATTTTATTTTTCAGGTGTAAGAATATCCTGTTTTTTTTTAAATTACGAAATTAAGATCATAGCTGTGATTTTCTAATAAACCATTAACAACTTTTTTTTACTTATTTATATACTTTAATGTACTTAATTGATACATATAGCGCACTTATTGCTACGAGAGTAATCTCTTTCAGCCAACCATAACACCGGTTTTTAAGTAATTTTGGCTTTAACTATTTCGGAGACGGAGGACAGGAAAGCTTTTTTTTCGTAAACATTTCTTACAGTATATTCATTCCCAGTCCCTATATTAAATGAAAAATGAAGTATTTTTGATCCCTTATAAATACCCACATGGATATTTATGAACGTTAACTACTGAGATATAGGTTATTAGGGCTTTATTGTTATTAAATGGTATCAACATTTCCAATTTATACAGCAAACCGTGTTAGAGACCATATATATGGATAAGACTATGACAGACCGATAGATAAGCGACCGCGTGAGTGAAATTATAAAGGCTTTGGATGCATTTTACAGAAATACGTATATTGTAGATATCACGGTTTTTTAATTTCTAGACAATTCCATTATATATTCATCGATCATGATATCAAAAAACATTAAATCCATAGTCAACCTGAGAGTTAATATCTCGATACATACATGCACACGCGCAAATATGCACAGTCGTATATGCGCACGTGGACGCATATGCCCGTTAAGACCGACAGAAAAAATGGATCAACACTTTCGAAATGGCAGCAGTTCAAATGTAATAAAATTCCTTGAATATTAAATAATACTTTTTACTAAAGTTTGCTGAAATTTATTTTAAGTTTGGTTTACATTTTTTTTGTAAATCAAAGTGCCGTTTGGAAAGTGAATTGAAGTAATTTTAAGTATTTCTTTTATATGTTACATTTTCGTAATTATATAAGCAGTATAAGTAATTTAAAGCTTTATGAAATTCAACTTTCTATTGAAAATGTTTTAGGATTTATTGTGGTGCTATGACTATATATATATATATATATATATATATATATATATATATATATATATATATATATATATATATATAATAATTTTGAATGTCAAGAATCATTTTACAGTTACATGAATTATAGCAATTTAAAAATCTTTGCTTTTAACGCGTCACGTAACAACATGGAAAAGCACATTCTATTCGGGAATAATGTCTCATTATGTATTCACTTTAACATTATACTAAAGTACTATAGATTGATGCTAAAATAGACTGTTAACGGTAAAGTACTAAGTGTATTTCAGTATAACAACAGTTAATGCTATTTTGACAGTTATCTCATTCGAGTAAAGTGTTAGTGGACAAAGTAATGTCTGAGAGTTTAACAGTAGTACTAAATAAATTTTTCATATACCGCACGCATATTGAATTTACATGAGATTAGAATACGTAACTGCGGGACTGGAACTTATTTCAATCCCTAACCGTATTGTAGAGTTTTGACTAAACTAATTGCAAAATAATAAAATCTCATTACATTTTAATTTTTAAATTTAAAATGCTTTGAAAATTAATGGAGTCTTTTTACAAGGTCGTAAAAAAGCTTTTCAAGCAAAGAAAACATCATAGTTACGATTACTTCGCCTAATGTATTATATACGGCGGGGAAATTATAACTCTGTGTAAAATTCTGAAATATATTAAAAAAATCTTCACGTAATAATTGTGCTGGTTTCATATACCGGACACAGTTTCTTTTTAAATTTCTTTACAAATTAAGAATAGGTTATTTTCTATTTAGTAACACAATTTTTTTTATTTAATAACACAAATCATATTCCATTTTGAAGTTTTCATAATGTTTGATTATTTAATTTATTTAATTTCTTAAGGAAAAATCGATTCTATGATCGACAATAAAAATTTGCCGTTGGTGGTTTCTACTATTGGTAGGAACAGGAAACATTTAATGACACACGTTATGTTTATCTTATTACAATCAGTATGTTAAATATAATTTATCATCGTTTTCTCGGTACAAGCAGCATGCCTAAGACCCTTAAAAAATGTAACATACCCTTTATTATTAAACCCGGCAGATAATCGTTAATTTACAAGGGGCTGGATCTTGCGGTTATATGATGCATGCATATAATTGAGCTCGAGAGAGATTGTGTCAGTACACTACTGACATAGTTACTAGGTATACAATGTCTATATATCCATAAGAACCAAAGTTTTTAAAAGTATTTACTATTTATCTTTTTTAGTGTATATGATATCTCGTTATATTAAAAGACGCCTTAAAAGAATTGTTATTACTAATCGGACTATACTCACCTATGTATTAAACATGCATTATAAACCCTTAGTCAATAAATTTTAATTATCTATTTTAATATTTTGATGCCCATTAGATCGTATTTAAACTGAAACTACTTACCGCAACAGAAAAAAATTCGCATTAAAAAAAACTCCGAAATAGAAGGCTATCAAAAATTGTAATTTGACGCAATAAATAATTATATTATACCGTAAACTTAAAATTTCCAGACTTTTGAAGACTCCAGAAAAACTTTAAATTCTGTCCAATATTGGCCAAATTTAAACAGAAACGATTAAACAAATATTACGCAAAAATTATCAGTCGTTGCATGTACAGAATCCTGAAATTTGAAAGATTTTACTTAGTTATATACGGTATCTTTGAGATGCATTAAAATTATTTCCATTAAGAAAACTCGATATGACTTAAATAGTTACCACAAGGCATTTATTACAAAAAAATTAGACATATTTAAATTATGTAGATTTTACAAAAATATACTACTTTCAGGATCGTTTTTTGTAATAGAATGCCCATTAATTTCAGTTCAGTTTTCCATCGTAGGCCGTGAAAAAATGTAATACAATTTGTATTACATTTTTATAATTAAATAAATAAAATATTTTTCATGCATGACAAAAAATGATTCTAATTGAATACTTATAATATATTCAAAATAATAAAATTTTCCTCAGTTTAATACACATAATATAATTTATAAACAGCAGCTACTCAATCTTCAAGCTATTCTAGTCTCCACATTAGTATTCAAAATTAAAAACACATTCAGGAAATTAACATAGATACTCGCATAATGCATTTTATTTACTCATATGGCCAAGGTCTTTATACAAATATGTGCAAGCATGCTATCGATAGCTAATTGGTGGGGCAGTAAATACGATTTTGCCAACAATACTACCTCTTATATGCCTGTGTATAGTCTTATTTCTAAGACTTTATACTTTAGACTTTATACGGTCATAAAATGCATTTATATAATAGAGATGCAGAGAGATTTTTTTAGTACAATAATTATATAACAAAAATGATATAATAACCGAGTATCAAAAAAAGCCGATGGAAAATTTCAGTTGAAAAAAACAAATTTCATAGAATCTTTCATTACCTATGTATTAATGGATATGGACAAGGAACGCAGGGCGTTGACTGTGCGCTGCAATATGTTGGGTCGAAGATTTGCACGATGCACGGGACCAGTAACGATTACACTGTTTAGGGCATTCTGCCAGACTTTCTACTCGTGCAGTTTGTGGGTTGATTATACGCGGCGGGCATTTGACGCCCTGCGGGTACAATATAATGACGCGCAGGGTCTTGATGGGGCTTCCGCGGCACTGCAGTGCCAGTGGTATGTTTGCGCAGGCGCGCGTGGACGACTTTCACGCTATAATGCGCAAGCGCAGTGCGTCCATGATGGCGAGGGTGCCGGGAAGCTCCAGCAATATGCTGGTCACGTGCGCGGGCCGACTGGACCTTACCTCTTTTGACACACTGGATAGGCCTACATGCGCCATTATGATTTAAGTTAAATGAATTTGTGATTGAGTTAATTAAATTAATTGATTTTATCACTATTTTACTTTGAATTTGATTTGAGTAGTTTTTGACTTGTTTTATTTAATTTTATTTAATTTGACCTGACTTAAGTAATTTAATTTGGTGTAGTTTGATACAGTTTAATTTTATCTGATTTAATTGACTTAATTTATTAAGATTTAATTTGTATTGATTTTAAATTTTTTTACTGCAATTGGGTTTGACTCCATTTAGTATTGATTTTATTTTATTGCATATTTTATGATTTATTAATGATGTAATTATTCACTATTTATACTAACATTAGATTAAGAATATTGTTACCTATTAACACAATTGTATGGATTATGTCTGAAATAAAATCTTATTATTATTATTATTAAAAAATTATAGTAAGAAAATTTTTGTGAAGGAAAAAAGAAAATGTTTAAGAAAATTTATATATTTACTCAAAAATCCATTTATTGATTTGTGATAAACAATTCTTAACGCATGAAAATAAAAGAAAATCATCCAGTGGTCTTCCATTAGAAACTGAATTAGCTTCTTTAATTAAATGTAATTTTTTTTGGGCCACACGATTTTTAATAGAAACTTTATAAGGGATTTTGTCGTACGACGCTATTTACGTAGCTAGTTTAAAGGGCGTACCCACCTACCGAAACATAGGAAAAAGTAAGTATTAGTTAATTGATTGCCGCTATTTTATTTTACATTGTATAAACATAATATTATTAGTTTCTAATTTATTTCTTCTATTCAAAATTGCAAATTTAAGTTAAGATTTAAGAAAGAATTTAAGAAAGGAAAATAAAGTATTACGCTTCATTACGTCCTAATGAATTTTTGCTTCAAGTGCCAAAAGAGTGTATATTTCAGTATCAGTTTAAAAATTATTTCGTGGTTAAATTTTAATTTAACTACAAAATAATTTTCAAAGTAATATTGAAATATACACTCTATTATCTTGTATTCCATATGGTTCAAAATTATTAAAATTTATTTCAGTTAGACAAAAAATTCATCAAGCAAAATTACAAAAATCGCGGGAAAGTAGGTTGATTACAAAATCGATTTTAACTACAAGTTTAAAGTATAATTATCATCAAAATTGATAATGCCCTTTTTTATAAATTTTATTTTCACAAAACACAATTACAGCATTCACTAATCAATTTAAGCTAAGGTTTTCCATTTACTCCACACTTTACTGTGAATATTTTTATCCAAGCGTTAAATACAATTATGAAATTTCATTATGAGATTAGGTTATATAATGTGGTACGTTGAATCATCTGTCCTTTGTATAATTGCATGATTCGATACGTAATAAAGCAGTACATAAAAGGTAACATCCAAAATTTGTTTCAAAGTATATAGAGCAAAATGAATTAAAATTTTGTCGCAATTGGCTGTTATTTTTTATTTTTAACTTGCGTAACATTTCTCTTTATGCATACGCCGAAATATTAAAATAAGACGAGAAAAGATTATGCAAATTACTAAATAAATTGCCTCAACATTTTTTAAATAAAGAAAATGTTTATTCTGTTCGGAGTTTTAGGCATTTTATAACACAGTAATTTTTAAAGTTCGACAGCCAAGCGAGAATACTTTCATCATGTCTGTCCGTCCATCTGTCTGTATGCCCTCGCTCTATTACTCTCTCATTTTAACATCTTTTGGACAAAACTTAAAGTTAAAGATATTTTTAATTCCACATAAGAAGTGAGATACATTTGAAAAAAAAAATTCTTCCCCGTATACACAATGAAAAAATATTTTCTTCCCTCCATACACCTACCTCATCAACTGGGTTGGATAAATATGTTAAAGCGAAATAAAATATCATTTGAAAGCAAGTTATTTTAATGCTTATGTCTCGAGATATTTGTGTTCAATATTTTTTCATTCCCCTTAAATTTAAAAATACACATGTAAAATTCAAAATATTATAGCTTTTAGTAAGTACGTTGAACGAAAATAAATAACGGATTTTATAGCGTAGTTTCCAAAAGTTTTTTTAAAACTATCTTCATAGAACGGTACAATTTTTGTTAAGCTGAAGTAGCTTTTACATATGCATCAGATCAGTACTTATATATGCATTTGAAACGTGGATATTGTCCCAAACTGATGAAAAAACCTTTGCAATTATCGAACGAAAAATCCTCAGATCTACCTATGATGGGTTCTTTGATAATGGGTTTTGGAGAAGGAGGACTATTGCCGAACTTTATTAAACTTATTTAAAAAACCAGATATAATACAATTAATAAAAAAATAATGTATGGTTTGGATCAGCCATGTAATTAGAATAAAGGAAGATAGAATGACAAAATGATTTTTCTGGTCAAACCAACTGGCTCAGGAAGAAGACGAGGACCCAAATTAAGATGAGCGAACTGCCTATAAAGTATTTTTGTTGCTCTCAACATAACAAACTGGAAAACCGTGGCGCCCAGAAGGAGTGTTTGAAACAGTCACTTGAGAAGACCAGGGTCCACCGAGTACTGTCGAGCTACTGATGATGATGAAGTAATTCTTATAATCGGTTACTTGAATTTAAAATTAAGTTTACGTTTTAATGAGAAAAAAGGGATAATTTTAAAAATAACAACTACGTCTTTTGTAGACGATTGAGTAGGTAGGTCACCCAACGGAACACTTTAACTATTTATCACTTGCTGGGCGAAATAGCTATGATATTATTAAAGTTGATATGAAATAGTAAGGGAAAATTAGAGAGAATTTTCGGCAATTCTAATTTAAATTATTCTAATGTGAAACTCTGTCATGAGGCTATTCGGTATGCTCTGTTTTAATTGAATTTCGTACCAAGTAAAAGTGAAATATTTAATTTATCATAATGTTTTGTCCTGTCTGTATTTGTACAGAGTTAAAATTTTCAATAAAGGAAAATATTTGTTTATTCTAGAAAATTAACTATTATTTACCAGTACAATTTTTACTTCGATCTTATGTTTTCAGGGTATGTATAGATATATTTGTTTGATACAATATGAGATACAGAATTTGAAATTACAATAATGAGAGGAAACTAAAAATGAATGATGCAAGGGGATATGTGAAGTTTTTTTTCTAAGTCAAGCATAAAATGTCGTATATTTGAAGTGTGTCCTAAAAGTTTTTAAAATGTTTTTATAGACATTTACAAAATTTACGTAGATGAGTATCTTAGACGTAAGACTATTATATAAAAGGTATGATTTACTATGCATTCTCTTAGGGGAAATAACACATTTTAATATGGGGGGAGGGAGAATTTTTCCGTCGTCAATGAAACTATTATCAAGATTATAATAATAATAATATAGTTTATTTGTTGATATAAATTACAACAAGTGAAGTAATAGATATGTACAAAAATTTTCTTATGGCTAATGACACAATTAAAGTTAAAAACTAAGTTACATGCCTTAACCTAAAATTGTTTCAATATTTTATCCACAAAAAGGTTAGTAGCTCGGCTTGTGCAGTTATGCTATAAGCAAAACCAACACGGCCGTTTTACAGCTAGCACCCATTGATATATATACATATACAGACATATACTCATATATACATATACACACATAAATATACACACACATACACATATACAGTTTACACGCATACACGCACACATACAGATATATAACTACATAAACATTATTACCCATAGAGGAAACATAGCACAAAGAAAAGAAAATACTAATAATAAATATAATTTATATGAAATGATTTCGAAGAGCCGATATTTTCCGTTAACATTTGCTGGGTCAAAACTCACTTACGGATTGACCTTTTGAAAGTAGTCATGGATCCAGCAGTTTTCAGAGGCGGAGGGAGATCATTCCAAATTTTAGTTGCGGTAAATTTGAAACTACCCCGATAACCGGTTGTGCGATGTTCCGGAACTAAGAGAAGTCGGTCTCTGGCGCGCGTCACGTGGCGACGAGCACTGCCGAACCAGTTTAATATATCGTAGAGATATTTCGGCTCCGTTGCTGTGAAAAGTCTAAGCAAAAAACAGAGAGTGTGATAACTGCGACGATTGTGCATTCGGAGCATTACATGCTCATTTAAATACGGTGATACACGGGATCGCCGCGAGATGCCGAAACAAAAACGTGCTCATGCATTTTGAATTCTTTGGATTGAATTGGCTATTTTTGAAAGTAAACGCGGGCCGTATCACCATAATCGAGTACAGGAAGAATGAGGCTTTCAACTAGAATTTTCCTAACGGGAATAGAGAGATAAGGACGGCATCTATATAATCATTCCAATAATTAGAAAACAGGATTTGGAAGGGTTTAACAATGAGGCATGTTTACACGACCAATTTCAGACTTTCATGAGATCTTCATTAACTTTTTCGCACACTCTGTCTTCATCTCCCACACGTGAATATCTGTATATATTTAAATAATATTGAAACTGGTTTAGTAAATATAATAATGCAATAAATATTATAAGACTCAACATTAAGTTCTTTCCATTGAGGTGTTCGTGTTAAATAAAATCATTCCTTTATTACTTTGAAGCGGCATCGACTAGAAAGGTAATATTGTGAATTTCCAAATAAACAAATTCGAATTTTTGATATTAAAAAATTGATTTGTTATAATATAATTCATTTCTCTACACACTCAAAATATAAAAGAAAAAAAAACATTAAGAAAAAAACCGTTAAAAATTACTTTTATTATAAAATGATTCTATTATTGAAATTTTTCACTTTGCTATTTTTATTATGAATAAAGTTATGTTACTCATTTACCTCTAAAATACAATCTCATGATTTTCTCTAGGCTTTATATCCACTTTATTAATTTTAAAAGGGAAACATAAAAATAGGCTGATTATCGTTAGGGGAATTTTTAAGAATTTTATATTAATTACATTGTTGGGGTAAAATAATAACGGGCTTTGAGGAAAAATAAAAGCTTACGTGCAAAAATGTACAGTCATATAACTGTTTTTTTCTTAATTAACAGTTTGATTCAATAAGAAATATTAAAAAAACAACGAAAAAATTAATTATTTAAGTTAATTATTAGAAAATTATTATAGAAAAGTTAATTATTATAAAAAATCAATTATTATAAGAAATAGTTATATTGAAATTTAAGTGTTTTTTGTTATGTAAATAACACGTTTTCAATGACTGTTAATTTTTCCATAACTGAAAAATATATTTTACAGAAGTTTTGTATTGTGTGCGTGCCTGCGTGAGCGTGCGTGTGTGCGTGCATACGTGCGTGCGTGTGTGCGTTGATGTGCGTGCGGGCGGGCGAACGTGGCGTGCGTGCGTAAGTGCAGGCGGAAGGGCGTTCGGGCGGGTGGGATTTCGTGAGTGCAGGCTGGCGGGCAGGTCGTCGCACGAGCTAGGGTGCCTGAGTGCGTGCGTGCATGCGTACGTGTGTAGGCTCGTATGTACGTGCGTGCGTTCGTACGTATGTGCGTGCGCGTGCGCATTTTTGCGTGCCTATGTACGTGTGTGTGTTTGCTTTCATATATATATATATATATATATATTCCGTAGCCAGTACATTGCCTATGGGTTCCGCAAGATTCAGAGCCCCTTTGACTATTTACTTTTTTCTCGACCTTTGAATTTCTCGACCTTTCGCGACAGTTTTGGCTTCTTTCGGAGTCACTCTTTGGTTTTGGAATTTTTTACTAATGTGACTAATCCATTTCTCATTAGATACAAATGGATTAGTCACATTAGTAAAGATTTCTCACTAGCCATTGATCTTTCCACCGGGGTATCATGACCGATGTAGACATATCCAAAATGCATTAGTCGAAATAGGTGTATTTCCGTGAAATTCACTTCACGGATTGGTCTCTATTTAGGACTATTATTTTGAAGAGACAATTGAGATTAACTGTGAGTAATATTTTATAAAACGTAATTAAGACAATATGACGTGGACGTAAAACGTGTATTACGTTTTACGTTTTAGTGAATAGCAATGCGGTACTATTAAAATAAGTCAACATTCACAATTAAATGAAACTACGTGATGTAGTATTATTTCTACTTTCTTTAATTTCTTTACCACGACCTAGATTTCGTTGTATTACAACATCTTCAGGTGGGATATTAGCAATAATATTTAATTTAACTCTTTACAATTAAATATTATAATTTGCACCTATATAAATAACGCTGTTTTCGTTTATTACAAAATATTATTCCTAACTTGCGGAGTGTAAAATAAATAAGAACTAAAAATTATTCAGCTAATGTAGAGATTAGATTTATAAAAAACATTTCATCTTTATATATTTCCTTACTTTTTAAAGTATGTAACAGAATACTTTACCATATAGACGTCTAGCACAGACAGAATTTGACATTAGCAGTAATAAATTACCTGTATAAAATTCTTTACTGTATATAATTCGAATATGATACTTTGCTAACGGTTAATAGACCATAAATGTTTAGATTAAATAATGCGTAGACAACACCTCGTTAGTGTTACAAGATATCCTTGTGTATGGGCTATTCAGGTAGATGAAAAAATCTAATAGCTAAAAAACCCGCATGTGACAGCAGAGTTAATGAATCGCCCAAGACCAATGTGTTGTTAACCCATAACTTATTCTTTGGTATCTTATCAGGGTTTACAGAAATCAGATTTTAATATGCTTATACGTACATAAACAAACATTTTTATTATCAATGTTTCGATTGATCGGATCTTATTTCTTCCTTATATACAAATACATTTGAATCGCTAATAATTAATTTACATCTACTTACGTGTCCTCCTACTGCATGAAAATGCGCCAGGCGAAATAATCCAGAAAGTGTTTCATCTGTGCATGATCTCAGTATAATTATGAATAACCATCTCACATTTCATAGTCACATCATCTAGACCTCCCAAAAATATACAAAATATAAATTGCAATATGACAAATAATAGTATTATTTGTCATATTGCATTTTCTTGGTTTTCATGATACCGAATGTATCGTTGCTTTATTTAAATCTTTTGATCCGTGGTATTCTAGAAAAGAGAGCGGTGTCTTATATATATCAGACTTTGTAAGGTAATGACTAAAATAACAACTGACCAGTAGCAAACATTTCGATTCACATTAAATTTGCTACCATCCGATAAGGAGTTCTACTTTTCATCTCTAGAACTCATCATCAGACTCTGACCTCTCAACAGCGTAGTTTTTTTTTGCAATATAACTACTACTAGCTGCAAATATCTTTAATCTTAGTTGATTTACTAACATCCGTTAAGGAGTTCCTTTGTTCACCTACAGAACTTAACGTTAGACCCCAACTCGATAAGTTGTGTGGTTATTTTTGAAAATAAAAACTACTAGTAGCAAATATGTTGTATAATATAGTTTTTATCCGGTTTTTTTTCAATCAAGTTCAGGCGTTTTTTTGTGGACCGAGATCCAGAAAATCAGATGATTATCATATTTATACGAGAAAATCCATAAAAAACTCTTTTTTACACAAAAAAACATCGAAATCGGTCCATTCGGTAAAGTATTGTTGTTGAACATATATAATAAAAATATTCCGACGAATTGAGAACCTCCTCCTTTTATGAAGACGGTCAAAATGGTTTCTAGTACTTTAGAAAATTTAGGTAACAATACTAAAGGCCTATAATTTTTTACATAAGACCTAGAACCGGATTCGAGTCTGTATTAGCGACCTGTTTTGCTTCTGCAAAGTTGGGTATCAGTTAATTGTTCAAAAAACACTTATTTGAAATATTCCGTAAAAGTGCTTATCGCCGCCTCACCCTAGTACGTACTTCCATCATATATAGACAGAGGAAAGTGTCTGACTGATTATATATATCATACCTCAATCATTATCCAAAGTTCATCTATCTTATGACAAAATAAATTTTATGACGGGCAGAAGCAAGAGGACATCTTAAAAAGCACGGGCTGCATTATATTTCAGTGAGAATTTCTACGCAGACTTCTTCGTAATACTAAAATTTCTCACCTTTGTCATGAAAATAAGACATAACAGTGTGAAGCAAAATTTTCATTTACATCTTCAAAATTGCTTTGTGTGGCGTCACAGAATAATGAGTGTAGTAAAGGATGACAGAAAAATATGGTTGCCTTGTGTTAGTTCAAAAGGGCTTTTTCTTTATAAGTTATTCGGTAGAAATATTCCAATTTACAATAAATATTTTCCAAAAGAAAAAAATAATATCTGAAATATAAAAAATAATGTATCTAAGGAATTTTTAACATGCGCTACATAACTTTTGTTTCATCAACAAATTTTGATATCAGCGTTATTATAAACTACTGGTACGGCGACCATGGGGTATGAAAAACGTTTAATAAATAACGAGCATTCAAGCAGCACTAGAGTCCAACCAACCTACTTTCGGATGAAGTGCCTCAGAAAAATATGGCTTGCAATATTGCGGAGTGCCTACTTGAAACCCTGAGTCTTAAGTTTTTGAAATAAAGAACATGTAATCACCGCTACTTTCAATTAACAAGTGTTGAAATTGATTTTTCCAGATTACAATTTAAAATTTTTCAATTGTCGGGTCACGAAGAGTATATTAAATAAATTTGAATGTTTTTGGTGATTATGAAAAATTTGTTTTAATAATTATGGTCAGTATAATCTAAAATGATCTACCTACCAATTACATAATAAGACAAGACAAAGACAAAATAAAACATTTTGTCTCTAATACATTATTGACTTTCGATCATGTCTAAGAAGCACTTGGATTAAAACTGTTATAAGTCATGATAACTTTGGCTGTTTAAGGTTTGACATTATATACTTGTGTTATGATAAGCATATTTAGTCGGTATTATGTATTTGACATAATTTTCGTCAAAGAAAGACGTTGCAGAAAAGTTCAATACAAAACTAAAGTATTATTAAAGATTTCAAGAACCTTTCGTCCTTTAATGAATTTTAAAGAGACCTTGCCTTAACAAGAGACTGTTATTTTCGTTAAGTATGATCAAAATATAAATATCACTCAAAAACAGCTTGAAGTTATGACAAATCAAATATGCATATTAGTTCATAGGCTTTCAGAAATCTCAGATTTAAGAAACTGCGTAACCAAACAATCAAAGATTCATCTACATCTATTTGCTAAAAGTTTGTTCCTTTATGTAATTTCTGCATAATTTCAACGCAACAAAGTCGTAACTAATAAGACTGCAAGTGACATTGCAAAAGGAAGGATTCATTCTCACGGGCTACAAATATTTTATTCATATTAATGTGGAAGCCATACTAGCATGGATGCTTGTTTATTTGAAGAACAGTATTGCCTACGACCAAAATACACTAGTATACTTTTACAGTTTGATGATTAAAATTATGATTGAGTGAGTATCAACCGCGATTACTACCTAATTTTATATTGATATTAAAGGTGTTTAAAATATTTACCGCATCACTATAAACAAAATCACACTTGCCAATTGTCGAGTTAATGATGTCATCACTTTGACGGATCTGTCGCGTGAAGTTTATTCATTAATCTGTCGGTAGAGACAATAAAATTAAGTTTTCACAGTAAAACGTTTAAAAACACTTAACTTATAAACTTTTAGCTTATACCTACGTGGTATTACATTTATGTAACAATGTGAAGCTGAATTACATTTATTTAGTTCGGTATGGATTGATATTTTTCATTTTGATTTATTCCGATTTATATTTGAAGTAGAAGTAAAGTGAGCTGTAGGACTGTCATTAAAAGTCCTTCAACTCTTTCATATTTGAATCGAATCGATCGTTTTTGTCACTAATTAATTACTTATAATAATTAAACCTACTCACTCTGAAATCATTTAATTTGTCAATAAAATATACATATAATAAAACGTGTATGATAATATACAATACTAATATTTGGCAATGCAATATAAAACTACCGCTAAATGATATAAGCAATACAAAAGGTAAAAAACAAAATAGACATGGGAATAAATTTACACACCCAAAGTAAGTCCAAACTTAATCCTGGGATCCAATGAAATTAATGGTAATATGTAATAGTATATGTGTAAATATAATTGAAGATTTTTGAGATCGTTTTAATCAATCAAATGGTCAAAAAAGGACTCTCTATGTGTTTGCGTATGCTGCTATTTAATTTTAATTTCGATATATAATGGAAGTTAGTTAAAAGCATAAAACTGAGTTTTCAATATAAATACAATCCAATTATAATTAGGTCTCCTTTTTAAAATGGCGAGAATTAAGAGAGGTTGGTATCCTGAATGTTCAGGTTATATGCCTCCCTCCTAGATATCTTAAACAAATTACCATTTGACTGAAATAGTTCAAGCAATAATCGATTGTTAACATTTTCAAGAGATGTTGCTTAGGAATATAAGGCCTATAATTTATTATTCCGTTAGTGTAGTTTTGTAATAACCGCTTATATGGATTTTCTGTGTACCGAATGCGTTTAAATTGTGTTACTTAGCGAAAAGATAATCTATTCATGTAATATATGGTTCTAGTGTTGTACTCCACTGCCCACTTTAAAGACCAGACCAAAGAATACGTGTGCGCGTGCATTTGCAGTACGTGTGCAATGCGTGCGCGTCGTAATGTATAAAACTGTATATGCTACACCGACAATGTGGCGTATATAATACGTTTAGTGTGACACTTTTGAAACAGTTTCATAATTTGCAATGCACAAATGCTGTGCACGCACACGCGCAAGCCGTGCTTAGGCATTAGTTAGGTTAGGTTGGGTTAGGTTGGGTTGGGTTAGGTTAGGTTAGGTTAGTTTGTTTAATTTGGGTTAGGTTAGGGTGGGTTAGTTTAGGTTGGGTTAGTGTGGGTTAGGTTGGTTTGGGTTAGGTTAGATTGAATTGTTTTTGGTTAGGTTGGGTTGGGTTAGAGTAGGTTAGGTTAGGTTGCGATATTTCGAGTTATGTTGGGTTAGGTTAGGTTAGGTTAGGTTGCATTATTTTGGGTTACGTTGTGTTATGTTGGGATGGGTTACGTTATGTTGGGTTAGTTTGGGTTAGGTTGAATTGGGTTGGGTTAGGTTAGCTTAGGTTGAGTCAGGTTAGGTTAGGGTAAGTTGTGTTCGTTCATGCTGGGTTAGATTATGTTAGGTTTTGTTGGGTTATGTTAGGTTAGTTTAAATTGGGATATATTAGATTAAATTAGGTTTGGTTAGTTTGAAATAGGTTGGTTCGGGTTAAGTTAGATTAGGTTGAATTAAGTTATGTTAGTTTGTGTTGGGTTAGTTCAGTTCGGGTTGGGTTTAGTTAGGTTATGTTAGGTTAGGTATCATTATTTTGGGTTAGGTTGGGTTGAGTTAAGTGAGGTTATGTTAGATTAAGTTGGGGTAGTTCGGGTTAAGTTGGGTTATGTTAGGTTAGAGTAGGATAGGTTAGTTTGGGCTGGGTAAAATTAGGTTAGGTTTTGTTGGGTTATGTTAGGTTAAGTTAAATTGTGTTATGTTAGATTATGTCAGGTTAGGTTAGGTTGGGATAGGTTGGTTGGGGTTAAGTTAGATTAGGTTGAATTAAGTTATGTTAGTTTGTGCTGGGTTCGGTTAGGTTGGGTTGGGTTTGGTTAGGTTATGCTAGCTTAGGTATCATTATTTTGGGTTAGGTGGGGTTGGGTTAGAATAGGTTAGGTTTTATTAAGTTGGGGTAGTTCGGGTTAGGTTGGGTTAGGTTAGATTAGGGTAGGTTGGGTTTTTTGGGCTGGATTAGGTTAATTTAGGTTATGTTAGTTAGATTTGGTTATGTTAATAAGGATTATGTTAGATTAAGTTAGGTTGGATTAGTTTGTATTATTATCGGTTAGTTTAGGTTAGGTTAGATTATGTTGGGTTAGTTTGGGTAGGGTTGTGTTGGGTTAGGTTAGGTTAGATTTGGTTTGGTTAGGTTGGGTTAGGTTATGTCGGGTTAGGTTAGGTCGGGTTAGATTAGGTTACATTAGGTTGGGTTAGTTTGGATAATGTTGGATTGGGTTAGGTTTGGTTATGTTAGATAAGGTTATGCCGGGTTATGTTATGTTAGATTGGGCTAGGTTAGGTTAGATAAAGTTGGATTAGTCTGGGCTGGGTTATGTTAGATCAGGTTATGTTGGGTTGGTTTGTGTTAGGGTGGATTGTGCTTAGTTGGATTTAGGTTAGGTTAGGGTTAGGTTAACCCAACTTGGGTTTGTTTAGATTAGTTTAGGTTAAGTTAGGTTAAGTAAGGTTAGGTTAGTTTGGGTAAAGTTGGGTTGGGTTAGGTTAGGTTAGGTTTGTTAATGTTAGGTTAAGTCGGGTTATGTAAGGTTATGCCGGGTTAGGTCAGGTCAGGTTAGGTTTTGTTAGGTTATATGCGGTTAGGTTAGGTTATGTTAAGTTGCGTTATGTTATATTATGTTAGGTTAGGTTGTGTTAGCTTTGATTTGTATGGATTGGGATAGGTTATATCAGATCAGTTTGGGGTAATTTGGGTTGGGTTGGGTTAGGTTAGGTTAAGTCAGGTCATGTTAGGTTAGTCTGGGTTAGGTTAGGTTATATAAGGTTTTATTTGTATGTGCGATAGCCCAGTCATATTAGGGGTTTCACCTCGGAATGAAAGATAATAAGCTGGAAATTGGTAAAAACCTTTGTTTTGTCGCCCTAAATATTGTCTCAAAAGTCACAAATGCTATTGTGTCCGCGTCTTAAGATATTGAAGGTCAAAGGTCACAAAAACGATTTTTCGCGAATATCTCGGTTCCTATTGCTTAAATGATATTTTCACCTATCGTAAAAGTTGTAGAGTATAAAATTCTCTACAACTTTTGTCTAAACTTTTTTTTTATACGATCAACCGTTTTTGAGGTAGAGCGCGAAGAGTGCGCAGCGTACAGTCATATATGAGCTAATGCAGGGTCAAGCGTGAGTTACGGTTATCAGTACGTTGTATAAAGTCAATTATTGACAAAAAAATTATAATTATTAAGCAATGCCTATTATTTCTGTACTTATTATTAATTATTTATATTTAATTATTCACTACACTATTACTATAGTATATTATTAATTCTGGATTATCTATTTTAATTATATTTTAAAATAAAAAGACAGTAAGGAAATATATTTTAGATATACCTTTATTTATCATTAAATATGGCATGTTATACATTTATTAAAATGTGAGTTTAAATATTAAAATAATTTGTGAATCGAATGAAATTGCGAATGGAAGCTAGTTATCTTCTTCTTCGTCGTCTTTTTCTTGTTGTCACTCTAAAATATTCAATTCATTGTCATCATCCTCATTATCGGTCATATTCATTTCCAAACCTTCTAGAATTTCAGGATCGTATGTGCTTTCTTCATCGGGATTACTTGGATATAGTGGAGCGTTGAGGCAAGCTTGTCCATTGCACTGGCCACAAGCTAAAGAACATAGTAGCCCTGATTTTCTGCATCCACAGCGGGAACCACAACCATTTTTGCAATTGCAAAATATTGTGTTTAGTAGTTCGGCTGGTGCTGGAGGTAATAACGTTGTTATGGGCTCCAGGATTTCATTTTCAAGCTTCCAGCCCCATTCTCGTATCGAAGACATTATTGCGTGACTGATAGATGTGCATTTCGTTTTGAAATGATCTACTTCTCCTTTTCTATTTTTTAATATAATTTCTTCCAAAAAATGTGATAATGTTTTTGGTATTTCTTCATTAATACCATCTAGCATTTTATTCGGAGGTGGATACGTCTTAGTTTCAACGACAGATGATCTAATATCTTCCCTAATAATAGCCGCAGCAGCTTCTACAATCCGTAAACGCTCTTCTGCAGGAGTGCTTTTTTTATTTTCGTACCAAGCTTTTGATAATACATTAACCTGTGTATCACGGAAGGATATAATTGTAAATGATCCTATTTTTTTGGTGATTATTATATCAGTTAAATACTTTTGTTGTAGTTTTTTAATAATTGTCTTATCGTCGGGCATGTACTCTGTAGGGACATCTTTAAGCTCTTTCAAAGTAAATTGAGAATCTGCATTATTTTCTATATAACTAAAAATCTCCTTCATTGCTTGAGTGACTTGATCATCTTGGCAAGGGTTCTTATCTGCAGATGGTACACGGGTTAAAAAGTTGGTATAGCAAATAGTATGATACTTTGCTTCAGCAACGATCAAATCATACTCGTAAAGTATACGTTCCTTTATTAGTTCTCCAAAGGAATCGTTTCGTTCTTCTGCTTTCTTAATTACGTTGTCTTTGAATGCAAGAGTACTTACATTACTTATTGTCCGTCTATACTTATGTTTTTTTTCCTTTCTGCTGCTTCATTAGCCTCATGGCTACAAAATAAGTACAAATTTTTAAAATCAAACGGTTCATTTCTTTTTTTACGAGGTGCACTTGACATTGAAGGTTCACCCTCTTCTGTGCGTCGTTTCGATGCAGCAATAACATTTTTGCTAGTGTACACTTTTCGACACTCGGAATGCACATTTACAGAACTTAAAGTATTTAAATAGTTTATATGTCCATCATTCCTTTCAATACTTGCAGTTCTTAAAGTTTGTAAACCACGTACGACATTCACAGAAACACCTTCTGAAAGTGACCTATCACATATAAAACAGAAATCAGCCATAGCTCTTAAAACCGTACGTCCGTCGTTGTGAAAATACAATTTCAAACTAACGAATAATCTAGACTATACTAAACACAATATCTCACTGCACACGAAACCATAAAACGTGCGAGTATATACCGCGCTCACTCGCACTTAGGGGTCCTACAAATAACAAATACGTAGGGCTCTTATAATACAAAGTGATCCCTTAAAAGAGAAAGTGACCTTGAATACAATAGAACATCCGTCCCGGCTATAAATAGAAATGATCATAGGGTAGGGACAAGTATTTCCAGTTATATAAGTATTTAAAAATTTACACGTTTTAAAGGAAACATATATAATGTCGTTTTAATTTAAAATATAACTAAAATAGATAATCCAGAATTAATAATATACTATAGTTGAATAATTAAATATAAATAATTAATAATAAGTACAGAAATAATGGGCATTGCTTAATAATTATAATTTTTTTGTCAATAATTGACTTTATACAACGTCTGATAACCGTAACTCACGCTTGACCCTGCATTAGCTCATATATGACTGTACGCTGCGCACTCTTCGCGCTCTACCTCAAAAACGGTTGATCGTATAAAAAAAAAGTTTAGACAAAAGTTGTAGAGAATTTTATACTCTACAATTTTTATAATAGGTGAAAATATCATTTAAGCAATAGGAACAGAGATATTCGCGAAAAATCGTTTTTTGTGACCTTTGACCTTCAATATCTTAAGACGCGGACACGATAGCATTTGTGACTTTTGAGACAATATTTAGGGCGACAAAACAAAGGTTTTTACCAATTTCCAGCTTATTATCTTTCATTCCGAGGTTGACCCCTTTTTTTACCTAATTTCACTGGGCTACGAGGTTAGGTTAGATTAGGTTATGTTGTGTTAGTTTGGGTCATGTTGGGTTGAGCTATGTTGGGTTGGGTTTAGTTTAGGTTTAGTTAGGTTGTATTAGGTTAGTTTAGGTTAGGTTCGGTCGGATTAAGTTAGGCGAAGTTAGGTTGTATTAGGTTGGGCTAGTTTGGGTTGGGTAAAGTTATGTTGGGTTAGGTTAGGTTATGTTGGGTTTGGTTAAGCTAAGTAGGGTTAGGTTAATTTAGGTTAGGTTAGGTTAAGTTAGGTTTGGTTAGGTACGATTGGATTAGTTTGTGTTAGGTTGGGTTGGGTTAGGTTAGGTAAAGTTGGGTTCGTTTGGGTTAGGTTAGGTAAAGTTGGGTTCGTTTGGGTTAGGTTGGGTTGGGTTAGATTAAGTTAGGTTAGGTTAAGTTGCGTTAGTTCGGGTTAGGTTTAATAATGTTAGGTTAGGGTAGGTTGGGTTAGTGTAGGTTGGGTTAGTGTGTTTTGAATTTGGTTAGGTTAGGTTATGTTGGATTAGATTAGGTTGTTCTAGGGTAAATAGGATTATGTTAGATTAGGTTAGGTTAGGTTGGATTGGTTTGGATTAGTATGGGTTGAGTTATGTTAGGTTAGATTAGGTTGGGTTAGTTTGGGTAGGGTTGAGTTTGGTTAGGTTAAGTTGGATTATGTTAGATTAGGTTAGGTTAGGATGAATAAATTTGGATTATACTGTGCTGGGTTGGGTTAGATTATGTTATATTAGGTTATGTTGGGTTAGATTAGCTTAAGTTGGGTTGGATTAGGTTAGTTAAAGTTGGATTAGTTGGGGCTGGGTTATGTTATATTAGTTTATGTTGGGTTGTTTTGGGTTAGGTTGGGTTGGGCTAGGTTAGGTTTAGTTTAGGTTAGGTTGGGTTAGGTTACTTTGGGATATGTTGGTTTGGGATATGTTGGGTTAGGTTAGGTTGGGTTGGGTTAGGTTAGGTAAAGTTGGATTAGTTGGGGCTGGATTATGTTATATTAGTTTATGTTGGGTAGATTTTGGTTAGGTTGGGTTAGGTTAGGTTAGGTTTGGTTAGGTTAAGTCGGGTTAGATTAAGTTGGGTTATGTTAGGTTAGGTAAAGTTGGATTAGTTTGGGCTGGATTATGTTAGATTATGTTATGTTGGGTTAGATAAGGTTAGGTTAGATTAAGTGGCGATAGTTCAGGTTAAGTTGGGTTTGGTTAGCTTAGGTTAGGTGATGTTTTGTTGGGTTAGGTTAGGTTATGTTAAATTATATTAGATTAGGTTGGGTTGGGTAAGTGAAGATTAGTGTGTGTCGTGATAGGTTATTTTTGATTGGTTTGGGTTAGGTTGGGTTGAGTTAGATTAGGTTTGGCTAGGTTAGATTAGGTTAAGTTAGTTTGAGCTAGGTTAGGTTAGATTAGGTTTAGTTGAATTATTTTGGGTGAGGTTGGATTTGGTCAGGTTAGGTTAGGTTTGATTAGATTTCGTTGCGTTAGTTCAGGTTAGGTTGGTTAAGTGATGCTAGGTTTGGTTAGTTTGGGCTGGGTTAGGTTCGGTTAGGGTGTGTTGGATTTGGTTAGGTTAGGTTAGTTATGGTTATGTTTGGTTCAACTAGGTCAGGTTAGGTTAGATTAGGTTAAATTGTGTTTGGCTATAATATGTTAGGTTTGGTTAGGTTAGGTTAGGTTATGTTAGATATTTTGGGTTAGGTGTGATTGGGTTAGGTTAGTTTAGATTAAGTAGGGGTAGTTCGGGTTAGGTTGAGTTAAGTTAGGTTAATGTAAGTAGGGTTAGTTTGGTCTGGGTTATGTTAAGTTAAGTTGGATTATGTTAGATTAGATTATGCTAGGTTGGATTAGTTTGGATTATTATGGGTTATGTTAGGTTAGGTTGGTTTTGTTTGGGTAACGTTGGGTTGGGTTTGGGTTAAGTTATGTTAAGTTTGGTTAAGTTATGTTAAGGTTAGATTAAAATGGGGTATGTTAGGTTAGGTTGGGTTAGGTTAGACCGGGTAAGGTTGGGTTGGTTTGGGATGGGTTATGTTAGATTAGGTTATGTTTGGTTGGTTTGGGTTAAGTTGGGTTGAGCTAGATTGGGTTTAGGTTAGGTAGGGTTAGGTAACTTTGGGTTAGGTTACTTTGGGTTAGGTTGGGTTGGGTTAGGTACCGTTAGGTTGGATTAGTTTGGTTGTTTGTGTGATTAGTGTGGGTTAGGCCAGGTTAGGTTAGATTAGCTACAGCTAGTTTGGGTAATTTTGGGGTTGATTGGGTTAGGTTAGATTATGTTAGGTTATGCTATGTTAGGTGAAGTCGGGTTAGGTTAGGTTAGGTTAAGTTAGATTATGTCATTTTTGTTAGGTTGGGTGGAGTTAGGTTAGATTAGGTTGGATGTGGGTCGGGTTAGGTTATAATTGATTAGGTTGGGTTATTTTTGGTTAGGTTGGATTGGATTAGTTTAGGTTAGGTTATTTTGGATGTTGTCATTAGTGTGGGTTGGGTTAGGTTATGTTAGATTATGTTGGGGTAGTTTGGGTAAGGTTGGGTTGGGTTAGGTTAGGTTTGGTCAGGTTAAGTTAGGTTAGTTTAAATCGGGTAAGGCTAGGTTATGTTGGGTTAGGTAAGGTTAGGTTTACTTTATGTAAGGTTATATAGTATTAGGTTATGTCAGGTCAAGTTGAGTTATGTTAGATTAGGTTAGGTTGGGCTAGTTTTTATTAGTGTGGATTGTGTTAGGTTATGTCAGATTAGTTTGGGCCATTTTGGGCTAGGTTGGGTTGGATTAGGTTAGGTTAGGTTTTTTTAGATTAGGTTAGGTTGGGTGAGGATAGATTAGGATAGGTTAAGTAAAGTTGCGTTAGTTCGGGTTAAGTTGGGTTTGATTAGGTTAGGGTAGGTTAGGTTATTTTGGGCTGGGTTAGGTGAGATTAGGTTATGTTGGGTTATGTTAAGTTATGTTATGTTAAACTGGGTTATGTTAGATTATATTATGTTAGGCTAGGTTGGATTAGTGAAGATTAATGTGGGTTGGGTGAGATTATGTTTGATTAGGCTGGGTTAGGTTGGGTTGAGTTAGATTAGATTTGGTTAAGTCAGGTTAGATTATGTTAGTTTGTGCTACGTTAAGTTAGATTATATAGGGTTGGATTAGTTTGGGTGAGGTTGGGCTGGGATGGGTTAGGTTAGGTTTTTTAAAATTACACTGGTTAAATTCGGGTTAGGTTGGGTTAGGTTATGTAATGTTAGGTTAGGTTAGTTTGGGCTGTGTTAGGTTCGGTTAGATTATGTCGGGTTATGTAGGGTCAGGTGAGGTTGTGTTGGGTTAGGTTAATTTAGGTTGGGTTAAGTTAGGTTAGGTTGGGTTAGGTTAGTTTGAGTTAGGCTTGGTTGGGTTAAGTTAGGTTAGGTTGAATTTTTTGGGTTAGTTTGTGTTGGGTTGGGTCAGGTTAGGTTGGGTTAGTTTGGGTTAGGTTAGGTTATGTTAGGTTTTCTTGGGTTATGTTAAGTTAGGTTAAATTGGGATATGCTAGATTTGGTTAGGTGTGGTTAGGTTGGAATAGGTTGGTTCGGGTTAAGTTGGATTATGTTGAATTAAGGTATGTTGGTTGTGTTGGGCTAGTTTAGGCCGGGTTAGCTTTAGTTACGTTGTGTTAGGTTAGGTATCATTATTTTGGGTTAGGTTGGGTTGAGTTAGGTTAGGTTAGGTTATATTAGGTTGGGGCAGTTCGGGTTAGGCTGGGTTAGGTTAGGTTAGGTTATGTTAGTTTGGGCTGGGTTATGCCAACCAAGCCTAACTCAAACTAACCTAACCCAACCTAACCTAACTTAACCCAACCTAAATTAACCTAACCCAACACAACTTCACCTGACCCAACATAATCCGACATAACCTAACCGAAACTAACACAGCCCAAACTAACCTAACCTAACATTAGATAACCTAACCCAACCTAACCCGAATTTACCCAGTGTAATTTTAAAAAACCTAACCTAACCCATCCCAGCCCATCCTAACCCAAACTAATCCAACCCCATATAATCTAACCTAATGTAGCACAAACTAATATAATCTAACCTAACTTAACCAGACCTAATCTAACTAACTCAACCCAACCTAACCCAACCTAATCAAACATAACCTAACGCAACCCACACTAATCTTCACTAATCCAACCTAGCCTAACATAATATAATCTAACATAACCCAGTTTAACGTAACATAACTTAACATAACCCAACATAACCTAACCTAACCTAACCCAGCCCAAAATAACCCAACCTAACCTAACTTAATGAACCCAACTTAACCCGAACTAACGCAACTTTACTTAACCTATCCTAATCTAACCTAACCCAACCTAACCTAGTCTAAAAAAACCTAACCTAACCTAATCCAACCCAACCTAGCCCAAAATGACCCAAACTAATCTGACATAACCTAACACAATCCACACTAATCAAAGCTAGCCCAACCTAACCTAATCTAACATAACTCAACTTAACCTGACATAACCTAACACTATATAACCTTATATAAACTAAACCTAACCTTACCTAACCCAACATAACCTAGCTTTACCCGATTTAAACTAACCTAACTTAACCTGACCAAAATTAACCTAACCCAAACCAACCTTACCCAAACTACCCCAACATAATCTAACATAACCTAACCCAATCCACACTAATGGCATAACATCCAAACTAACCTAACCTAAACTAATCTAATCCAACCTAACCAAAAATAACCCAACCTAATCAATTAAAACCTAACCCGACCCACACTAATCTTCACTAACCCAACCTAACCTAACCGAATATAATCTAACACAACCCAACTGAACATAACATAACCTAACCTAACCTAACCTAACCTAACCCAACCTAACCCAAAATAACATAACATAACTCAATCTAACGTAACCCAGCTCAAACTAACCCAACCTAACATAACTTAACATAACCCAACCTGACCTAACGTAACCTAACATAACCTAACCTAACCCAATCTAACACAAAATAATCCAACCTAACCTAACCTAACCTAACCTAACCTAACCTAATACAAACTAACGTAACCTAACACAAACTAACGTAACCAAACTCAACCTAATCTAACCTAACCCAACCCAACCTAACACAACATAATATAACCTAACCTAACGAAACGCACACTAATCCACATCAAACCAACCTAACCTAATCTAACATAACCCAATTTAACATAATTTAACCTATTATAATCCAACGTAACATAACCTAACCTAGCACAGCCCAGACTAACCCAACCTACCATATCCTAACGTAACCCAACCTAACCTGAACTATCGCCACTTAACCTAACCTAACCTTATCTAACCAAACCCAACCTGACCCAAGCAAACCCAACCTAATCTAATCCAAAATAAACCAAACTAGCCCAATCTAACCTTACCTTACCCAACCAAACCTATCCCAAAGTAACCTATCGCAACCTAACCTAACCTAAAACCAACCTAGCCAAACTCAACCTAACCCAAACCAATCCAACATAACCTAATATAACATAACCCAGCCCAAACTAATCCAACTTTACCTAACATAACCTAACCCAACTCAACCTAACCCGACTTAACCTAACCTAACCTAATCCAACCTAACCTAACCCAACCCAACCTTAGCCAAACTAATCCAACCTAATCTAATCTAACCCAACACATACTACTCCAAAATAATCAAACCTATGTATTAATGTGAATTTGTTTAACCATCAAACATTGTTACCCGCTAATTAGACGATATGTTTTATATCATAATGGAAACTGGTAACTACCTAAGATAAATAAAGATGTAACTTTACATTCAATTCATTATTTTTAATCTCCACAAATAGTACTTCCTTTTATTACAAAATCCATTTAACCTAACATTTTTGACATATTTTAGATTTTATTATATAATTATATTAAAAAGATTTTATTATATAATATCCGAAATTTAACATAGACCTTCATTTTAGTAAATAGATAAATGCAAAAAAAATATTTTTGAAATTAATTTACGATTTCATTCCACTAGAAAAAATAGTAGATAATTTTCTTTACGATTTATTAATACGTTAAGTTGTTAAATACTAAAAATTCTTAAATAAACAAAAAAAAACATATAGAAATACGTGATATTACATCAATTTAAATAGCAAATTATTCAATAATTAATTACAGAAAAGTTTGAAAATAATTATTTAATTCCACAAAAATGATCAAATGAGTATTGATGTTCACAAAAATAATGTTTAATGAACCGAACCAATTAACCCTCCTGAAAATAACAGTACTACTCACAACTTTTTTTTTTTTTTTTACTTTATATATTTAGATGTAAATTATATGTTCAGGAATAATTTCGTAATTCTTTAACAATTTTATTAAATGAAATTATGAAAGACGATATGCAGTACAATATTTTGAGGAATAACGATAAATGATTAAATTACAATATAATAATAATACAACATATACGCGATAATATTAAATAAATTTGTCTTAAATTGTAAGAAATGGGACACATAATGAATTGCTTTAAAACTTAGTATTTTGCTAACAACTTTCCAAACTTAGGAATGGTTTAAGAAATCTCAATTTTATCTCATATTACATAATGCATAAATGTTATCCCCACTTATAATACAGATGTTTACCTGAAGTATCCTTTTCTTAAATTTTCCGTGGACTGGACTAAGTTTCTGAAACTGTGAAACTGTGAAAAAAAATTGTAAAAGAGCACAAATATAATGAGTAATTCTAGGTAATGAGTGTATTATTTTTCCAAATTATTAAATTTTTAGGATTACTTATCTAATGTTTTTCACAAGGATAGAATATTTTTAATAGAATTTGCACAAAAATGACGGCTCCAATTTTAAGAAACCAGAAACACAAAACGGATTAGTGTAGTACTCGAGAAATGTGTATGTAAATTAAATAACATAATGAAGACAAATTTACAAAAAAGGGCTTCAACCATAATTGAAAAATTATACTAGCAATCTCGTTTCTTTCCTTTCAATTAAACTAAAAGAAAATTAAATTAAAAAAAATTACCTTAACTTTAAAATTGTAGTTTGCTTATTCCTTTTAAGCCTTAGCATATGTAAAATAGTTTTAATGCATTGTTTCAAAAATAATTTATTTTCGATTTCACGAAATGCTTAGTGTACATGCACATTTTAAAATAATTCCAAAAGCCCCATCTTTCATTATTCCTTTTCCCAGCTATAAACTTTTACTCAGATTATTCTTCTATTCTATATTAAATGATACGCGTATGGGTGTACTCGCTTTCTCTTATGTGTATATGCATGACTTCATATATGTTTATGCATATATTTTTATAATAAAACTCGCAGGTATTTTTTTAACTTAATAAGGAACTTGCACTTTTTAATTCTTTTTTTCATTCATCATAATCTAATTTATTATATAAAGTTTTACTTCTTACTCTATTTGCTTCCTTAACGGTATTTTGGCTAAAATATGTGCATATATATAAATATATATATATATATATATATATATATATATATATATATATATATGTATGTATATATATATACACATATATATGTATATATATATATATATATATATATATACATATATATATATATATATATATATATATAACGCCATTTTAAAATTTGTCAATTGACATTTGAAATCGGTAGAAAGAGCATAGCAATAGGATGTGATAAAGTAACAGTACATAAAAGCAAAGCCTACGTACATTAGTAAAAAAACGAAATATCTCTATAACATTCGCTCGAACTTTATTTGAAATCTAAACAACTTTTGCCAATGAGATGAATTTACTGGCAAATTCATCTCATTGGCAAAAGTTGTTTTGATATTTTGGAGTCTTTTACTTGGTTTCCATATTATTTAGGCACAAATTTTCGTTGTTATTTTTGTTTAAAAACATGTTAATATCAAAATATATGTGCTAACAAAGTTAGATGTATCTTTTCAGTGTGAAATGAAGAAAAGCTATTGATTAAGGGAAATTAAAGATATAAATTTTACCTTTTTTTAAAGATTTAACTTCAAAGGATTCCTCAAAACTTTTAAAAGTAGAGTACATTAGGCAATCTATAAGTCGTTGTGAAGATTAATTTAAAACGTCTCAATATTAAAATAATACAAAAAGTCTATATTAGTTAGGAAATATTCCAAAATTATTTACGTTATCAGTATTAAAAGTTATATTGAAAATAAATTAAAAAATATATTAATAAATTATAAAGTCAAAGCTTTTTAGTGCTCTAGAAGAGAAATTAAAAACCGTAAGATTCGGATAAACCATAAAATAGAACTAGTAAATATTTTTGGCAAATTCTAAATAACAACAGCTATTTAAGAGAGTTTCAAATGCTATTTAAAGGTTACTTCACTATTTTAACTACTATTTTAATTCGTTCGTTGATATAAGAAAAATTATGAAAAATCTTATGTCCATTTATTCATTCTTACTCGATGGATTGTGTAATGTGTTAATATGTGGCATTAGCAAATGAGCAATCAGACATTAAATATAAATCCACTAGCATTTATCTAGTTACGCGACTTGCATAATGGTAAGAGATATTCACGACGCCAATAGTCGGCAGTTAAAAATTGTTTTGAAAACGGTCCTGGAAAGTTTAGTCATTTTCCTTGGATCGTTTTAATTTTATTATAGGTAATTCTTATAATCATTTTTATGTATATATTTCATGTAGCCCTAAAATATGGCCATTTTTATTATTTTGAAAATTAGTTTTTTTTTAAATAGCAGGAGATTATTTACAAAATATGCTAAAAATAGAATTATTTTGTGGGTCTAAAGCTGAGTAATTCAATATTATCCCTGGAGTTCCCGGTTTGAACAATCAAGTCTATAGTCGTTCATAAGAATCTGTGACGTCAAATCAATTACAATAATTTCGTGATTCAGTTATTGTGAATAATGATTCCAAAAATGGCTGCCAATAATTCTACTTACCGCGCCGTCAAGTTCCCGAAAATTGGATGTATTATAGGTATTTCGTTCCAACCTTTATCATTACAACCGCTATTGTAATCTATATTAGTATTCAGGATATTCTATCCATGGTAAAAAAATATTTGAAATATATTGAATAAGTTTTGAAATTACCTCATTGAAATATATCATAAACTTTATTTTTTTATTATAATAGTACAGATTACGAAAAAAAGTGCTCAAAGAGATTATAAGAAATGCACCGTCATAGTATGGACAGTTTTTACTATATTCTTTCAGCAACGATCTTATATTCAAATAAATCGTGCCGAACATCGTATTTATTTTACCATAATTCCTAACTTTAAATCTATTTCAATGATTTCAATTAAAAATGCTTAAGGATTCAAGGAAATGCAACTCAAAGAAAATTAATTTTATCGTTTATGGTTGGCTAGTGTCACTTTAGATAAATAACCTGCAGTGCAGTTGACTAACCTGCAGGGTTATATTAATCCACAACTTAAATTTGATACATCATATACTTCAACCTACCTAATAGAAACACTAGGGGACAATTTCTTCTGATATCTGAAATAATGTTCGACACAATTTTTTGGGATCGTACCTAAAAATATATCTGCAAATTTGAACGTTTCTCATTTATGTCGAATCTTTTTCTGGACCACAAAACGTAAAAGCGCTAAAATAAAATTATCTATTTTTCCATAACTTGATGACTTCATCCGTAACCGAAATCGAATACATTCAACTGTATCCGAATTATCGAAACCAGGGGCTGTTGAATGGTCTGTTTGAATTACAATTGGATCGATCATCGGCCGATGATAAACAATATTCTGAGAAAATTTGGGAACTTTCGTCTTTATTAACAGATAGTTTAGTTAAAACAAAAATGATAAAATGATAAACTTAATCAATTATGGTTTTATTGGTAGTGTTTGAAGTCGATGTACAGAGGAAAACTTTTGACTATTAATTTGTTTATTATTTGCCGTTAAATTATGATATTATTACATAACTATTACTACGATCTTATTTTTTTATATTTATATTTTTTTAATATTACTGAGCGAACATTCCCCGACTTTTCCATTAACTGCAATTACATTACATTTGATTTAATTAAAATTTTAAATAATGATCTTATATAAAGATTCGTGTAACAGGCATAAACTGCATAAACATATTTGGCTCGAAAGAAGTATGAAGACACCAAAATAACCTTAGGTTCCAAAATATAGAGATTCAATATTTTGCACACGAGAGCAATTCGTAGTTGGATTTTTGATATATCCAATAATATTATATAATTGAGGGTTTGTACATATGTAGCTGATAAACTGTCAGATTTTAAATACCTTGAATTTTGCTCAAATGTTGCCTATCATTTTTACTGTGAATTTAGTAAAAACTTTATTACGAATATAAATATAACTCACTTATTTATAATATAAGTCACATATATAAATATGCCAAATCATCTATCGAAAGATGAAAAAGGCGTACGTGATTGGTATGAACTAAATATTTTATACCTTCTCATAAATAAACTAAAAAAAATCCTCATAGGGCAACTTAAGCCTAATTCATTTTCTTTTTTAACAAATTTCGTTCTGTATGTTAATTTTATTCACTTTCCCTTTCAACATGATGTCTTATAAATTTTGATCTGTTCCTTTACAGAACGTATTGATAAATTTGGGAACACCTACTCACGGCAAAGCAGTGTTTTCACGTATAGAATATAAATAATCATAACTCTCGGAAGTGAAACAGCATCCGGCTTCGAGGTCTAGTAAAAATGACAATAGTTTTTTAACACTGTTTTCCATTTGTTTGAAATAAAAGTTTTAGCCAGATCTAAAATTTATGTTTGGTAAAACTTATCGCCAAATTTAGCATTTTCTTCGAATAAAACTTGTCCTTAAATTTAAAAGTTGCCTGGAGTAAAATTTAATTTAAATGCAGAATTGTATATTTAAAACAAGCAAAATTTTTTTACAAATTTCAAACATTTTAAAATGATAAACGTTTGAACTTAAGGTTCAAACAACACTAAAAATACAATATTGTGATGTTGTCTTTAATAACGTTCGAACATCTACTAGCGGAAAAGCAAGAGTTCTTAAGTAATATAATATATATATATATATATATATATATATATATATATATATATATATATATATATATATATATATATGTATATATACATATATACATACATACATATGTATACATATATATATATATATATATATATATATATATATATATATATATATATATATATATTGTAAAATAATTATAAAAATTTCACTTAAAGACACTAAATTTAGGAGTAGTACTAGCAAATTGTAATGCTTTATGTTCGCATGTAAAACCAATTTAAATTATTGCTTAAGTCAACAAGTGGTTCTTTTAGATTAGAACTAGAAATTACTTGCGATACGTGCCCTTTGAATTAAAATATGACGATAAGAAAAGGCAGCAATAGGTATGCATAATTAATGTGCAATGCTTATTGCATTCACTTTTGTCACGAATATTCTTACAAAGCATGCAGTATAGATGATGAGAAGTAGTTTATTTTTTAAACCAATATAATTTGTTTATTTTATATTTTTTAATATTTATCCATAAGAGGACAAAGACTATAATTTTTATATTAAAATTTTAATAAAAAAAGGAAAATTAAAAAAAAATATATTTTGTCTGAACGCTTGTTTCATTTATTTTATAAAACATATGGAAATGTCATCGTAGGTCTGTAAAATTTAAAATAAGTTTGCAGAATGTCATTAGAATGGCGAATTGTTTTCACTTACTCGCAATTTACTGAAAGGCGCACTGAATCTATAGTCATTATTTAACTTTTTCACATTCTCATTGATGATGTATTACAGATAGCAGTTTTTCCCAAAGTACGGCTTCTCAGAGTTTATTACCTGAAAGAATTGAACGATTGAAACTTTGAAAATTATGTTATTGTAATAACTACACGATAATATGTTTCCATCAAGTTCAAGGATGATGAAGAAGAAAGGGGTCGCAAAAACTTCTCAATGGGCGACAGCAACCTGTCGAGTTTGATTAATTTGACTCATCTCAAAGAGTCATTTGGTTACATATTGTAATAAGGAATGTCTGACGATGCAGAAACGAGTTGAACATGAGAACTCAACGGCTGCCTGTAACCTATTGAATTCGGACTCGTGTAATTTGTCTCAATGCGTCTTTAGCTTTCAAAAGCGTGCGTTAATTTCTTATATATATAAATTTTATTAATTTATAGTACATGTGTAGGTATTATTCCGTGACGTACATTTTTACCATCTATATTTACTTCATACGCAGAGGAAAAAATGATTAAGGTTCACCTTCAAAGTAAGTGCACATTGAACATATGGAATTGTCTTGTAATTTATTAACTAAATTAATTGTATCCGTTATTTAGTTATTTTAAATAAAATTTTAGATAAAAAAAAATAATAAAAACAACATTTTATTATCTAATCATTTATTGCGAATTATTAAATGCATTGCAAACATTTAGCTTTAACTTATAACCGAAAAAATAGATTTAATTTAAACTATTCATAACAAAAAATATCGAAAATAACGCAGTAGAACAAGTTAAAGGGTAAATATAAAAACTTATATCTACGTTATCTCCCTTTATTAAAATGGTTACAAATTTATAATTTCTTTTTCTGTTCTACAATTATCTTCTCGGATGTTAACGATTTAATGTAAAATAAATACAAATAGGCAACTTAAAAAAAAACAACATTTTGAGTGCATTTAAATCTACGTAATCATAACATAGTAAATGCGTTTACTTATCGGTCTCTATGAATAACGTTTCTTCAGGAAGGTAAATTAGTATCAATGACGGTAACATGAATGATATTTTCTATTCTTTTATTTATCAGATAATAGTGAACATTTCCAATACATAGGTATGTGATGAAGATTGTATTTGTGCGGAGTGCATATCTTTCTAAAAGACAGAGAACAAAAAATATCTAAAAAACGTAAAACGACATTTGACTGCGAATATTTTTATATGCGGCAAAATAATTTACTCCTGCAAACATTTTAATCGAGTTTTAGAGAATTATTTACAATAAAAATATGTTTCACTTTACTTTTAATGAAACAAAACAAAATGAGGAAATGTTTCTTGTCTTTTATGCTAATAATTAAAAATTAATTTTTTATAATTTGCTAAATATTTATCTCCCTTTATCTGCTAGACTTGCGTTGCAATCAGCCAATAGCATGATTTAGTACATTTTTCATCGTTATTGATTAACGTATTGGTATCTGTATGTTAGCCAAACTTAGTTTCATTTTTTTAAATTTAATTTTTTTATTCTTATATTAAATTAGGCCGATACTCGTAAAGAAAACTTTCTTATTGGTTTGCAAAAAAAAATCAAGATCGATCGTGGATTATGACGATGACGAATACAAGATAAACAAGCTTGTTATTCTACGAATTATACCATACTGCAATATGTTCTACAGAATATTGATTGAGTATAATCAGCGACGGTATGATATTTTTAATAAAAAGGGTCCCTAGTTATGTACCAAGATTCACTAGTAAAAACTTTTTTCTCGAAAAACTAAATCTCTATATCCTAAAACTTTGTATTTACTTTCACGTACTACCATTTATTTCTGTGCAAAATTCTAATATACTATTCCTAATTTCTCCTAGTACTAATCAATCTGCATATACTATAAATGGCACTAATGATACTCACATCTCTCTTACCATTTAGATAAAGTATTGCTAATGCAATATCCATGACGTGTAGTCACACTTTTCTCCGTATTTTTATTTACCCTAATTAAATACATTTTACGCTTTTATTTTTTAATAATGTTTTTACGACTACTAAATTAACTCTGTTGATCCTATGAGGGAAACACAGGATAGTATCCGAGAGGAAATTGGTTTTATATACTATTCCGTACATACTATTACATTGATTTCATTTACTAGTAAATACATATGTGCTCATGGATATAAATTTATATTTAATATTTTGAGGAAAGTACTATCCAACTTGAAATTATATTAATTACTTTTCGTACTAGTATTGCTAGGATATGTAATAAAAAGCTATAAAATTTTGTTTTCTTTCAAGTAATTTTTATTTTACGTAATAAAATATATTCCATATCAATATTATTTTCCCAATTGTCTGTAAATTTTTAATTAAATTTTAAATAAAAATCGTGCAATAATAAAAGGTCCAACGATAAGTTCGTATCCTTGGGTAAAATGATAGCCGAACAAAGATCGGGTGAGCCGATTTCTAAGTCTTTAGAAGTCGATTTATTAAATAATTGATTTAATGTTGATTGTAGTTGTTAACGTATCTAGTTTTTACTTAAAAACCTGTACGTCGTCACCATACAGTGATTGATTTAGTGTATTGAAATAGTCTGAACCATACGCATTGAAATTGATTGAATCCGTAAGCTCAAGGCTTCTGGAATCATTAAAAGTTACGAATAGGCTTACATCAAATTTGAAAATCTTATACTTAAACGGTAAGCCATAATTAGATTCTAGTTGACTTAATCAAGTTAATCAATTTATTATACAGGGTTATTCGAATTTAATTTAAATAGACATATGCCTTAAAGTATCTCCGCTAGGTGGTCCAACGAGTATGGTTGACAGTGATAAGTAGATGTTACTAATCGAAACAGTTTTCCTACTAACTCCAATCAGTCTGTAAAACGTAGTTCCATAATTCCAGTAATAAATGTACACGTACATAATTTCGCTATGTTTTTAAATTACCCCATTACCGGCCTTTAAAATTATCATAATCGTATTCATTCGGTATGCCTATATGGTATATAATTATATATATATATATATATATATATATATATATATATATATATATATATATATATATGTATATATATATATATATGTGTATATATATATATATATATATATATATATACACATGTATATACTTATTGTTAAATTTTGCGTAATACAACACGACAACGAAACTCTGTAGTTTGATAAAAAATTTAAAATTTTAGTTAAACAAAAGATTTCCACTTCTCATAAAAATTTTGAACGGTACAATTACAATACTAGACATAATAAGGAACTGAATGTTCGGAACTTCAGACTCACAAAGATCACAAAGGTATTTTATTGAAGAAGTGTATACCTTCCCTCACAGAAGACATCTGGGAGGGAAGGTATACACTTCTTCAATAAAATACCAGTAGATGCGTTGAAATTTTATTAAAATTTTATTAAAAGAACTTTTTAAATGCGTTGTTAGGAGACATTTACTTGAAAAAGCATATTTAAAAAATTTACAATTTTTAATGGACAAAAATGACTAAAGCCATCAATACACCTTAACAAACTAGTGTATATAAATAGTGATTTAATTGTTATACTATGTCATTTGACATATCTTTATTGTTTTTTCTGTAAAATTATAACTGACTCTCCAACAAGGGAACAAAATATTTGTATGTTGAATAAAATAAAATAAAATTTAAAATTGGTCTCTCTTCCTCTGTCCCTTTTGCCCACACTCCTTGCTCTCCCTCTATACTTTCTTCACTAAGTCGTCTCTACCTTTACCGACCGCGAGAAAGATTAAAACTGTAATTTTCCGAAGTAATATAATTGCAACTTGCGCAAAAATCGTGTTTTAGTAAATAGATAACGAGTCAAAACAAAACAAAAACCTGTCAAGAACGAGTAGATCACGCACCACAAGGTTTCCGTATAATTTTAGGTATTTATAAATCTTTGCTTTTACATAATATTTCTATTAAACCTATGGACCTAAATATGCATACAAAATACTAAATTACCTACAAAATTTTTCAAAGGCGTATATTTTTAAAAAATGTATAAGTTCACCTAGATTTACAGTTCCTTGAATTTTTTCCATTATTTAAGCTATGACACTCCCCATTATGTCGTCTTATGGTTATATATTTTTGTTGCGTGAACCAAGACCTAGAAATTTTTACAGCAATTTACACGGTATTAAATTGACATCCAAAGCCGACTCTAAGAAAAAAGGCTTTGGAAAACAGACAGATAGAGAGATGGACAAAAAAGTGACTCTTCGGGCGTTCGTTTTTTTTCATTTTGAAGAATGGATTCTAAAAATCGTTATATGAAGTTAAAAAAATAGTTATTAAAAAATTATTTAGAAAAAAATTGTTATATTTTTTTGTTCATATCTTTATAATACACTAATGTATTAATTTAATAATTTTTGTACGTAATATAATATATTAATTTTTGTTTTACTATTTATGATTTTGATTACACAGTTTTTTTATAAATGCTGAATCCAATCACTTGAAAACGATTCATTGCAAACCAATTCACACACGTCGATAGTGTTCACTATTGCATCGCTTAAACGATCAAACGTTAGCGACGTTTGATGTGACAATCCAAATAAAAGTGAAATAGCAATGAATTTGCATTCTTATAATAGGTGCGTATCCTCCATAATCTCTATTATGGTTAATTTTATTTTACGTAATGGATGTGATCACGTCACCATACTACATATCCATTTGCTACATAAAATAATAATTTACAGCAATGTCGAGTCACCTATATCATATAGAGTTTAGTAAAAACTACATATAGTTTTACGTTTTTGTGATTTGAAAAAAAATTATGTGGAAATACTAATAAAGAAAATAATGCAAAAATTAAAAACATGAGAGCATGCATGAGCAAAAAATTAAATAAATTCTAAAAATAAAACGAGGAGTTACAATAAACTCATGATTAAGAATCAAAATAGCACACTGCTCCTAACTTTCAATCCTAGTTTGTTGTAAGCAGCACACAGACATTTAGGTACTATGATTGAAATTCGCAATCTAGTACACATACTATTTTATATATAATTAAGAATTGTGTCCATAATTCTGGATAGCAAGGCATACATAGAGACGTCCACTCGCAAGGATATGTACTCTCTCGTGTTTACCCGTTTCAGTTACTGAATAACTAATGAATGGCCGACTGAGCTATAGGCATAGATAAATACACAATAGATTGAACACGTTCTATAAACTGCACATAAGCGAAAGCGTCGTAATTTGATATGGAACCCATATAAAATTACTACCATTTCTTTTTAATACCCATCGCGCATTTTCGGCGTCTACCTAAACGGTTTGTAGAAGGCGCTGTAGGGAGAGCAACATAATCCATAGATGCAACATAATCCATAGATGAACAGAATATTGATTCCACATTCGTTAATTTAAGAGATATGTTAAAAAAATACACTAATTAAGTAATATTTTTGTTCTCATGCATTTTTATTAAAACTATTACATAACTCTAAAATTTCACAGAACATAGAGTTTTCTAAAATGTATTATATTCAATACCCGGTAAAATTACGATTCGTTACATTATTACTTTCTGTTTCTGTTTAATTAGTGTATTAGTTACTACCTAGTGTTTCTAATCATGTGAGTAGAAATTAAAATGTCATGTAGACAATATTTCTTAATAAATAAGAATGAAAAAGGAAACTTGTACTGATTGCATTAAAATAGTATAAATTACATTAAAGGTTCTTTGATAAAAAAGCATGCGTTTTGTTTGGTTAGCATTTCCTTGACAGCACTGTGTCGGTACTCGGTTGATCTCTTCTTGGCACTTCCAATACTTTGTCATTAAAACATCTTCGGTTGATGTCAGCAAATTATGATTCGGGTTTGCATATATATGCAGTAATTTCCGAGGAAATATTTTTAAAATTTTTAATTATTTTTATACTTCCAGAAAACTCGGTAACTATGGTTATTCTACTCAACTATCGACAATTTTCCGCAACGAAATTTAAATGATATGATTACCCTGCAGTAACAAAAATAAGATTTGAATGTGTGTTATAATGTTGTTAATGTCTACCTTCACGGTATTTTATTTACGTACTTACAGAAAAGTTACAGTTTGCTTTTCAAAATACCAGATTATTTCGAATTTTATATTATTCGAAAACTCCATATTATTTCGATTTTAATATTATAAAAGCATGATGTATATATGGATAAAACCTGTGTATTCTACTATGCGAGGTATATAGTATACGAGGTATATACGGATAAAACCTGTGTATTCTGCTGTGTATTAGATTGCAATAAAAATAACACGAAACACAATACTTAGCATGTTCCACATTTTAGTAATAAATTTCAGTAATCTGAAAAATGCTATCCTGGTGTTTTCTTTGGGTTGAGTTAGAGCTGGGTACACACAATACCTTTTGAGTAACATATAATGCGCATGATCTAATTCTTCGGTACCTAAACTAATTTAAATGTCCTTATGAAACATTTACATTAAAACCAAAAAACGGAGAAAATTAAATTAAAACAAAAACACAAGGTTTCGCCAAATATACTTTTAGTCGGAAAGTTTAGTTTTGTGGAAACACATAAAACAAAATGAGAGCAGAAGAAGGGAAATAAATTAATAATTTAAAAAAAGCGCGCTTTTATAAATACTGCAATTTTCGAACCTGTTTTACTGTGTACCTGTAAAGACATTAGTGTAACCCATATTTGTTATTGAGTTTTTGACTAACATTTCTTTGATTAACATTTGAGTGTAAAAGTGTGGTGCACTTTTTCTCAAGAATTATAATTAATATCATAAGAACTATACAAACATGGCTCAAAGAAAAAAATCTGCTTCTAAAATATGTTGGATAAGTACAAAATACTATAAAGATGCATAAGAATATGTAAATTGCGTAGACCACGGACTCGTCTTCACTTAAGTTGTCCTCTGAACTGAAAAATATGTTAAATTTTTATATGTTTTGCGACTAAAAACGTAATTTGAAGACATGCTCTTTTCCTTAAGGTGAGCTTTGGTTTGAACAACTATAAAATTTTAAAGATGCGTGAGGGAGTGCATTCTGCTAAAGGTACGACGACTAACATCATAAGTGTATTAGTTAAGGTTTTGATTGATCATTAGACCCAAGCCTATGAGATTGGCGTAATTAAAATGAATTGGTTCTTTAAAGATAGATGCGGCGGGTTTAATTTTAGATTTAGCACTCTGTGTCTATCAATAATGACAGCTTGGATCTTAATTGAATTAGATAACAGACTTAATTTATGAGTCGACTCGCCGATTGAAACCAGGTTTTTATTACGAGTGTTTATGGCTATTATTTTGAAACTTATATTAGTCACCACGTTAAGAGAATATTTTCTATGATTTACTCAATAACCCTCTCAATAAAGATTAAAAAAAGCGGTGGAGAAAGTGAAGATATAAATGGAGATAAAACCCTTCCTTGAGGTACACCAGGTAATAAGTCTGAAGAATACATATCTGAATACTTCAGAGAGAATCAATACAGGTATAGATATGGGCTAAACCATTCCAATGAATGTTAAAATTTTAAGACCTCAAGCGAATTCGTAAAATAACAAATTCAACACCGTTGAATGCATGGCAAAACATATATCAACTGTGATTTTTCCCAAGCTATTGATGTGTTATGGCCAGTTTTGAAACTAGATTAAAGTGGATTTAAATATTTACAAGCACTAAGGTATCCATCCCGTTGGGCATGTAATATGTGCTCAATGTCTTTTAATAAAAGTGGCAGTATTGCAATGGTCCAAAAGTTTGAGGATGTACCGGCAACAATGTTTGTGGTAGGAGGATAATATACGCTTTCTTACGTTGAGAAGAAGAATTATCAATTTCCAGAAATGTGTTAAATATATGAGTAAAAATAGGGTTTACAGTTTTAAAAGTAGCTTTAATGTCTTAGACTTCACACTCCATAGATTGGTTTTTTGTCACCAATGGGTTGGTTTTAACCTTAAAATCAAAGATATTACGTAATGTAAATTCGTAGTTAAGATAGGATGAATACTACTCAAAATTTCTAAATTAAAAGCTACGTAAAATGTTGTTGGTGGGGGAGCAGTTGGCTGGAAAGTATTTAAAAAAAATAAAAAATCACAGAATGCCTAGGTAAGAATTACAACTCACGGAGAGCCAAGGGACTTCTAAAAGACTTCTACATTTATTTTAAAGCATTCTAAATGGTCTTCATATTGATATCTGATTTTCGCTCGATCACGCTTAGCCATTGTTTTGGTGGAGTAATTATGCCATAGAGTAGTTTTTGTTAGTTTCAATTTGCCTCGTATTTTCAACTTGTTCATTTAATATGTTGTTATATATGACAAAAATGTAAATCTAAAAGGCTGCGAAAAAAAACAGACTGAAGAATATCGCGTAAAGAAGTTTTATAGGTATTATAAAATGGTTCTATTTCATCTGAAATAGAAGAAAAAACGGCATCGTCAAAAAAGCAGCAGTAGTATAAGGAAGAAATGGAATATTTTGAGGACATGTTTATATTTACCTTGGATAAAAATGCACAATGTAAATATAATTAAATTATTTCCAATAAAAAAAATAAGACTTCTCAATTAAATATACTCATAAACATATAGTAAGCAGCCAATACCTTATATGAAACCATAGATTATATTTGATACAAAGAAGCGTAGCCCTCAACAACCTGATAGAACAAGACAACCGGCATCTGCGCACGACAGGTCGGGGAGTAAATACGACGAGTACGTTTATATAAATGTATTCGTAGCAAATAAGTGGACTAATTGAAACTAATATTTTTCGTTAAGTACAGAATAATGTTAACAGAATGTGAAACATCTTTTGCATAAAATTAAATATACTATAAAATGAGAATACTAATATTGTACTTGTGTAAAACTCTGTTCATGAACAACCGTTATGGCAATTATTTTATTAATTTTATGGAAAGCAGATAACCCTAAATTTAGTTTGCTCCAACTGCGCAGGATTTGCAACAATTTCCTTGTAACCATCGGAGAACATCACAATAACCTTCTCCATTGTGTGTCCAGCAGTTTTTTTTGCTTGGAAGTTTGAGTTAACGTCTGCGAATAATGCCTGCCAGTGTGAAAGTATATATTCCGTCGTAAGAAGTTATTCGCTGCTATGCAGATATACAATTTTTAAATGTGGTAGTTAACGCAAAGTCGAAAATTAAGAAAATCGCTTCACACTGTTATTGTAAATTTTCATGACAAAAATGAGAAAATTTAATATTACGACTAATGTGATGTAAAAGATAGTGCATGCTTGCTAAGATGAGTTTTTGTTTCTGCTATGTATAAAAACGTATTTTTAAAAGAATGTTGATTGCATTGCTAATGAATCTTATTTATTTGGTTATCTGTATTAACACGGTCATGTAAAATGGTTCAGTAAACTTGGGCAAAATCATAGACTTTAAAAAAAATTATTGTAATACATCGGATGATTAAAATAAATTTATAACACTTGTAAATAGCAAAGAAAAATATTGCAATCTGGGTACTGCGGTTAACAAGATGTGATAGAATAAATTTACTAACCAAATAAAAATTAGTATGCGATTCTAAAATTGTAATTTTTACTATTAAAATGATGCAAACCAATAATAAGTTTACGTATTCTAAAGGCGCCTTTTCGAAGATTAAATATTGTAAATTATTTTTTTGTCTAATTAAATCTCGTGATTAAGTCGTGCGTTTAAGTGCATAAAATTTGAAATGGTACATAACAAGGTATTTGACTATTTTTTCTATTTTTTAAAGATAACTTCAGGGACAAGGTGATGAGGTGAGGATGAGAAAATGTTTGATAAATTATTGCAGTATTTAATTTTGGCATCATTTTAGTAACGCTAATTGTTTATTACCAGAGCGAAAGAGGCAAGGAGTTATTTTTGCCTATTCCTTCTGCAAAATTTAAAAAATGATAAGTAGCGTTTGTTAAAGATTTTTTTAGTTTTATCTACTGGTTTTCATTTGACGTATTACCTAATCAACTTTCACAAAATGTTAATAAAAATGGCTTTTTTATGAGCAATTATTCTCTTGCGGAGTAACTAGACAAATAATTTTTGTTGTGTAAATTCTTCTATTTAAGTTCAATACTCATATTTAAGGGAAATTATATATATAATATTACAAATTCTTTACCGTAATTTTAGATACAATTCAGTATAAATTTTATGCAAATTAAACCAATATCACCTTTGAAGCAAAACTGTAAAATTCTGTAAATTAAATAAAAAAATATCCAGGTGTCAAAAGCAAAATTTAACATGGAAAATATTGGCTTGTATGTAATTTATTTAAGAATCTTATTTTATTATAGCTATTTGACGAAAAAAATTGTTTTATGAGAACAGTGGTTCTTGAACTAATTTTTGTTCAAGTAATAAATACTTACATTTTTCTAAAAGTTAATTCATTTCAGTCTATATATATATATATATATATATATATATATATATATATATATATATATATATATATATATATATATATATATATATATATATATATATAATTACCTTATTTCTTCAGATACTTCAATCTCAATCTTATTTTGATATGAGATATCTTGTTTCTGGAAAAACTGAACCTAATTTTTTATGTGTTTCACACCTTTTGCGTTATACACATAAATCAATAAAGTATGAGATTTAGTACCAATAATCCATGTTTTAACCTAGTTCCTATATGAGTCCTTCAGACACTGACAAAAGACTGGTTGATTGAAACGACGATTGAAAGTAAAGTTGTTTAAATCAAAAACGTTTTATAATACGGTAACGAAAATACGTACGTAAGCGAAATTTCGAGCAAGAATATGAGTAATGTAAAATTTATTACAACTTGATGCGCAATTAACAAGTACGAATTACTTGGAAATAATAACTCATGGTACGGATATCATGAGAGCCATTTAATACAAACTTCAATTTGTTTAATCGCTTCAGTAAAAGCCGCTTAACCAAATTGAAATTTGTATTTAATGGCTCTCGTGATATCTGTATAGGACACGCAATAAAAGCGGTCAATAATATTTAATCACAAAGCTTGGTAAGACCCTACATTTGCAAATGAACAACTCGAATCAAAAATGTATTTGATAATTATCGCAAACTCACAGATTTCGCACAATTTAGTAATTTGGAATTAGATAAGTTATTACCTAAAGGAAATTTAAATTTTTAATTGATTGATATTTAACTTATGATAGTATTTAACTTATGATATCTAACTATACGATTGAAATTTACTTAGAGTAATCAATTCCTTTTTTTGATAAGAGGTATAAAAATATAAAGAGGTCACCCAAGTTGAATTAGTGGGTAATGTGGAATTTTTACCCACTAACCTAATTTTAACCACTGCTGGCATAACTTTTATTTAATTTTTGTGTTATAACTACTATGCACTTATAATAATGTAGGCCTCCTGTTGGATTCTAGATCATTCAGTCAGTTAGGTTTAGTTCTCTTGAGATGTCATCGAATATCTGTCACAATGAGGACCGCTTCCATCTCCGAATTTCCGTGCATCGGTCACGGTAGTTGCATATTTTTTTATTACTTCTGGAACTAGTTCAATGTGTAGATCACCATGTATGTCACAGTTTTTTACCTACTACTAAATTTTAACACTCATCAGATTCAGGATCAGATTAATTTCAAAATTTGATTATAGATTTTTATATCCTTCTCTGAAGAAAGTCTAAGTTTTGTTTGAACAGCCAGTAGGTTTGTCTCTATTTTATATTTAAATGTTTTCTTTTCTTTCATATATGTCCTTAACATTTTATTTTACATATTTATTCATACTTAAATATACTGCTGTAATAATATAACGGGAGAGGGGGAGGGGGGGGGGGGTTACTTATAATGAATAATTTAATAATTACTTTATTAATGAAAAATTAATAAATGAATTTGGCTAATTTAATTTGATACGCCATTTTTGCCACCTTTTACTTAAATTATTTAAAGGAACAAAAAAACTTTGAAGATAACTTTGAACACGACAAAGACAAAAATATCGTGTTTTGTTTTCTAAGTTAAATTAAAAAACCTCAGAAAAATTTTCTGATAAATCTCTATAAAGTTTATAACGTAAGCCTTCATGCCAGACTTTAGCAAATGCGTGTTATGTCCAGACTTTAGCGTACTGCTGTGTACACCGTTTTCTCTTCAAACATTTTTCGATCTAGTTCGTGATTCGGTATACTCAATGAATTGTTAAATGTTTAGATCTATATTCAAATAGGTGATTCAAGAGCAGTTACTTTCCTTAAGTTACAAATTTAATATTTTAAGAGCACTTAATCACTACTATGTTAAAATAAGTTGAAACGAAATATAGTACTGTTATCTTAAGCTTTAATATTTTTGTGTCAAAATACGCTGATGTTTATTGCTGTTGAAATATAATTTCTAACCAATGCACGTAGCATTTTCATAATTTTATAATTTTCAATACACATTTTTTTCGGTGTTTATTTGAAGTCGGTTCAAAGGTTTTGTAAAGAATGTAATGGTTTATATCTCTATTTGAAGTAGATAGAGTGATGATGAAATATTTACTATGCAATACAATATAACAACCCTTAGAGTTGATGGTACTAGTATCTGAATGAGATAGATTGTCCGATTTTCTCTGGATACCATCTGGAGTGATAATATCAATTTTCGTGCATTAACGCTGTCGAATTATGATTTATGATGAAGTGATAGAATTTTATGTATTGAAGTGATTCTAGATGGCAGCAGTGGTAATGTTTGATTTTAATTTAAATAAATATGTAAAAAAACGCGCTCGCTGATTTCGAACCCAGGAAGCTCATGACGTTTTCCGTACACCAGAAACGCGAGAACAAGTGTTACACGCTGCGCTATCGAAGTGCTACGCGGCGTAAAGATAATTATTGCTTGTATGCGATCTAAGGATTTAAACAAACAAATTTTGTAAATACACTTTGTTTTTAATTTCGACGCTATTTAAAAATTAAAGACCATCCACTTTTTTTAATAATATTAATCCGTCACTTGCAATGTCAGTTTGACATACGTCATTGGCGATGCCGGTCCTACGCACCGAGATTTTTACCCTAAGAATTTTCCAATAAACAGCTATACATGCTACTTTTCTTTACATAAGTTGTGATAGTACATATTTTTTTGATAATAAAACGTAGGTATCTCATTAAATACAGCTCATTTATTAGACATGATACAATTGTAATTAAAGCACTAAACATTATCGTGTTGTTTGAATAAATCTCTTTTAAAATTTAGAAACTCACAACAGTATTATAGTTTTGTAACTATATCAACCTTTGTAAATCTCATAAGAGTAGAAATTCTTATAAAATAATCAAAAATGTTCATTCTACTTACAATAAAAATACATATCGAAAATTATTTTTCTTCAACCAACACAGAAGGCCGAATTATTTCTACTGCACCACCATTCGTCCGGAAAATTATTCAACATTACGATGATTAGATATTTTCAATCGTGGTTACAGTATCAAACCCATCAAGCATTGTAGCTCGTCGAAGTCAGTCTGTCACGCATACGTCCCTCTGGTATATCTATGTTTGGGGGTATCAATAAATTGACTGATATACTGAACAGTAACGTCAATTATAGCGTCATCAAGGAAGTTTCTCCAAATACCAAGAATATCCCTTCCACATGAGATAGTCCGTTTAGATCATGGTAACCGAGTTATAATATTGAACCTTCTAGAACGGAGAGATGGGCGGTGGGATGCTTCACTCCATTTTGTAATTTTGTCCTTTCGCATATAAAATGACGAGTTTTCGTTACTTGAAAATTCTTGCTCGCTCCAATCCTCTTCGCTCTGCGAATTTTGAATTAAACCTGGTGCTAGATTTTCCAGTTTGTCATCATTTATTTCCAGCTTATTATCCGATGACATTTATAAACTATCCTTACCCGATGATGCTTCTTACATAGAAAAGGCTCGAGACGATATTGTTAACTTTTGTAAGATATGTTGAAACAAAATTTATAATTTGAAAAAGAAACATGTAGATATTTTTTGTGAAATATCAATAAAATCAAACAAAGCGGGTGACTTGAAAGTACAGGTTACATGATAAAAAAACAGCGAAAGTAATTTTAAAAAAGATTTTGATTGTTTATATGATGATTTCTCTTTTAATTTATTATCTTTATTAATTTAATAAAAACTCTTAAAATTCTTTAACATCTTTTTTTCGTAATTCGCTTACGTTAAACAATTATTTATTCCCACTTGGCGTAAGAGTGTTACACGCCTTTCAAAACGAGATTCGATGTCTAATATTAGTTTATGGTCAAGTATTTTTCATACTGATTGTCAATGATAACATTTGACGAATCCATGAAACGTTTGCGTTTAAAAGAAATAAACTGGGATTAGGAAGAATATTATTATAATATTATGAAACGCCACGTTTTCATTATCTGCTTATGAAAGCAATTTAATAATTTGTGCTTAGTTACTAGATAGGAGGCACATTGCTTTATTGTTAAAATTTTATTACGTTTGTGTTAAAATACACTGAAGGGAATTACGATGTTGTTACTTAAATCAATAGTATTATAGTTTTAAAATACGTTGAATAAAATAATACTATTACAATGCTGTTTCATAATATATCGTCTAATTATCATTGATAGTCCGGCGGTATCGAGTACTTTTCTCATTATTTTAAAAGATAACTCATATTTTCGCTAATAGTTGTTCGCACTATTTGCTTAAGATGCAAGAATTATTTTTCTTGGATTTTGTTATTATTTAGTGTGCCCGTGGATTAAGATTTATTCAAAAATAACCCTAACTAATAGAAACAAAATTATATACAGTAATTCAATATTAATTGGATTGAAGAATTTACCCTGAATAATAATATTATAATTAATAAAAAATTTAGTTGATATCATATCTTTCTTTCTATATTACGTTATTTGAAATAGTGAAGGTTATTTGTAATACAGGGTGTCCAGTGGCAGATTTCAAAGTTTGAACAAACATAGTTTCCGAACGCAACACATAAGAGGGGCGCGGGGGGCGTCGTTAGAAGCGCAAGCGGTGCGGATATTTTATTACCCATGGAACAGTGGAGTGGAGAGCACCGCGCTTTTGCCGTCGAGGCGTACATTTCGAGTAGATTTTCGCTGTCTGTAGTACGCCGTCGATTTAATAATCGTAACAGTATTCGTCGATTACGTGATGGACCATCGATCAACCTCATTCAGTCATGGGTAGCAAGGTTCAGAGCTACAGGATCAACATTAAATAGGCCCAGGCCAGGACCTACATCATTGGTAGCCACGGATGAAAATGTCGAGCGTGTTATGGTTTCTGTCGTTGAAAATCCCCGTTTATCACTGCGTACACGTTCATCGATATTGGGAATCCCGAAATCAACTATACAGGTAATAATGCAAAAAAAGCTCAAGTTCCATCCATATAAAATTCACATTGTTCAAGATTTACACGATTCTGACTTTGAATTAAGAAAAACTTACGCGGAGGTGACGTTATTGAGATTTCGTACTGATGGGCAATATATTCTTTAGTGACGAAGCTCACTTTCACATTGGAGGATATGTGAATAAGCAGAACTTTTGTTACTGGGATGTCCACAACCCAAGACAAATGCATCAAGAGCCTTTACATAAGCCTAAACTAACAGTCCGGTATGCCATGTCTGCATCTGCAATCATAGGGCCTTATTTCTTTGAAAATAAACGTGGCCAAACTGTAACTGTGAATTCGGAGAGATATGCCCAGAAGTTAAATAACTTTTTCAGAGTAGAACTACAGAATAGTCCATCCTTCAACCAAAACACATAGTTCCAGCAGGACGGGACCACAGGTCACACTGCTAATGTGTCCATGAATGCAGTGCGGCAGTTATTTCCAGAAAAAAACATATCCCGAAACGGTACCGTACCGTGGCCACCTAAGTCACCCGATTTAAGCCCATGTGACTTTTTCTTATGGGGATACTTAAAATCCGTTGTTTAGAAAACAATCCGAGCACTGTGACACAACTTAAAGAAAATATTGGAGCCGAAGTCAGTAGGATACCCCAGTCGCTCTGCAAACGCGTTTTTGAAAACATGTGTGCTAGACTCGAAGAGTGTGTCAGACTCGACGGCCGCCATTTGGAAAACGTGGTTTTTAAAAAATTAAATCCGCATTTGTTGTTATACAGTTAAAATAAACTTACTTTATATTAGAGGTGTAGTTTTTTTTTACAATTTTTCAAACATTGCAATCTGACACCTGTACCAAATTTGCGATTGACTCTTGGTTACAATGGAATATTTACCCTTATTTTGGCATCCAATACTCATTTTTGGCATCCAATACTCTTTGTGTTGTGTTCCATATTGTGTTGCCAATACTCTGGCATAAAATTTTCTCGTCGCCGTCGTTACCAACTGAAGAAACGTTGATATATTGACTGCATTTTTCTTAAAATTATCGATTGATATTAAATCTTGTACATATTAGACCTCCATATTGGTAAAGATTACTTGGATGTGCTATGAATAAATAAATGTTTATAGTGTTAGAGCATGGTGCTTTCAAGTTTTTTTCTTTGTTTTATGTTTGTTACAAGCATACTGTAACAAATCTAAAGAGAGTGAGCAAAGCTAAAGCTAAATTAAAAAAGTAGTAATACAATTGAAAAGGCAGAAGAAATTAAGGGACATCTTGAAATTTGGAAAATTTCAAGGAAAAGAGTGACTGTAGTATGAAAGAAAAAAATGATCAAAACAAATTCTAATCAGTCATTAAATTTAAACAAAGAAGGCAAAAGGGAACCTATAAAAAATGAACGCAATAATGTGTTCAAGGGTAAAAAGTATATCATACGTTAGAAAGTTACTATCGAAACACTTTGCATATTCCTGCTCTTGCCATCCAACAAATTAGGATAATAACAGAAAATAGTGAAATGATTAATTAAAGAGACACGGAATTTAACTTTATAATATTAAAGGACTTCGAGAAAAGTGAGGAATAACGATAATTAAAAATAAGGCTAAGAATTGTTTACAAAGTCGGAATTGGAAGCATTGCTGTGTTTGAAAATATAAACAGTTTTTTAAATTTGTAAAAGGAGATTTTTCTATATAAATAATAATATCAATTGCAAAAATATAATTGTTCTTCAAATAGTCAAAAAGAAAATAAAAGTTAATGATAATCTCAAAAATAAATATAAAGAGAAAATAATTATACCCTACTAAAACTTAAACTATTAAAATAATGTTATTTTCAATACCAAAACCCTTCTTCAAACATAATGCCCGTTTATATTATAAAGGACATATAACGTCTAAATGTCATTACATAAAGGTCAAGAACGTAGGTAGAAAATTAAATCCTTAAAAATACATTCCCTCCTTTTAGGGTATCAATACTCAAGAGAATTTAATAGCTTAATTAGGATTAGTACAAATATTTTTTACCAAATATAAAACAAAAAAATTTACCCAACATAAAACATGTCGTGTCTCTTTACTGTTAAAATCCTCAAAGATACCGATTTCAACACTACCTACATACGAAATACAAAACACATTTGAAATAGAAAACAATTTTAAAATGGGAATATATTACAAAATTTGCGTTCTAATTATAAAGATATCCAATTGACATAAAAAGAATAACATGTACATATATTCGACGAATTATATCAAGAAAATTTTCGCGCAGATCAAACATTTTAATTTTTAGTGTCGCTTTGTATAATTACTAAGGTGGTGTTATTTGAACAAATTGTATGTTTACTGAATTTTAATTTTCTTCAAACAAAACTATTGCTTAAGTATTAAATGTACCTTTATTATCTCGTTCTATAAGTATATTCTATACTGAACAATTTATGATATACATGGAAAAAGTGAATGACTGGAGAAAATATCTGGCTGACTGGAGAAAATATCAAAGACAAAAAGTTGTATGTAATATTAAATATAACTTTTTGTGACAATTACTTTATAAAGTTATATTTATGACCATTATTTCATGTAATTAATGACGTCGTAGAGAAAGCCTGAGCAATAGGAATTCGTGAAACACGTACGTGATCATATTATTCGAGGATTGAGGTATAGAGTCAAAAGTCATTTTTTATTCTTATTTGTGTAACAAAAAGACTTTTCAATATATTTTGCCGTACTTTTGTGAAATGTTATTGAGGATAATTTAAATTTTTAATTTTGAACTTTCCATCAAATCCTTTTCATTTTATCTCTATGTCCTTTTTCACAACTGATATTTGGACTTTTTTATATAATTATTCATGGGAAAATTAAACATGCTGCGTTTGTCTACAACCAATATTCACTTCGTACTTTTAACTTATATAATATCTTCCTATCATATACTTAAATAGAAAAAGGAAAAAAGTTAAAAGGAAAAAAGGAAAGTTTTAATTTATATATAAAGTTTCCTGAGTGAATATTTGAACTTAGCATTATAAATTTTTGAGTAATTTTAGATGAACAAAAATGGCCTAAAAGCAAAGAAGCTGGCGCGTTGAAGTGTGAAACTATAGGATGGCATACGGCAGCGATGTATCATTGCATTTGTTAACGCTGTTATCTTTAACGAAGCTATTTTTGTTTGTTGAAGTCAAAATCTATACCAAAATAAAAAAAATCCTATATTCATTTCCAGGATATAAGGTGCATGTTTGCAAATATTATGGAAGTTTCTTTAGTTGTTGAGATGTTAAAGCAAGACAAATAAACTAAAGAACTCACTTCGAATTAAATATAATTCCAGTAATTTTTTGTATTGTGTTCCATATTGTGTTGCCAATAGGCTCTTGATATATATCAGTTAAATGTTCTTGACTTTTACGTATAAGACTCCCTTATCTAAACTGTAATGACCCAAAGTTTTCCGGTATTGTAGATATCCATATAAAAGTCGGTATATTAAGAAAAATATAAATGTTGTTGATAAATCAAATCATTGCTATTTTGTTCATTCTTTCTAATTCAAAAAATTCTCATGCTGTTTTTTTCAAAAATGTATTGTACCGAGATTCACCGGGTGCTTTGTATATTTTTACAAACACGCAGCCTGGTTGCAAGACTTGTAATTTCAGTTCATAATCTATGCGACACTTATAAGCCATACCAAGAACTGACGTATGTTCTTAGTATCCATATCGCGTTTAATTTAATTTTTTTTCAATATGGACACATAAACAGTAGGTACAACACTAACAATTTTATTGGCCGCATTTGTAACGGATGTTTGATCCAAGGGCACATATAAATACATTCTTAGTATATAATTGAGACCTAGAGCGGTCCAATTGTAATAAATAAATTATTAAGGAAATTTTTAATAGCAGGCTCTTTGGTTGGGGCAGGAGTCCCCATCGGATATTAGTCGATAATTCTCATATTCAGTAAAGTAAGTAAAATGCTTAAGACTTTAAAATACACGTTCTTTTATTGATCATACAATTTATCTTTTTTGCATTTTTTTGATACTTTCTTTACTCTTAACCTTACATACACGTTTGAAATATACATGTTTGAAACATATACGTTTGAAACATATACCGTTTTGAAAACATATTTATACGGTATATTAAAAATTATTTAGAAAGGGCTCATAGATGTCATTGCACAAAAAAAGTTATCATAAAGTTTTTCGCACATAAAAAAACTGCGTGAAATATTATGATATTTTCTTCACAAAATGACGTAACTCTATGAGCCTTTAAAAGATATTTACCAGGGAGTGTTAGGTATTTTGCTGAATACTCTGAAAATAATATGTTTCCAATAATACTGAAATAAAACTGAATTAGAAAAAAAAACATTGATTTCTAATAAATGATTTTGGGTAGATATGGAAAAAATCACTTTTGTCATTTAATTTTGCAAATATGTTTTATATTTTTCCAGAAATTGATGCGTAAACGGTACGTCAATTGCGAAACAATATGCGCACAAACACTGCGTTGATGATAAAGGTGCGATTGTGCAAGAAAAGGAAAAGCACTACCAGTTTCACGTGACGCCTTTTTTGTTATTACACTATGTGTTCAATGACACTCGCGGGTTCATGACATATTCTTTGATGACTCTTATCAAAATCGGTTCAGTTTTATGTAACTGTTTATTTTATTCCTGGTGTGGTAAATATCCATCCTCTTGAATTTTTAATAAATATAACATTGCTCGTGTGTCGTGAAAAATGTTCCATTCCATAATATTACAGTAGATATCCTTTTTGCTCCCAAATAAATAGCGACTAAAAAATTTTTCGGCCTACCTTCGTACGAGTAGATCGGTTCGATATATATCAAGTCACCCCGCTGTGCGATAGTATGGATATTGTGAGCTGTCCCTCGAAAACATAGCTGAATGCAATATGTTTCAAGCGAATGAGGAATATTTTAATCCTTATTAGCTCAATTATATTCATTTGGTGAGATTTATCTTTGTACAAAATTTTCTTATTTTCCTTAACAAACTTTCAAACTTCATATACGCTTTAACGTGCCACAGTTAAATATGTAGATATTCTATATTTCTATCAAGCTAACCTCCAACAAAATTATACTCAACCTACAGCAATTATATTTCATGGCGTGTGGGGTAAATATTTTATTACTTCTAATAAATATTCCGCATTTCAGTATACGTTTTCATAAATCATTCCATATTTCCTCCCGCTACCGAAGTCTTTTTCTTTCCTGTTAGCGTTTTTTTTAAATTACAACCTATATCTAATTTAATGTACAAAATCCGAGCATCTTATGAACTAATAAAAATAAATATACACATGTAAGTAAGAGATTTATAAGTCGGAATACAAAATCCATAATTTTTCTCATCCTCTACCATAGCTTTTATTTACAAGTCAACTCTGAGATGCAAATCGAAACTTCACTTCGCATATTTTAGTATATCATCGTAAAAAAGTAAAAATTCATAATATTACGATGATACCATATATAGATAGAAATCCACATTCAGATTTCAAATGTAGTGCGCGCTTGCCAAGATTATCTCATGCGTTGGCGATTTATCAAATTTATTTCGAGGCGTGGGATAGATGCTCGGATGATAATACTGGTCGCAACGTTAATGCATCTCATTTATTTAATGGTGTGTATTCACACTATTATGTAAACGTGATTACGTAATCGTACATGCTGAGCCCCGAGGGATGAGGACGTAAATAGAAATGGAAATGGAAGCAAACTCTTTTACCAATAAAAAAAGACTTGAGTCGAATAAACCAAATAATTTTGGTCACACGTAATTCTCTTTAAAGACATGTATAAGCAGAAATAAAAGACAAAAATGTTCATGAATAAACTTGTTTCATACTTTTGTTAATTGATTTCGCTACTTTAAGGTTACTTTCATTTATAGTATTTTGCGGTCAGCTGCTTGTGCCTCTCGCTCGACTATAGGAATTATTGACAGATTTAAATATCTTTATGGAAAGTAACTAAGAAACAGAATTTTAAACCAAGCTTTTTCGTGATCTGATCAGATATTTTACGCAAGGTTGTCACTTCTTTCTAAAATTCAATAAATGCTCTAATTTGTATATTTCTGAATAATCTTATTGTTTTGTTTTGTTATTAATTATAATGAATATGTGAAGTTAAAAGTTTTTGAATTTAAATTTAATTTATCTTTCGTTAATTTTCTACTTCAACTTTCTCTTTAAACTTTTCACATGATATATTAAAAAAAATAAAGAATTGGTTGTCAAAATTTAGTATGTAGATATTTTGAATGGGTTTTTGTGCTTTTATTACTCCTCCAAATTATTAGTTTCTACATTGAATATTGAATATATTTGACGTTAATTTTGTAGAAATGCATTATTCACAATTAAATGAAACTACTTGATGTAGTATTACTTCTACTTTCTTTAAGGTCTTTACCACGACCTAGGTTTCGTTGTATTACAACATCCACTTGATAAAGAACTTAAAGAAAGTAGAAATAATATTACATCACATAGGTTCATTTAATTGTGACTTGTTTCTACATCAATAGGTTTTTAAGAAAAACGATTTCGAATTTTTTAAAAATTTTTCTACAATTATTTCTAAGACATTCCCCAAAAAATTGTCTTGGATTGGACGTAATAATTTCCTTCAATCGATATCAAATACTATATACGATTTTTAAAGGAATTTTAATCGATTAATTCATTTGTCCCTCTAAAATGTTTTTTGCGAATATTTTTGGATAACACTATTTACTATTACATAACGAATTTAATGTTTACGGCCCTATAATGTTTATTAAAACATTACTTAGTAAATCATTCCTTATTATTCACAAGCAACTTCTCATAACTATCACTGGTTCTACCTGTAGTCCGCACAAATTTTATACTTTATTTATCGACGATAAATTCCCATTATGAATCACTTTCAATGAAAAGCACAATAAATATTTTGGATACAAATTTTACTCAAATAATGAGCCATCTTTGTATTTTGTGTAAATTCCGAAGAGAGAAAACTTAAAATTCCCGCTTTTCCAGGAAATAATAACTTAATGACAGAATTTTTTCCTAAATTATAACAATACGAATTAAGTATCGTAAACATATCTTAAATTTGATTTTATATAAAATTAAATTTTGTGTTACAAATTATAAAATACCTCTTTAAATTAAAATATCATATTATACGGCTGAAGTGACGGACCAACTAAAATATTGCTACTTAAGTTTTCAGACTCTGCGTATAGTGCATTTTATTATAGACCATATTCTAGTTCCATTTTTATTTCTAGTGCCAGAAAAACCAGGAGGGCCATTTTCGAGACATTCGAAATATTTTCGTTTGCGATAATTTTCTATCGGTATTTATCAACTAGAAAAATTTTGCATACCGTAAATATTTCTACGAGTCTGCAAATTTAGTATTCTGGCAAACAATATAAGTTTATTATCGCATTCGAAAATTATTAATAGAAAAGGTGGTAACTTTCACGTAATCTATTTTTTGTCTATGCTATCATGTCAAAATAGCTGTCACTTGTAACAATTTAAAATACATGTAAAGAAGAGATTACACATTTCGTAATTCGTAATAGTAAAAATGTTGAATCCAAGAAAAAGTTTAGACTACGTGTTTATCACGCAACGTGATTTATTAATTCAGGTAATGAAAAATGAACCATGTTTACTGAGTGGCCAATTTACGCCACAATTCACATTAAATACTGAACAACAAAAATGACAATGTATCGCTTCCCAGTTACGTACAAGTCCCGGCAGATATAAAAATAGGAAACACTGGCGAAAAGTAAGTGTCTTACAAAGATATAATTCTTATGTTATGCTTTATTCCTGAATAAAAACTTATACTCCCAAAAATTACTTCAGTTCGTATTTCCTTGTACGTCTAGCCCACTCAAGCAAATTAATTTATTTTTCCATTTTTTAAAATAGTGAAACAAAATCTCTTGTTACATATTTAGCTATAAAATTTTATTATTAAAGGATTAATATATATATATATATATATATATATATATATATATATATATATATATATATATATATATATATATATATATACATATCTATTATGCGAAATTGCAGAAGTCTTCCCTCAATAAGGTTGGTATTTCTAGAAAATAGTATTTCTGTAGGATCAATTAAGCCAAAGTCTAATTCACGTGCGTCTCTTTCTTTGGAACATATGCATTTTACAACCAAGAACAGTTGGACAATTTTTTTTTAAATCATATGAAAGTATACACACTAAAAACTATTTACCTGGAAACAAATGCTGCAGCTGACGGTTATTTATTATAAAATAACCATTTTCAAAAAAAAATGTACTCACCGGAAATATGTCGGAATATGTATATCACTTGAATATTTTTCACTATACACATTTGACATATACACAAAAGAATTAGAAAATAATGAAATTAAATTACTTAATATAAACTTTTAAAACTACGTTAAAACAATGTCATTTTTAACAGTCTTAAACGTCAAATAAGAAAAATTATCAGTTATACCAACTTAATAGGTTTTACTATCTAATACAAATAAAATCTTTAATTTATGGTTTTTTTTAAATTTATGACTATCAACTTTTGCATTTGCCGATACTATAAAAATATAATTAGGGTAATTAATTTTTTAGCTACAAACTTATAATGCACTACGTTTAAAAAAAATGCAAATTATATATGTAACTATAATAATTACCGCCTGTGTAATCCAACCAATGTATTAAAAAAAATTGCTTAAGAATAACTTCCAAAAAAATGTATATTTCCAAAAAAATATTTGTTAAGTATTTCGAAAGTATAAGCGAAATACTAGACAGGGCTGGGCTTAATTTAAATAATAAACCATAAATATTGTCAATATTAAACTTTTTTTCAAAATGAAAAAAACAGTATGTGAATTTAACATATTTTTAAAATTTAGACAACTATAAAGTCAAATGAATGCCATAAAATATCCAAAAAGATACATGCCATAACCTAACCTAACCTAACCTGACCCAACCCAAATTAACCCGAACTAACCTAACCTAACCTAACCTAACCCAACCTAACCCGAACTAAACCAATTTAACCTAACTTATTAAAACTTTCCTTTTTTCCTTTTAACTTTTTTCCTTTTTCTATTTAAGTATATGGTAGGAAGATATTATATAGGTTAAAATTACGAAGTGAATATTGGTTGTAGACAAACACAGCATGTTTAATTTTCCCATGAATAATTATATAAAAAAGTCCAAATATCAGTTGTGAAAAAGGACATAGAGATAAAATGAAAAGGATTTGATGGAAAGTTCAAAATAAAAAATTTAAATTATCCTCAATAACATTTCACAAAAGTACGGCAAAATATATTGAAAAGTCTTTTTGTTACACAAATAAGAATAAAAAATGACTTTTGACTCTATACCTCAGTCCTCGAATAATATGATCACGTACTTGTTTCACGAATTCCTATTGCTCAGGCTTTCTCTACGACGTCATTAATTACATGAAATAATGGTCATAAATATAACTTTATAAAGTAATTGTCACAAAAAGTTATATTTAATATTACATACAACTTTTTGTCTTTGATATTTTCTCCAGTCAGCCAGATATTTTCTCCAGTCATTCACTTTCTCCATGTATATCATAAATTGTTCAGTATAGAATATACTTATAGAACGAGATAATAAAGGTACATTTAATACTTAAGCAATAGTTTTGTTTGAAGAAAATTAAAATTCAGTAAACATACAATTTGTTCAAATAACACCACCTTAGTAATTATACAAAGCGACACTAAAAATTAAAATGTTTGATCTGCGCGAAAATTTTCTTGATATAATTCGTCGAATATATGTACATGTTATTCGTTTTATGTCAATTGGATATCTTTATAATTAGAACGCAAATTTTGTAATATATTCCCATTTTAAAATTGTTTTCTATTTCAAATGTGTTTTGTATTTCGTATGTAGGTAGTGTCGAAATCGGTATCTTTGAGGATTTTAACAGTAAAGAGACACGACATGTTTTATGTTGGGTAAATTTTTTTGTTTTATATTTGGTAAAAAATATTTGTACTAATCCTAATTAAGCTATTAAATTCTCTTGAGTATTGATACCCTAAAAGGAGGGAATGTATTTTTAAGGATTTAATTTTCTACCTACGTTTTTGACCTTTATGTAATGACATTTAGACGTTATATGTCCTTTATAATATAAACGGGCATTATGTTTGAAGAAGGGTTTTGGTATTGAAAATAACATTATTTTAATAGTTTAAGTTTTAGTAGGGTAAATAATATTTACCTATGAGAAAATAATTATTTTCTCTTTATATTTATTTTTGAGATTATCATTAACTTTTATTTTCTTTTTGACTATTTGAAGAACAATTATATTTGCAATTGATATTATTATTTATATAGAAAAATCTCCTTTTACAAATTTTAAAAAATGTTTATATTTTCAAACACAGCAATGCTTCCAATTCCGACTTTGTAAACAATTCTTAGCCTTATTTTTAATTATCGTTATTCCTCACTTTTCTCGAAGTCCTTTAATATTATAAAGTTAAATTCCGTGTCTCTTTAATTAATCATTTCACTATTTTCTGTTATTATCCTAATTTGTTGGATGGCAAGAGCAGGAATATGCAAGGTGTTTCGATAGTAACTTTCTAACGTATGATATACTTTTTACCCTCGAACACATTATTGCGTTCATTTTTTATAGGTTCCCTTTTGCCTTCTTTGTTTAAATTTAATGACTGATTAGAATTTGTTTTGATCATTTTTTTCTTTCATACTACAGTCACTCTTTTCCTTGAAATTTTCCAAATTTCAAGATGTCCCTTAATTTCTTCTGCCTTTTCAATTGTATTACTACTTTTTTAATTTAGCTTTAGCTTTGCTCACTCTCTTTAGATTTGTTACCGTATGCTTGTAACAAACATAAAACAAAGAAAAAAACTTGAAAGCACCATGCTCTAACACTATAAACATTTATTTATTCATAGCACATCCAAGTAATCTTTACCAATATGGAGGTCTAATATGTACAAGATTTAATATCAATCGATAATTTTGGGAAAAATGCAGTCAATATATCAACGTTTCTTCAGTTGGTAACGACGGCGACGAGAAAATTTTATGCCAGAGTATTGGCAACACAATATGGAACACAACACAAAGAATATTGGATGCCAAAAATGAGTATTGGATGCCAAAATAAGGGTAAATATTCCATTGTAACCAAGAGTCAATCGCAAATTTGGTACAGGTGTCCAGTGGCAGATTGCAATGTTTGAAAAATTGTAAAAAAAAACTACACCTCTAATATAAAGTAGGTTTATTTTAACTGTATAACAACAAATGCGGATTTAATTTTTTAAAAACCACGTTTTCCAAATGGCGGCCGTCGAGTCTGACACACTCTTCGAGTCTAGCACACATGTTTTCAAAAACGCGTTTGCAGGGCGACTGGGGTATCCTACTGACTTCGGCTCCAATATTTTCTTTAAGTTGTGTCACAGTGCTCGGATTGTTTTCTAAACAACGGATTTTAAGTATCCCCATAAGAAAAAGTCACATGGGCTTAAATCGGATGACTTAGGTGGCCACGGTACGGTACCGTTTCGGGATATGTTTTTTTCTGGAAATAACTGCCGCACTGCATTCATGGACACATTAGCAGTGTGACCTGTAGTCCCGTCCTGCTGGAACTATGTGTTTTGGTTGAAGGATGGACTATTCTGTAGTTCTACTCTGAAAAAGTTATTTAACATCTGGGCATATCTCTCCGAATTCACAGTTACAGTTTGGCCACGTTTATTTTCAAAGAAATAAGGCCCTATGATTGCAGATGCAGACATGGCATACCGGACTGTTAGTTTAGGCTTATGTAAATGCTCTTGATGCATTTGTCTTGGGTTGTGGACATCCCAGTAACAAAAGTTCTGCTTATTCACATATCCTCCAATGTGAAAGTGAGCTTCGTCACTAAAGAATATATTGCCCATCAGTACGAAATCTCAATAACGTCACCTCCGCGTAAGTTTTTCTTAATTCAAAGTCAGAATCGTGTAAATCTTGAACAATGTGAATTTTATATGGATGGAACTTGAGCTTTTTTTGCATTATTACCTGTATAGTTGATTTCGGGATTCCCAATATCGATGAACGTGTACGCAGTGATAAACGGGGATTTTCAACGACAGAAACCATAACACGCTCGACATTTTCATCCGTGGCTACCAATGATGTAGGTCCTGGCCTGGGCCTATTTAATGTTGATCCTGTAGCTCTGAACCTTGCTACCCATGACTGAATGAGGTTGATCGATGGTCCATCACGTAATCGACGAATACTGTTACGATTATTAAATCGACGGCGTGCTACAGACAGCGAAAATCTACTCGAAATGTACGCCTCGACGGCAAAAGCGCGGTGATTTCCACTCCACTGTTCCATGGCTAATAAAATATCCGCACCGCTTGCGCTTCTAACGACGCCCCCCGCGCCCCTCTTATGTGTTGCGTTCGGAAACCATGTTTGTTCAAACTTTGAAATCTGCCACTGGACACCCTGTATTACAAATAACCTTCACTATTTCAAATAACGTAATATGGAAAGAAAGATATTATATCAACTAAATTTTTTATTAATTATAATATTATTATTCAGGGTAAATTCTTCAATCCAATTAATATTGAATTACTGTATATAATTTTGTTTCTATTAGTTAGGGTTATTTTTGAATAAATCTTAATCCACGGGCACACTAAATAATAACAAAATCCAAGAAAAATAATTCTTGCATCTTAAGCAAATAGTGCGAACAACTATTAGCGAAAATATGAGTTATCTTTTAAAATAATGAGAAAAGTACTCGATACCGCCGGACTATCAATGATAATTAGACGATATATTATGAAACAGCATTGTAATAGTATTATTTTTTATTCAACGTATTTTAAAACTATAATACTATTGATTTAAGTAACAACATCGTAATTCCCTTCAGTGTATTTTAACACAAACGTAATAAAATTTTAACAATAAAACAATGTGCCTCCTATCTAGTAACTAAGCACAAATTATTAAATTGCTTTCATAAGCAGATAATGAAAACGTGGCGTTTCATAATATTATAATAATATTCTTCCTAATCCCAGTTTATTTCTTTTAAACGCAAACGTTTCATGTATTCGTCAAATGTTATCATTGACAATCAGTATGAAAAATACTTGACCATAAACTAATATTAGACATCGAATCTCGTTTTGAAAGGCGTGTAACACTCTTACGCCAAGTGGGAATAAATAATTGTTTAACGTAAGCGAATTACGAAAAAAAGATGTTAAAGAATTTTAAGAGTTTTTATTAAATTAATAAAGATAATAAATTAAAAGAGAAATCATCATATAAACAATCAAAATATTTTTTAAAATTACTTTCGCTGTTTTTTTATCATGTAACCTGTACTTTCAAGTCACCCGCTTTGTTTGATTTTATTGATATTTCACAAAAAATATCTACATGTTTCTTTTTCAAATTATAAATTTTGTTTCAACATATCTTACAAAAGTTAACAATATCGTCTCGAGCCTTTTCTATGTAAGAAGCATCATCGGGTAAGGATAGTTTATAAATGTCATCGGATAATAAGCTGGAAATAAATGATGACAAACTGGAAAATCTAGCACCAGGTTTAATTCAAAATTCGCAGAGCGAAGAGGATTGGAGCGAGCAAGAATTTTCAAGTAACGAAAACTCGTCATTTTATATGCGAAAGGACAAAATTACAAAATGGAGTGAAGCATCCCACCGCCCATCTCTCCGTTCTAGAAGGTTCAATATTATAACTCGGTTACCATGATCTAAACGGACTATCTCATGTGGAAGGGATATTCTTGGTATTTGGAGAAACTTCCTTGATGACGCTATAATTGACGTTACTGTTCAGTATATCAGTCAATTTATTGATACCCCCAAACATAGATATACCAGAGGGACGTATGCGTGACAGACTGACTTCGACGAGCTACAATGCTTGATGGGTTTGATACTGTAACCACGATTGAAAATATCTAATCATCGTAATGTTGAATAATTTTCCGGACGAATGGTGGTGCAGTAGAAATAATTCGGCCTTCTGTGTTGGTTGAAGAAAAATAATTTTCGATATGTATTTTTATTGTAAGTAGAATGAACATTTTTGATTATTTTATAAGAATTTCTACTCTTATGAGATTTACAAAGGTTGATATAGTTACAAAACTATAATACTGTTGTGAGTTTCTAAATTTTAAAAGAGATTTATTCAAACAACACGATAATGTTTAGTGCTTTAATTACAATTGTATCATGTCTAATAAATGAGCTGTATTTAATGAGATACCTACGTTTTATTATCAAAAAAATATGTACTATCACAACTTATGTAAAGAAAAGTAGCATGTATAGCTGTTTATTGGAAAATTCTTAGGGTAAAAATCTCGGTGCGTAGGACCGGCATCGCCAATGATGTATGTCAAACTGACATTGCAAGTGACGGATTAATATTATTAAAAAAAGTGGATGGTCTTTAATTTTTAAATAGCGTCGAAATTAAAAACAAAGTGTATTTACAAAATTTGTTTGTTTAAATCCTTAGATCGCATAGAAGCAATAATTATCTTTACGCCGCGTAGCACTTCGATAGCGCAGCGTGTAACACTTGTTCTCGCGTTTCTGGTGTACGGAAAACGTCATGAGCTTCCTGGGTTCGAAATCAGCGAGCGCGTTTTTTTACATATTTATTTAAATTAAAATCAAACATTACCACTGCTGCCATCTAGAATCACTTCAATACATAAAATTCTATCACTTCATCATAAATCATAATTCGACAGCGTTAATGCACGAAAATTGATATTATCACTCCAGATGGTATCCAGAGAAAATCGGACAATCTATCTCATTCAGATACTAGTACCATCAACTCTAAGGGTTGTTATATTGTATTGCATAGTAAATATTTCATCATCACTCTATCTACTTCAAATAGAGATATAAACCATTACATTATTTACAAAACCTTTGAACCGACTTCAAATAAACACCGAAAAAAATGTGTATTGAAAATTATAAAATTATGAAAATGCTACGTGCATTGGTTAGAAATTATATTTCAACAGCAATAAACATCAGCGTATTTTGACACAAAAATATTAAAGCTTAAGATAACAGTACTATATTTCGTTTCAACTTATTTTAACATAGTAGTGATTAAGTGCTCTTAAAATATTAAATTTGTAACTTAAGGAAAGTAACTGCTCTTGAATCACCTATTTGAATATAGATCTAAACATTTAACAATTCATTGAGTATACCGAATCACGAACTAGATCGAAAAATGTTTGAAGAGAAAACGGTGTACACAGCAGTACGCTAAAGTCTGGACATAACACGCATTTGCTAAAGTCTGGCATGAAGGCTTACGTTATAAACTTTATAGAGATTTATCAGAAAATTTTTCTGAGGTTTTTTAATTTAACTTAGAAAACAAAACACGATATTTTTGTCTTTGTCGTGTTCAAAGTTATCTTCAAAGTTTTTTTGTTCCTTTAAATAATTTAAGTAAAAGGTGGCAAAAATGGCGTATCAAATTAAATTAGCCAAATTCATTTATTAATTTTTCATTAATAAAGTAATTATTAAATTATTCATTATAAGTAACCCCCCCCCCTCCCCCTCTCCCGTTATATTATTACAGCAGTATATTTAAGTATGAATAAATATGTAAAATAAAATGTTAAGGACATATATGAAAGAAAAGAAAACATTTAAATATAAAATAGAGACAAACCTACTGGCTGTTCAAACAAAACTTAGACTTTCTTCAGAGAAGGATATAAAAATCTATAATCAAATTTTGAAATTAATCTGATCCTGAATCTGATGAGTGTTAAAATTTAGTAGTAGGTAAAAAACTGTGACATACATGTTGATCTACACATTGAACTAGTTCCAGAAGTAATAAAAAAATATGCAACTACCGTGACCGATGCACGGAAATTCGGAGATGGAAGCGGTCCTCATTGTGACAGATATTCGATGACATCTCAAGAGAACTAAACCTAACTGACTGAATGATCTAGAATCCAACAGGAGGCCTACATTATTATAAGTGCATAGTAGTTATAACACAACAATTAAATAAAAGTCGCCAGTCAGTCTACTTTATGCCAGCAGTGGTTAAAATTAGGTTTTTAGTGGGTAAAAATTCCACATTACCCACTAATTCAACTTGGGTGACCTCTTTATATTTTTATACCTCTTATCAAAAAAAGGAATTGATTACTCTAAGTAAATTTCAATCGTATAGTTAGATATCATAAGTTAAATACTATCATAAGTTAAATATCAATCAATTAAAAATTTAAATTTCCTTTAGGTAATAACTTATCTAATTCCAAATTACTAAATTGTGCGAAATCTGTGAGTTTGCGATAATTATCAAATAAATTTTTGATTCGAGTTGTTCATTTGCAAATGTAGGGTCTTACCAAGCTTTGTGATTAAATATTATTGACCGCTTTTATTGCGTGTCCTATACAGATATCACGAGAGCCATTAAATACAAATTTCAATTTGGTTAAGCGGCTTTTACTGAAGCGATTAAACAAATTGAAGTTTGTATTAAATGGCTCTCATGATATCCGTACCATGAGTTATTATTTCCAAGTAATTCGTACTTGTTAATTGCGCATCAAGTTGTAATAAATTTTACATTACTCATATTCTTGCTCGAAATTTCGCTTACGTACGTATTTTCGTTACCGTATTATAAAACGTTTTTGATTTAAACAACTTTACTTTCAATCGTCGTTTCAATCAACCAGTCTTTTGTCAGTGTCTGAAGGACTCATATAGGAACTAGGTTAAAACATGGATTATTGGTACTAAATCTCATACTTTATTGATTTATGTGTATAACGCAAAAGGTGTGAAACACATAAAAAATTAGGTTCAGTTTTTCCAGAAACAAGATATCTCATATCAAAATAAGATTGAGATTGAAGTATCTGAAGAAATAAGGTAATTATATATATATATATATATATATATATATATATATATACACACATATATATATATATATATCTATATATATATATATATATATATATATATATATATATAGACTGAAATGAATTAACTTTTTTTAAGTATTTATTACTTGAACAAAAATTAGTTCAAGAACCACTGTTCTCATAAAACAATTTTTTTCGTCAAATAGCTATAATAAAATAAGATTCTTAAATAAATTACATACAAGCCAATATTTTCCATGTTAAATTTTGCTTTTGACACCTGGATATTTTTTTATTTAATTTACAGAATTTTACAGTTTTGCTTCAAAGGTGATATTGGTTTAATTTGCATAAAATTTATACTGAATTGTATCTAAAATTACGGTAAAGAATTTGTAATATTATATATATAATTTCCCTTAAATATGAGTATTGAACTTAAATAGAAGAATTTACACAACAAAAATTATTCGTCTAGTTACTCCGCAAGAGAATAATTGCTCATAAAAAAGCCATTTTTATTAACATTTTGTGAAAGTTGATTAGGTAATACGTCAAATGAAAACCAGTAGATAAAACTAAAAAAATCTTTAACAAACGCTACTTATCATTTTTTAAATTTTGCAGAAGGAATAGGCAAAAATAACTCCTTGCCTCTTTCGCTCTGGTAATAAACAATTAGCGTTACTAAAATGATGCCAAAATTAAATACTGCAATAATTTATCAAACATTTTTTGCACTCCTCATCACCTTGTCCCTGAAGTTATCTTTAAAAAATAGAAAAAATAGTCAAATACCTTGTTATGTACCATTTCAAATTTTATGCACTTAAACGCACGACTTAATCACGAGATTTAATTAGATAAAAAATAAATTACAATATTTAATCTTCGAAAAGGCGCCTTTAGAATACGTAAACTTATTATTGGTTTGCATCATTTTAATAGTAAAAATTACAATTTTAGAATCGCATACTAATTTTTATTTGGTTAGTAAATTTATTCTATCACATCTTGTTAACCGCAGTACCCAGATTGCAATATTTTTCTTTGCTATTTACAAGTGTTATAAATTTATTTTAATCATCCGATGTATTACAATAATTTTTTTTAAAGTCTATGATTTTGCCCAAGTTTACTGAACCATTTTACATGACCGTGTTAATACAGATAACCAAATAAATAAGATTCATTAGCAATGCAATCAACATTCTTTTAAAAATACGTTTTTATACATAGCAGAAACAAAAACTCATCTTAGCAAGCATGCACTATCTTTTACATCACATTAGTCGTAATATTAAATTTTCTCATTTTTGTCATGAAAATTTACAATAACAGTGTGAAGCGATTTTCTTAATTTTCGACTTTGCGTTAACTACCTCATTTAAAAATTGTATATCTGCGTAGAAGCGAATAACTTCTTACGACGGAATATATACTTTCACACTAGCAGGCATTATTCGCAGACGTTAACTCAAACTTCCAAGCAAAAAAAACTGCTGGACACACAATGGAGAAGGTTATTGTGATGTTCTCCGATGGTTACAAGGAAATTGTTGCAAATCCTGCGCAGTTGGAGCAAACTAAATTTAGGGTTATCTGCTTTCCATAAAATTAATAAAATAATTGCCATAACGGTTGTTCATGAACAGAGTTTTACACAAGTACAATATTAGTATTCTCATTTTATAGTATATTTAATTTTATGCAAAAGATGTTTCACATTCTGTTAACATTATTCTGTACTTAACGAAAAATATTAGTTTCAATTAGTCCACTTATTTGCTACGAATACATTTATATAAACGTACTCGTCGTATTTACTCCCCGACCTGTCGTGCGCAGATGCCGGTTGTCTTGTTCTATCAGGTTGTTGAGGGCTACGCTTCTTTGTATCAAATATAATCTATGGTTTCATATAAAGTATTGGCTGCTTACTACATGTTTATGAGTATATTTAATTGAAAAGTCTTAATTTTTTTTATTGGAAATAATTTAATTATATTTACATTGTGCATTTTTATCCGAGGTAAATATAAACATGTCCTCAAAATATTCCATTTCTTCCTTATACTACTGCTGCTTTTTTGACGATGCCGTTTTTTCTTCTATTTCAGATGAAATAGAACCATTTTATAATACCTATAAAACTTCTTTACGCGATATTCTTCAGTCTGTTTTTTTTCGCAGCCTTTTAGATTTACATTTTTGTCATATATAACAACATAATAAATGAACAAGTTGAAAATACGAGGCAAATTGAAACTAACAAAAACTACTCTATGGCATAATTACTCCACCAAAACAATGGCTAAGCGTGATCGAGCGAAAATCAGATATCAATATGAAGACCATTTAGAATGCTTTAAAATAGATGTAGAAGTCTTTTAGAAGTCCCTTGGCTCTCCGTGAGTTGTAATTCTTACCTAGGCATTCTGTGATTTTTTATTTTTTTTAAATACTTTCCAGCCAACTGCTCCCCCACCAACAACATTTTACGTAGCTTTTAATTTAGAAATTTTGAGTAATATTCATCCTATCTTAACTACGAATTTACATTACGTAATATCTTTGATTTTAAGGTTAAAACCAACCCATTGGTGACAAAAAACCAATCTACGGAGTGTGAAGTCTAAGACATTAAAGCTACTTTTAAAACTGTAAACCCTATTTATACTCATGTATTTAACACATTTCTGGAAATTGGTAATTCTTCTTCTCAACGTAAGAAAGCGTATATTATCCTCCTACCACAAACATTGTTCCCGGTACATCCTCAAACTTTTGGACCATTGCAATACTGCCACTTTTATTAAAAGACATTGAGCACATATTACATGCCCAACGGGATGGATACCTTAGTGCTTGTAAATATTTAAATCCACTTTAATCTAGTTTCAAAACTGGCCATAACACATCAATAGCTTGGGAAAAATCACAGTTGATATATGTTTTGCCATGCATTCAACGGTGTTGAATTTGTTATTTTACGAATTCGCTTGAGGTCTTAAAATTTTAACATTCATTGGAATGGTTTAGCCCATATCTATACCTGTATTGATTCTCTCTGAAGTATTCAGATATGTATTCTTCAGACTTATTACCTGGTGTACCTCAAGGAAGGGTTTTATCTCCATTTATATCTTCACTTTCTCCACCGCTTTTTTTAATCTTTATTGAGAGGGTTATTGAGTAAATCATAGAAAATATTCTCTTGACGTGGTGACTAATATAAGTTTCAAAATAATAGCCATAAACACTCGTAATAAAAACCTGGTTTCAATCGGCGAGTCGACTCATAAATTAAGTCTGTTATCTAATTCAATTAAGATCCAAGCTGTCATTATTGATAGACACAGAGTGCTAAATCTAAAATTAAACCCGCCGCATCTATCTTTAAAGAACTAATTCATTTTAATTACGCCAATCTCATAGGCTTGGGTCTAATGATCAATCAAAACCTTAACTAATACACTTATGATGTTAGTCGTCGTACCTTTAGCAGAATGCACTCCCTCACGCATCTTTAAAATTGTATAGTTGTTCAAACCAAAGCTCACCTTAAGGAAAAGAGCATGTCTTCAAATTACGTTTTTAGTTGCAAAACATATAAAAATTGAACATATTTTTCAGTTCAGAGGACAACTTAAGTGAAGACGAGTCCGTGGTCTACGCAATTTACATATTCTTATGCATCTTTATAGTATTTTGTACTTATCCAACATATTTTAGAAGCAGATTTTTTTCTTTGAGCCATGTTTGTATAGTTCTTATGATATTAATTATAATTCTTGAGAAAAAGTGCACCACACTTTTACACTCAAATGTTAATCAAAGAAATGTTAGTCAAAAACTCAATAACAAATATGGGTTACACTAATGTCTTTACAGGTACACAGTAAAACAGGTTCGAAAATTGCAGTATTTATAAAAGCGCGCTTTTTTTTAATTATTAATTTATTTCCCTTCTTCTGTTCTCATTTTGTTTTATGTGTTTCCACAAAACTAAACTTTCCGACTAAAAGTATATTTGGCGAAACCTTGTGTTTTTGTTTTAATTTAATTTTCTCCGTTTTTTGGTTTTAATGTAAATGTTTCATAAGGACATTTAAATTAGTTTAGGTACCGAAGAATTAGATCATGCGCATTATATGTTACTCAAAAGGTATTGTGTGTACCCAGCTCTAACTCAACCCAAAGAAAACACCAGGATAGCATTTTTCAAATTACTGAAATTTATTACTAAAATGTGGAACATGCTAAGTATTGTGTTTCGTGTTATTTTTATTGCAATCTAATACACAGCAGAATACACAGGTTTTATCCGTATATACCTCGTATACTATATACCTCGCACAGTAGAATACACAGGTTTTATCCATATATACATCATGCTTTTATAATATTAAAATCGAAATAATATGGAGTTTTCGAATAATATAAAATTCGAAATAATCTGGTATTTTGAAAAGCAAACTGTAACTTTTCTGTAAGTACGTAAATAAAATACCGTGAAGGTAGACATTAACAACATTATAACACACATTCAAATCTTATTTTTGTTACTGCAGGGTAATCATATCATTTAAATTTCGTTGCGGAAAATTGTCGATAGTTGAGTAGAATAACCATAGTTACCGAGTTTTCTGGAAGTATAAAAATAATTAAAAATTTTAAAAATATTTCCTCGGAAATTACTGCATATATATGCAAACCCGAATCATAATTTGCTGACATCAACCGAAGATGTTTTAATGACAAAGTATTGGAAGTGCCAAGAAGAGATCAACCGAGTACCGACACAGTGCTGTCAAGGAAATGCTAACCAAACAAAACGCATGCTTTTTTATCAAAGAACCTTTAATGTAATTTATACTATTTTAATGCAATCAGTACAAGTTTCCTTTTTCATTCTTATTTATTAAGAAATATTGTCTACATGACATTTTAATTTCTACTCACATGATTAGAAACGCTAGGTAGTAACTAATACACTAATTAAACAGAAACAGAAAGTAATAATGTAACGAATCGTAATTTTACCGGGTATTGAATATAATACATTTTAGAAAACTCTATGTTCTGTGAAATTTTAGAGTTATGTAATAGTTTTAATAAAAATGCATGAGAACAAAAATATTTCTTAATTAGTGTATTTTTTTAACATATCTCTTAAATTAATGAATGTGGAATCAATATTCTGTTCATCTATGGATTATGTTGCATCTATGGATTATGTTGCTCTCCCTACAGCGCCTTCTACAAACCGTTTAGGTAGACGCCGAAAATGCGCGATTGGTATTAAAAAGAAATGGTAGTAATTTTATATGGGTTCCATATCAAATTACGACGCTTTCGCTTATGTGCAGTTTATAGAACGTGTTCAATCTATTGTGTATTTATCTATGCCTATAGCTCAGTCGGCCATTCATTAGTTATTCAGTAACTGAAACGGGTAAACACGAGAGAGTACATATCCTTGCGAGTGGACGTCTCTATGTATGCCTTGCTATCCAGAATTATGGACACAATTCTTAATTATATATAAAATAGTATGTGTACTAGATTGCGAATTTCAATCATAGTACCTAAATGTCTGTGTGCTGCTTACAACAAACTAGGATTGAAAGTTAGGAGCAGTGTGCTATTTTGATTCTTAATCATGAGTTTATTGTAACTCCTCGTTTTATTTTTAGAATTTATTTAATTTTTTGCTCATGCATGCTCTCATGTTTTTAATTTTTGCATTATTTTCTTTATTAGTATTACCACATAATTTTTTTTCAAATCACAAAAACGTAAAACTATATGTAGTTTTTACTAAACTCTATATGATATAGGTGACTCGACATTGCTGTAAATTATTATTTTATGTAGCAAATGGATATGTAGTATGGTGACGTGATCACATCCATTACGTAAAATAAAATTTACCATAATAGAGATTGTGGAGGATACGCACCTATTATAAGAATGCAAATTCATTACTATTTCACTTTTATTTGGATTGTCACATCAAACGTCGCTAACGTTTGATCGTTTAAGCGATGCAATAGTGAACACTATCGACGTGTGTGAATTGGTTTGCAATGAATCGTTTTCAAGTGATTGGATTCAGCATTTATAAAAAAACTGTGTAATCAAAATCATAAATAGTAAAACAAAAATTAATATATTATATTACGTACAAAAATTATTAAATTAATACATTAGTATATTATAAAGATATGAACAAAAAAATATAACAATTTTTTTCTAAATAATTTTTTAATAACTATTTTTTTAACTTCATATAACGATTTTTAGAATCCATTCTTCAAAATGAAAAAAAACGAACACCCGAAGAGTCACTTTTTTGTCCATCTCTCTATCTGTCTGTTTTCCAAAGCCTTTTTTCTTAGAGTCGGCTTTGGATGTCAATTTAATACCGTGTAAATTGCTGTAAAAATTTCTAGGTCTTGGTTCACGCAACAAAAATATATAACCATAAGACGACATAATGGGGAGTGTCATAGCTTAAATAATGGAAAAAACTCAAGGAACTGTAAATCTAGGTGAACTTATACATTTTTTAAAAATATACGCCTTTGAAAAATTTTGTAGGTAATTTAGTATTTTGTATGCATATTTAGGTCCATAGGTTTAATAGAAATATTATGTAAAAGCAAAGATTTATAAATACCTAAAATTATACGGAAACCTTGTGGTGCGTGATCTACTCGTTCTTGACAGGTTTTTGTTTTGTTTTGACTGGATATCTATTTACTAAAATACGATTTTTGCGCAAGTTGCAATTATATTACTTCGGAAAATTACAGTTTTAATCTTTCTCGCGGTCGGTAAAGGTAGAGACGACTTAGTGAAGAAAGTATAGAGGGAGAGCAAGGAGTGTGGGCAAAAGGGACAGAGGAAGAGAGATCAATTTTAAATTTTATTTTATTTTATTCAACATACAAATATTTTGTTCCCTTGTTGGAGAGTCAGTTATAATTTTACAGAAAAAACAATAAAGATATGTCAAATGACATAGTATAACAATTAAATCACTATTTATATACACTAGTTTGTTAAGGTGTATTGATGGCTTTAGTCATTTTTGTCCATTAAAAATTGTAAGTTTTTTAAATATGCTTTTTCAAGTAAATGTCTCCTAACAACGCATTTAAAAAGTTCTTTTAATAAAATTTTAATTAAATTTCAACGCATCTACTGGTATTTTATTGAAGAAGTGTATACCTTCCCTCCCAGATGTCTTCTGTGAGGGAAGGTATACACTTCTTCAATAAAATACCTTTGTGATCTTTGTGAGTCTGAAGTTCCGAACATTCAGTTCCTTATTATGTCTAGTATTGTAATTGTACCGTTCAAAATTTTTATGAGAAGTGGAAATCTTTTGTTTAACTAAAATTTTAAATTTTTTATCAAACTACAGAGTTTCGTTGTCGTGTTGTATTACGCAAAATTTAACAATAAGTATATATACATGTATATATATATATATATATATATATATATATATATATATATATAATTATATACCATATAGGCATATCGAATGAATACGATTATGATAATTTTAAAGGCCGGTAATGGGGTAATTTAAAAACATAGCGAAATTATGTACGTGTACACTTATTACTGGAATTATGGACTCTTAACTACGTTTTACAGACTGATTGGAGTTAGTAGGAAAACTGTTTCGATTAGTAACATCTACTTATCACTGTCAACCATACTCGTTGGACCACCTAGCGGAGATACTTTAAGGCATATGTCTATTTAAATTAAATTCGAATAACCTTGTATAATAAATTGATTAACTTGATTAAGTCAACTAGAATCTAATTATGGCTTACCGTTTAAGTATAAGATTTTCAAATTTGATGTAAGCCTATTCGTAACTTTTAATGATTCCAGAAGCCTTGAGTTTACGGATTCAATCAATTTCAATGCGTATGGTTCAGACTATTTCAATACACTAAATCAATCACTGTATGGTGACGACGTACAGGTTTTTAAGTAAAAACTAGATACGTTAACAACTACAATCAACATTAAATCAATTATTTAATAAATCGACTTCTAAAGACTTAGAAATCGGCTCACCCGATCTTTGTTCGGCTATCATTTTACCCAAGGATACGAACTTATCGTTGGACCTTTTATTATTGCACGATTTTTATTTAAAATTTAATTAAAAATTTACAGACAATTGGGAAAATAATATTGATATGGAATATATTTTATTACGTAAAATAAAAATTACTTGAAAGAAAACAAAATTTTATAGCTTTTTATTACATATCCTAGCAATACTAGTACGAAAAGTAATTAATATAATTTCAAGTTGGATAGTACTTTCCTCAAAATATTAAATATAAATTTATATCCATGAGCACATATGTATTTACTAGTAAATGAAATCAATGTAATAGTATGTACGGAATAGTATATAAAACCAATTTCCTCTCGGATACTATCCTGTGTTTCCCTCATAGGATCAACAGAGTTAATTTAGTAGTCGTAAAAACATTATTAAAAAATAAAAGCGTAAAATGTATTTAATTAGGGTAAATAAAAATACGGAGAAAAGTGTGACTACACGTCATGGATATTGCATTAGCAATACTTTATCTAAATGGTAAGAGAGATGTGAGTATCATTAGTGCCATTTATAGTATATGCAGATTGATTAGTACTAGGAGAAATTAGGAATAGTTTATTAGAATTTTGCACAGAAATAAATGGTAGTACGTGAAAGTAAATACAAAGTTTTAGGATATAGAGATTTAGTTTTTCGAGAAAAAAGTTTTTACTAGTGAATCTTGGTACATAACTAGGGACCCTTTTTATTAAAAATATCATACCGTCGCTGATTATACTCAATCAATATTCTGTAGAACATATTGCAGTATGGTATAATTCGTAGAATAACAAGCTTGTTTATCTTGTATTCGTCATCGTCATAATCCACGATCGATCTTGATTTTTTTTTGCAAACCAATAAGAAAGTTTTCTTTACGAGTATCGGCCTAATTTAATATAAGAATAAAAAAATTAAATTTAAAAAAATGAAACTAAGTTTGGCTAACATACAGATACCAATACGTTAATCAATAACGATGAAAAATGTACTAAATCATGCTATTGGCTGATTGCAACGCAAGTCTAGCAGATAAAGGGAGATAAATATTTAGCAAATTATAAAAAATTAATTTTTAATTATTAGCATAAAAGACAAGAAACATTTCCTCATTTTGTTTTGTTTCATTAAAAGTAAACTGAAACATATTTTTATTGTAAATAATTCTCTAAAACTCGATTAAAATGTTTGCAGGAGTAAATTATTTTGCCGCATATAAAAATATTCGCAGTCAAATGTCGTTTTACGTTTTTTAGATATTTTTTGTTCTCTGTCTTTTAGAAAGATATGCACTCCGCACAAATACAATCTTCATCACATACCTATGTATTGGAAATGTTCACTATTATCTGATAAATAAAAGAATAGAAAATATCATTCATGTTACCGACATTGATACTAATTTACCTTCCTGAAGAAACGTTATTCATAGAGACCGATAAGTAAACGCATTTACTATATTATGATTACGTAGATTTAAATGCACTCAAAATGTTGTTTTTTTTAAGTTGCCTATTTGTATTTATTTTACATTAAATCGTTAACATCCGAGAAGATAATTGTAGAACAGAAAAAGAAATTATAAATTTATAACCATTTTAATAAAGGGAGATAACGTAGATATAAGTTTTTATATTTACCCTTTAACTTGTTCTACTGCGTTATTTTCGATATTTTTTGTTATGAATAGTTTAAATTAAATCTATTTTTTCGATTATAAGTTAAAGCTAAATGTTTGCAATGCATTTAATAATTCGCAATAAATGATTAGATAATAAAATGTTGTTTTTATTAATTTTTTTTATCTAAAATTTTATTTAAAATAACTAAATAACGGATACAATTAATTTAGTTAATAAATTACAAGACAATTCCATATGTTCAATGTGCACTTACTTTGAAGGTGAACCTTAATCATTTTTTCCTCTGCGTATGAAGTAAATATAGATGGTAAAAATGTACATCACGGAATAATACCTACACATGTACTATAAATTAATAAAATTTATATATATAAGAAATTAACGCACGCTTTTGAAAGCTAAAGACGCATTGAGACAAATTACACGAGTCCGAATTCAATAGGTTACAGGCAGCCGTTGAGTTCTCATGTTCAACTCGTTTCTGCATCGTCAGACATTCCTTATTACAATATGTAACCAAATGACTCTTTGAGATGAGTCAAATTAATCAAACTCGACAGGTTGCTGTCGCCCATTGAGAAGTTTTTGCGACCCCTTTCTTCTTCATCATCCTTGAACTTGATGGAAACATATTATCGTGTAGTTATTACAATAACATAATTTTCAAAGTTTCAATCGTTCAATTCTTTCAGGTAATAAACTCTAAGAAGCCGTACTTTGGGAAAAACTGCTATCTGTAATACATCATCAATGAGAATGTGAAAAAGTTAAATAATGACTATATATTCAGTGCGCCTTTCAGTAAATTGCGAGTAAGTGAAAACAATTCGCCATTCTAATGACATTCTGCAAACTTATTTTAAATTTTACAGACCTACGATGACATTTCCATATGTTTTATAAAATAAATGAAACAAGCGTTCAGACAAAATATATTTTTTTTAAATTTTCCTTTTTTTATTAAAATTTTAATATAAAAATTATAGTCTTTGTCCTCTTATGGATAAATATTAAAAAATATGAAATAAACAAATTATATTGGTTTAAAAAATAAACTACTTCTCATCATCTATACTGCATGCTTTGTAAGAATATTCGTGACAAAAGTGAATGCAATAAGCATTGCACGTTAATTATGCATACCTATTGCTGCCTTTTCTTATCGTCATATTTTAATTCAAAGGGCACGTATCGCAAGTAATTTCTAGTTCTAATCTAAAAGAACCACTTGTTGACTTAAGCAATAATTTAAATTGGTTTTACATGCGAACATAAAGCATTACAATTTGCTAGTACTCCTAAATTTAGTGTCTTTAAGTGAAATTTTTATAATTATTTTACAATATATATATATATATATATATATATATATATATATATGTATACATATGTATGTATGTATATATGTATATATACATGTATATATATATATATATATATATATATATATATATATATATATATATATATATATATATATTTATTTTACTTAAGAACTCTTGCTTTTCCGCTAGTAGATATTCGAACGTTATTAAAAACAACATCACAATATTGTATTTTTAGTATTGTTTGAACCTTAAGTTCAAACGTTTATCATTTTAAAATGTTTGAAATTTGTAAAAAAATTGTGCTTGTTTTAAATATACAATTCTGCATTTAAATTAAATTTTACTCCAGGCAACTTTTAAATTTAAGGACAAGTTTTATTCGAAGAAAATGCTAAATTTGGCGATAAGTTTTACCAAACATAAATTTTAGATCTGGCTAAAACTTTTATTTCAAACAAATGGAAAACAGTGTTAAAAAACTATTGTCATTTTTACTAGACCTCGAAGCCGGATGCTGTTTCACTTCCGAGAGTTATGATTATTTATATTCTATACGTGAAAACACTGCTTTGCCGTGAGTAGGTGTTCCCAAATTTATCAATACGTTCTGTAAAGGAACAGATCAAAATTTATAAGACATCATGTTGAAAGGGAAAGTGAATAAAATTAACATACAGAACGAAATTTGTTAAAAAAGAAAATGAATTAGGCTTAAGTTGCCCTATGAGGATTTTTTTTAGTTTATTTATGAGAAGGTATAAAATATTTAGTTCATACCAATCACGTACGCCTTTTTCATCTTTCGATAGATGATTTGGCATATTTATATATGTGACTTATATTATAAATAAGTGAGTTATATTTATATTCGTAATAAAGTTTTTACTAAATTCACAGTAAAAATGATAGGCAACATTTGAGCAAAATTCAAGGTATTTAAAATCTGTCAGTTTATCAGCTACATATGTACAAACCCTCAATTATATAATGTTATTGGATATATCAAAAATCCAACTACGAATTGCTCTCGTGTGCAAAATATTGAATCTCTATATTTTGGAACCTAAGGTTATTTTGGTGTCTTCATACTTCTTTCGAGCCAAATATGTTTATGCAGTTTATGCCTGTTACACGAATCTTTATATAAGATCATTATTTAAAATTGTAATTAAATCAAATGTAATGTAATTGCAGTTAATGGAAAAGTCGGGGAATGTTCGCTCAGTAATATTAAAAAAATATAAATATAAAAAAATAAGATCGTAGTAATAGTTATGTAATAATATCATAATTTAACGGCAAATAATAAACAAATTAATAGTCAAAAGTTTTCCTCTGTACATCGACTTCAAACACTACCAATAAAACCATAATTGATTAAGTTTATCATTTTATCATTTTTGTTTTAACTAAACTATCTGTTAATAAAGACGAAAGTTCCCAAATTTTCTCAGAATATTGTTTATCATCGGCCGATGATCGATCCAATTGTAATTCAAACAGACCATTCAACAGCCCCTGGTTTCGATAATTCGGATACAGTTGAATGTATTCGATTTCGGTTACGGACGAAGTCATCAAGTTATGGAAAAATAGATAATTTTATTTTAGCGCTTTTACGTTTTGTGGTCCAGAAAAAGATTCGACATAAATGAGAAACGTTCAAATTTGCAGATATATTTTTAGGTACGATCCCAAAAAATTGTGTCGAACATTATTTCAGATATCAGAAGAAATTGTCCCCTAGTGTTTCTATTAGGTAGGTTGAAGTATATGATGTATCAAATTTAAGTTGTGGAGTAATATAACCCTGCAGGTTAGTCAACTGCACTGCAGGTTATTTATCTAAAGTGACACTAGCCAACCATAAACGATAAAATTAATTTTCTTTGAGTTGCATTTCCTTGAATCCTTAAGCATTTTTAAGTGAAATCATTGAAATAGATTTAAAGTTAGGAATTATGGTAAAATAAATACGATGTTCGGCACGATTTATTTGAATATAAGATCGTTGCTGAAAGAATATAGTAAAAACTGTCCATATTATGACGGTGCATTTCTTATAATCTCTTTGAGCACTTTTTTTCGTAATCTGTACTATTATAATAAAAAAATAAAGTATATGATATATTTCAATGAGGTAATTTCAAAACTTATTCAATATATTTCAAATATTTTTTTACCATGGATAGAATATCCTGAATACTAATATAGATTACAATAGCGGTTGTAATGATAAAGGTTGGAACGAAATACCTATAAGACATCCAATTTTCGGGAACTTGACGGCGTGGTAAGTAGAATTATTGGCAGCCATTTTTGGAATCATTATTCACAATAACTGAATCACGAAATTATTGTAATTGATTTGACGTCACAGATTCCTATGAACGACTATAGACTTGATTGTTCAAACCGGGAACTCCAGGGATAATATTGAATTACTCAGCTTTAGACCCACAAAATCATTCTATTTTTAGCATATTTTGTAAATAATCTCCTGCTATTTAAAAAAAAAACTAATTTTCAAAATAATAAAAATGGCCATATTTTAGGGCTACATGAAATATATACATAAAAATGATTATAAGAATTACCTATAATAAAATTAAAACGATCCAAGGAAAATGACTAAACTTTCCAGGACCGTTTTCAAAACAATTTTTAACTGCCGACTATTGGCGTCGTGAATATCTCTTACCATTATGCAAGTCGCGTAACTAGATAAATGCTAGTGGATTTATATTTAATGTCTTATTACTCATTTGCTAATGCCACATATTAACACATTACACAATCCATCGAGTAAGAATGAATAAATGGACATAAGATTTTTCATAATTTTTCTTATATCAACGAACGAATTAAAATAGTAGTTAAAATAGTGAAGTAACCTTTAAATAGCATTTGGAACTCTCTTAAATAGCTGTTGTTATTTAGAATTTGCCAAAAATATTTACTAGTTCTATTTTATGGTTTATCCGAATCTTACGGTTTTTAATTTCTCTTCTAGAGCACTAAAAAGCTACGCCTTTGACTTTATAATTTATTAATATATTTTTTAATTTATCTTCAATATAACTTTTAATACTGATAACGTAAATAATTTTGGAATATTTCCTAACTAATATAGACTTTTTGTATTATTTTAATATTGAGACGTTTTAAATTAATCTTCACAACGACTTATAGATTGCCTAATGTACTCTATTTTTAAAAGTTTTGAGGAATCCTTCGAAGTTAAATCTTTAAAAAAAGGTTAAATTTATATCTTTAATTTCCCTTAATCAATAGCTTTTCTTCATTTCACACTGAAAAGATACATCTAACTTTATTAGCACATATATTTTGATATTAACATGTTTTTAAACAAAAATAACAACGAAAATTTGTGCCTAAATAATATGGAAACCAAATAAAAGACTCCAAAATATCAAAACAACTTTTGCCAATGAGATGAATTTGCCAGTAAATTCATCTCATTTTCAAAAGTTGTTTAGATTTCAAATAAAGTTCGAGCGAATGTTATAGAGATATTTCGTTTTTTTTACTAATGTACGTAGGCTTTGCTTTTATGTACTGTTACTTTATCACATCCTATTGCTATGCTCTTTCTACCGATTTCAAATGTCAATTGACAAATTTTAAAATGGCGTTATATATATATATATATATATATATATATATATATATAAATATATTTATATATATATATATATATATATAAATATATATATATATATATATATATATATGTATATATATATATATATATATATATAAATATATATATATATATATATATGTATATATATATATATATATATATATATACATATATATGTGTATATATATATACATACATATATATATAAATATATATATATATATATATATATATATATATTTATATATATGTACACATATTTTAGCCAAAATACCATTAAGGAAGCAAATAGAGTAAGAAGTAAAACTTTATATAATAAATTAGATTATGATGAATGAAAAAAAGAATTAAAAAGTGCAAGTTCCTTATTAAGTTAAAAAAATACCTGCGAGTTTTATTATAAAAATATATGCATAAACATATATGAAGTCATGCATATACACATAAGAGAAAGCGAGTACACCCATACGCGTATCATTTAATATAGAATAGAAGAATAATCTGAGTAAAAGTTTATAGCTGGGAAAAGGAATAATGAAAGATGGGGCTTTTGGAATTATTTTAAAATGTGCATGTACACTAAGCATTTCGTGAAATCGAAAATAAATTATTTTTGAAACAATGCATTAAAACTATTTTACATATGCTAAGGCTTAAAAGGAATAAGCAAACTACAATTTTAAAGTTAAGGTAATTTTTTTTAATTTAATTTTCTTTTAGTTTAATTGAAAGGAAAGAAACGAGATTGCTAGTATAATTTTTAAATTATGGTTGAAGCCCTTTTTTGTAAATTTGTCTTCATTATGTTATTTAATTTACATACACATTTCTCGAGTACTACACTAATCCGTTTTGTGTTTCTGGTTTCTTAAAATTGGAGCCGTCATTTTTGTGCAAATTCTATTAAAAATATTCTATCCTTGTGAAAAACATTAGATAAGTAATCCTAAAAATTTAATAATTTGGAAAAATAATACACTCATTACCTAGAATTACTCATTATATTTGTGCTCTTTTACAATTTTTTTTCACAGTTTCACAGTTTCAGAAACTTAGTCCAGTCCACGGAAAATTTAAGAAAAGGATACTTCAGGTAAACATCTGTATTATAAGTGGGGATAACATTTACGCATTATGTAATATGAGATAAAATTGAGATTTCTTAAACCATTCCTAAGTTTGGAAAGTTGTTAGCAAAATACTAAGTTTTAAAGCAATTCATTATGTGTCCCATTTCCTACAATTTAAGACAAATTTATTTAATATTATCGCGTATATGTTGTATTATTATTATATTGTAATTTAATCATTTATCGTTATTCCTCAAAATATTGTACTGCATATCGTCTTTCATAATTTCATTTAATAAAATTGTTAAAGAATTACGAAATTATTCCTGAACATATAATTTACATCTAAATATATAAAGTAAAAAAAAAAAAAAAGTTGTAAGTAGTACTGTTATTTTCAGGAGGGTTAATTGGTTCGGTTCATTAAACATTATTTTTATGAACATCAATACTCATTTTTGTGGAATTAAATAATTATTTTCAAACTTTTCTGTAATTAATTATTGAATAATTTGCTATTTAAATTGATGTAATATCACGTATTTCTATATGTTTTTTCTTGTTTATTTAAGAATTTTTAGTATTTAACAACTTAACGTATTAATAAATCGTAAAGAAAATTATCTACTATTTTTTCTAGTGGAATGAAATCGTAAATTAATTTCAAAAATATTATTTTTGCATTTTTCTATTTACTAAAATGAAGGTCTATGTTAAATTTCGGATATTATATAATAAAATCTAAAATATGTCAAAAATGTTAGGTTAAATGGATTTTGTAATAAAAGGAAGTACTATTTGTGGAGATTAAAAATAATGAATTGAATGTAAAGTTACATCTTTATTTATCTTAGGTAGTTACCAGTTTCCATTATGATATAAAACATATCGTCTAATTAGCGGGTAACAATGTTTGATGGTTAAACACATTCACATTAATATAATTCAATCATTCTTTCAAATAGTTCAACAATATAATAATTGTTGCATAAGGATGAATGGAAGATATTAACTACTAATTTACTTGATATGGAAATCCAAAATATACATGAATGCTTCATTATTATAAAAGATTTAAAAGTATTCTGCTATGCTTCTGTGTAGAAAATGTATATGCAAATATACGTCACCGTTCACATTTAAACCAGTCTAATTGATATTAAAAGCAAATATTTTGTAACTCGGGTAAAGGTTTATAAAATATACTTTACTGTCAGTACTACTTAATAATATTGTCAATACTGCTTGATTATATATTTACGCATATAAATAATACGTGCATACTTTAATACTTGTTTTTTTCGCAGAATAGAATATAATTCATATTTGATCTCTGAAGTAAATTGTCCAATTAAGATCCTTTTTGTTGAACTGATATTATTCGACCGAATTTCGTAATACAGAATCCCTTGGGGCAGCTGGGATCGAGGGAGACCAGAGTTAGGGAAATGTACGGACGCTGAACGACGTGACTCGATAAACTTATTAGATGACCGATTTACATCCTTTGAGGATTGGACAATTATGTTGATGTGGCTTATGTACAATTCTTTATACGCATCATGAAATTATATATATACATATATATATATATATATATTATATATATATATATATATATATATATATATATATATATATATATATACTCCAGGCTGATGAATAAAATATTATATCACACATACACGTGACCAAATATTTGCTTTAAAGCGCACATTTTGGTCACGTGCATGTGTGATATAATATTTTATTCTTTAGCCTGGAGTGAACATTCCTGGACCTAATAACCTTTATAAAATGAGCATTGTTAGTTAATATTAAAAATGCTGTCACACAAAGTGAAACCAAAGTTATTCTATTCGTAATTAGTGTCATGAAATGTCAATAACTTTTGCTAAGTTTCCAATTTTTATTTGCTACTTGAGGGAAATAATAATGACATTCGAATTTAAATAAAATGATGCGAATATAAAATTAGTAAATTTAATATTATTTATTGAATTCAGTTTTGATTTCATTACTAAATACACATTGATTTAAGAATAATGTAATATATTCATTTGTACAAGCATTCATATTCTAAAAATATTTTAGCCGTCTTCAAGTTATAAAAATAAATTTTGTGTTAAATAAGAAGTAATTATTTTACGTCATAAAATATCATATGTTTCTTGCTAATATTTTAATGATTTACACGGTGGCCTCGATGGACTATTCCGTTATGAAATAAAGGTCACATACAACTTTGTTTTATAAATAACTTTTGAGACTTAGCTTTGCCTTGTAAAAAGCTAAACTATATACTATATACTAGGATTTATATATTTGAATCATCTTTGGTAAAGGTTTCGATATATTTATTAGCGTTTAATATCCCTATATATATATATATATATATATGTATATATATATATATATATATATATATATATATATATATATATATATACATATATATACACATATATATTCTTTTTATGTATGTTAAGATCATTACTAAATTATAATTAAATAAAGCAAATCCTAATCATTCTCAATCTTATAGGCGACTTTTTTTCAATTTCAGGGCAATATGTATGTTATTATGGATCTGTATCGTGTTATAAATTTTAATGAGCTGAGGAGAAATTACTTTAAGTTTGTTAGTCTGATTTAAAAAGTGGTAAATTAAAAAGAAATTTTATGTAAATAATCATATTATATGATATTAAACAACATGGGATAAATACGACGGATCGAAGAAAAAAAATAACCGGCCGTGAATATTAAATATAATGAAATCGATTTAAAAAAATTACTTGCAGTATGTGTTTTCAAATTTATTTATTTCTATTTTTTCACTAATTTCTCAATAAATTTATAAAAATACCTTACACACATAACACTACAAAAGTATAACCGTAAAGGATGGCAATTAAGGTAACACTAAAAATGTACAATGTATTTGCAGATATCAAATTATCTCTATACTACTTCTGGAGTCTATTTTACTTCAAGTAACAAAAACAAACAGTTTTACCAACCTTTTTTAATTTCTAAGACATACTAACCTCAAAAATGTTTTACTATTATTTAAATAATTTTAATTTATGGTACTTTTCCATTTACACATTACTGATTGTCACCTACACGTTTTATTAACAACTTCCAACTAATATTTTTATTGTAATTAGTTTTCAATACATATTTTAAAAAAATGAGCTGATTTTCTCCGGTCACAATCATTTTATTATAAAAATTAATTTCAAGAATAATTCTCATATAAAGAGTGTTTTCAAGTAATCGTTTTTTGTAATTTAATTGTAAGCCTTAATACATAAAAAAGAACACAAATTCAACTAAAAAAATTTCGAAATAAATTTAAGAAGTATGGTTTAAGAGCCCTTACATAAAAAAATATTTTTTTAAAAAAGAAAAGAATACAAGCCCATTCAAAGTAAATAAACAAATGTTAGGTTGGTAACTTATAGAACCGCCACTTTTTTCGACCTATTTCTGGTTTGTTATAGAAGCTTCTATAATATTTCTTGTAGGGTATAATAAAGAGTGCGGCATTCGAACTTCTGTTTAGTTTGCAAATAAGTAGTCGGCGAGTAAAGAATAAATCAAAAATGGAAGTATTTCGAAATGAACTTAGAGGACTTTTCCTTCATTAATGACGTTTAGGATGGAACATCAGCAAAGGAAATATGTACACAACGGTGAGTAAAGGTATGCTCTCTTGCGACACAGCCAAGTACTTGTTCAAAAAATTCCAAGAATGGAATTTTGACCTGTCTGATCAACTTCATCCAAAGCGGCATCCGACAATTCATTTATAAACATTTAATAACTCTGTTGAAATCGATCCCACATTAAGTTTGCGTTGTTTGGCAGAGCTATTCTCATGCTCTTATACCACATGCTTTGAGAAAGAAAAACTACTTCGTGCTTTGAGAAAGAAATGGAAATATTCCGTTTGGTTACTATATGATATAACACACTTTCAACTTCAAAGGAGAGCTAATGTGTGCTTGGAGCTACTAAGTTCCCATCGTAACTAGAAGCTAAAGTATATGGTTACACAAGATGAAAAATTTAATTTTGAGCGTAAACGCCAGTAGCTAGGAGCTGGAGAAAAAGGGGTACTTATATAAAAATATAATATTGCATATAATATACTTTTAGTGCATAGTGTGGCATAAATGGAGTTATTCATTGAGTTACATTGGGTGAGCTAATAATACAATTAAAGCTAGCATTTATTATGAACAAATGAGCAAAGTCACCGCTAAACTTCCTTCAAATAAAAGCAAAGTTTATTTTTATACGACAATGCTCAACCCCACGTAGCAAAAGTAACGCGTGAAAAACTAGTTTCACTTAGACGGAGTATGCTACTTCACCCACCGTACTCTCCAGATCTTTCGCCATCTAAGTATCATTTGTTTCGCTCCCTGTTATGTCAAAATTAAATTTCACCAACTTTTAGTCTATGGCGTAAAGATTTCTGCAAAGACTGAACTTTAGCTCTGCCTAGACGTTGGTGACAAGTGTTAGATACCGACGATGCTTATAACTTGATTTTATGGACTACACATTCAAAGTTGAAATTGAGAAAACTCCATTAAATATATTCATTAAATTTATTTTATTATTGCTTGTATATATAAAAAGGACATTAAAACAAAAGAGTATACCAATGTGATAATTGCTTACCAATTGACCGGAGAATAATAAGCCAGAGATAAATAATGTAGACTTATAATTTTTTGAAAGTTGCTTCTGTTCGAATAGATTTTTGTGTATATAAAAACCTAACTCCCTATTCAGGTACAAAATTTTAAAAAAATAATTTTTCAAAATAAAATTATCGCGACCGGATTTATTTCTTAAATACATTCTTTTGGATGCATATATTTTATATATTTTCATATTATATTAGAAAAAAAACAGCTTTAAATTAGGGTAATTATTAAGGCTATTAAAATTTTAAAATGACTATAAGGTTATTAAAATTTTGTCAAGATTTTTAAAACGTATGGTTGAAAAGTAAAAGAGGCGGAGTGCAGGAGAATAATGAATCCGACTAAAAATATTACATTACAATTTTAATTGCGTTTTAAAAGCCAGAATTCACTGACTCCCACTTGATGATGTAGGCAAATTCATATCTATATCAAATTTCCATGCATAGGAGGGCACCTTAAAAGTGATCCTATCTTCGAATCAACTAAAGATTTAAATTTATAAAATAGAATTTCAAAATATTCAATAGTTACAGCGCCAGATATATTTACCGCAGACGGACGTACATGATGAAATCTATAACATATGTAGTTTGGTACGGAACTGTTAAAAGAGCAGTACCTAAATTTCTATTGGTATATAATATTATTCAACAATACTGAACCTATATAGACTAAAAAATTGTTTTTATATTTTGTAAAAATTACCTTTCCTATTATATTCATTCCATGTGATAAAAGAAAATTAAAATTTTTTGATCACCCAGAAAGAGAAAAAAATATTTTGAGATGTTCATGTTACAATTAGATATAAGTTGACGGTATGTGAAATTTTTAAGAAAAATAACCGCTACAAATAACCGGTAATCAAACGAACGAAAAACCAAGTTGTGCCATAATTATGCCCTCTCTATTTTGCCAAGAAACTGAAAAAACAGCAGTAAGCTACAGTTGATAATGGGTTAATGAATAAGTCAACGCATCATCTAGTTAATAATTGATTACAAGTAAATAAAATTGCCTTTTTAATATTTGCAATTACGATAGAGGCGGGCTATCCTCGTGTCAAGATAAGTGGCTCTTGCTAATGGGTTGTCTCTTCAAATTAAACGTAACTTGATTGTATCTAAAAAATTACAGTCTAACATATGTGGGTGCTTACGAAATAATAAGAGCATTTTGCCAACCGCAACACTAATAGTTTCAGATGAATATACCGTGTTCTGTTCTTTGTATGGTTCTGTTTCTTGTTATTGTCCGAGTTTAGTCCTAGTGTTTTGTTTTGTGTCACGTGTAAAACTTGCCTAGTCTGATTATTATTAGTTCTACGATTCAGATAACGTGATCTTCTTTAGAAACGGGAACTAATTTTTCTTTAACAAATTCGTTATATTTTACTGTTGCTAGAAAAAAAATCATTACAAAGTAATCAATTATGTATAAATCATCATGGTACTGGTGTTTTGATTCTGGCTTTAAGAGATTTCTCTGGTAGCAATAAGTCTGCCATATATATATATTTATATATACATATATATATATATATATATATATATATATATATATATATATATATATATATATCGATTGTATACAATACAATTCTTAAATAAATAAATATATTTATAAATAGTATATTTTTAAATATAAGAAATACGGATGCAACAATGGATCATAAATTGATGTATTTGATGGAGTTTTCCCTATGCCATAAATTCATTAAATTTATTTTATTATTGCTTGCATACATGAAAAGTATGTCTTATATTATTCATATTTAAACATGAAAATACATTTTAGGAAGCAAACATAATATTAGAGGTAATACTTTGTTAATCTTTAGAAGAAAAATAACATATTAAAAAAATATGAGAAACCCTGTATCTAAGAGAAATTATTATATTCGAATCGAATGGTTAGAAGTCACCAAAAATACTACTTTCATAAAACAATTGCCTATACGATCGGTTTTATTTCTTTAATATTTATATTTATATATATATATATATATATATATATATATATATATATATATATGTATATATATATATATATATATATATATGTGTGTGTGTATATATATATATATAAATATATACACACATATGTAAGATAGATATTTACATAGAGTGACGAGTTATAGGCTACGATGTATTTTATATGGCGGATTAGAAATTTATGATGGGTTATTTTATTAAATTATATGATATAATAATAGATACACGACGACTATTAATCCTGAGCTGAATGTCCGTCACGTCATTCCTTCCGTTTGTATTTGTTATTAAATAATAATTTATGAAAATTTTGTGAAGTTTACCCGACTTGCAAAGAAAAATTCCGATGAAGTTGTAAAAAAGAGCATTCGTCGAAAAAGTTTCCCCATTTGTGTTATTTCAATCGATAGAGGTGCATGGAAACAACATATCGCAACATTATTCTTTTCAAAAAGTTCTACAATACTTCCATAGTAAACATTTTACTTTTTCAGAATGTTGAATAAGATAAAAATTTGTTTATACTTATTTTGAAAAGAGAAAACTAATTCTTCTTCATTGTTAAATGAAAATATAATAATTGGCAACAAGATAATCATACAGAGAAATGGTAATAATACATGTGATGCATAGTTCTTTACTGAATTTTATGTCATTTGTTATTTCGACATAATGATATTTTCAGTATGCTAAATACGCTAATATATTAAATTGGATATAGTCGTACCATCGGAGGCGTTTTGCTTTCTCTTTATCTATTACCAGTTTGGTTTTAATATTCTTAAATATCATAATAGCAGTTTGTTGTTATGTATAGAGTACTATTATGTTATGATGTGGTTTGTCGCAGAAATTGTTTTTTGATTTTACTGTAAAGCTTGCTTACCTTTTAGTTTAATTTCGTAGATGAAATGAAAAAAAAACGAAGATAAATAATATGTACTAAACATTTGCAAGTCTTATATTTATAAATAGTATAGTCGACAAAAACAAGTATTTAAGAACATAAATTTGACTAATAACGGGACCAAAACATCAATATACGAGATAACAGTATATGTTATAATGTTCCCTATAATTTCTATAGAATGTAAATAAATTTAATTTTCAAATAAAATAATTATATCGTTTAATTTTCGCCATATGAATATCATGTAAGTTTATTCATAAATATCATGTAAGCATTAAGTGATAAAAATATATTTAGGATTGAGATGGGAGGTTAATAACTTCACATAGTTTCGCTCAGTACGGTATTTTTTTTATTCTATCACAATCAAATAAAATATTTCGACTGTAAAAAAATAAAATAACCAATTATATTAATCTAGCAGTCGATCAATTCTACAACCTGAGTCCAAATTAAAAATAATTACGAGAATAGCATACATTCAAACCGAATAATTTGTCTCTATTACGCGCAGGCTGCCTATATATGATTATATAATTTACAAGTAATTGTTCCACACTTCCGTATTGTATACAAACATATTGAAATATCCAAAGCGAAAAGTGTATTTTAGTTTTTATGACTAACATTTTTCATTAATAACTTATAGTGGCTTTCATATCAACTCCATTATCGTTATTAATTTATAATACGTAATATTTATTTTTATAACGTCAATGAATAAAGGCTTTGGTACATATTATTTATGCATCTACGAATAAATGTTATTGTATTATCGCTTAACTTTATATCATAAAGATATTGTTAATATTTGTTATATATATATATATATATATATATATATATATATATATATATATATATATATATATATATATATATACATTTATAAGGTCAAATGCGAGTGTGACCTACAAGTTTGAAGGTTCTAAACTCCTATTAAGGAAATAAAAATTAACTTTTAGTAAGTACGAATAATATAAGTTTTAAATCTAGTCGGATTTAATTTTAAATAAACTTGTACAAAGAGTATATTATCAAATCAGCATGTATTTATTTGCGAGTAATACTTTGGTCGTCTATATTTTTTCAGTTCAGTTATTTAACTTAACCAAAACAATTTTCCATTGTAGTGAATACCAAATGCCGCTATTGTGAACTTGTCAGATATGTGGCATGTATGGTTAAAACTTAGAGAGCGTGGGGTTTGTTTAATAATTTAGCGACTGGTATATTTCGAAACAGTACAGTAACAACAAATTCTAATACTCGTAAAATGTTCAATGGAATCTCAAAAAAATTCTGTTATACCCCTCTATTGTGTCCGCGAAAAAATATTTCATGAAGTACGATGTAAGGAAAGGTGTATAAAAATGAATTTTGTGTTTACCTATCGTCGTATGATTACGCGTTAATCTATAACAAGTTATGAAGCTGCGACTTGCGGCCGGATAAACAAATGGAAAAGTTATAAGTGATTTACTTACAGGGATTCTGTCTGTCGCTATTTTGGTCAGAAAGTTATAAAAAAGAACAAATGTATCTTAAAGCTGTTGTCGAAAAACTCTTAGATAATAGAAACTCTGCAAATTCACAAGCGGTTCATCCTTCCATTTCAACTAATTGTAATAATAAAAAAGTGCAGCACTGAACTGACGACATAACTGACATAAAGTAAAAGATTCTTACTTTCATTTGATCGGTGCAATGCTCGAATAATAAATGATAACTCGAACATAATTCGCAATTTTGCTTTAATTCTAAATTCTCTCAGTGTTCACTTATACGTATACATATGTCCGGTATATATACGATGTCCGGGAATAGATATTGGACAAAGAAAGCCGCTATTCGTTGGCTAGAAATGAATAAATTTTCGTTGAAATAAAATGTGAAACACACCCTTTTTCTAACTGAGTGGAAAAATATATTACATGTAACTCTTTTTAACATATCCAATACGTCCAATATGCCCGGAGTGATGTATTTATCTGCAGTTGCAATGTCTACGCAGCTGTTAGTGGGATATTCCCCTGAGCGGCGCTGAACAATGTGCGCAAGTATCGCATGTACGAAAAAGATGACAAATAACTATGAATATTATTTTCAATTTTCTGAAAATAAAAAGTAATTTTTTAAATTTTAGTTTAACGAAAATCAATCAAGAAATAACGTCTTTTTGTCAGAGACTTATTCCGAGCCATCGTGTAGATATATATATATATATATATATATATATATATATTTATATATATATATATATATATATATATATGACGTGGAAGTTTTGTTTTGCTTTATATATTACATAATTTTTACGCAAAAATTAATAATGTTATTTACTTGTAATCATTTGACTTAATTTAATATTTTAACCGTTCTAAATTAGATTAAAATTGTGATACATTTAAATCAACATTCAATATTTCTTTTTTAGTTCGCTTAAAAGCAATCAAACCTATTATAATTGTACCACGATAAATACAATTTTTACTTAACAATTTGTTACTTTAAAAAGGTAAACGAAATATTTGGATGCTGTTCAGAATGAATTGGTCTTAATGCTGAAAATCCATCGGGTTTCCCCTCTTTTTTTCATTTGTCAATTGTTAATTTAAGAAAATCCGGAAATGAAGATATTATTTTAATGTTAATAACATTTCAATGTATGTCGTAAAACTTTTAATGGAATCCCTTTGGATTTTATGTTCATAGGAATATATCAGTTCATAGTACCATATTGCTTTCTATAGCTGACAGAATATGAGACGTGAATACGAATACATGAGATGGTTATATTACAATAATCGTGTAAAAATGAAAGTATAGGAAAAAAATGTAATATAGAAGGCCATCGACCAACACTTATCGACATGTCCAAATCAAAATTATGTAAATATAACGCTTTAATTGTTTTAGAAATTCGGGGTAAAACTAAAGTTTACAAGCATTTCAAAAGGAAATCTATTTGTCGACATACCGTTATCGCTAAAAATCTTTTATTGACATAATAATTATGTAAAATGGTATGAAAAATTAGCAACTAATTTTTAAAAAAATACTACTTTCATAAAACAATTGCCTATAAGATCGGTTTTATTTCTTTGATATATATATATATATATATATATATATATATATATATATATATATATATATATATATATATAAATGTATGTATATATATATATATATAAATATATATATATATATATATATATATATATATATATATATATATATATGAATATATATATATGTACACATATGTAAGATAGATATTTACATAGAGTGACGAGTGATAAGCTACGATGTATTTTATATGGCGGATTAGAAATTTATGATGGGATATTTTATTAAATTATATGCATATGGATATAATAATAGATACACGACGACTATTAATCCTGAGCTGAATGTCCGTCACGTTATTCCTCCCGTTTGTACGCAATTTTCTCGGCAAGTATTAAACGATTTTATTTAAGTATTTGTTCGATTATATATAACACGATACGTTACGATTATACTATTTATTTTTCAATATACGTTACGATTTTATATAATTATATCGTTTAATTTTCGCCATATAGATAAAAATATATTTAGGATTGAGATGGGAGGTTAATAACTTCACATAGTTTCGTTCAGTACGATATTTTTTTTATTCTATCACAATCAAATAAAATATTTCAACTGTAAAAAAATAAAATAACCAATTATATTAATCCAGCAGTCGATCAATTCTACAACCTGAGTCCAAATTAAAAATAATTACGAGAATAGCATACATTCAAACCGAATATTTGTCTCTATTACGCGCAAGCTGCCTTATGCCTATATGATTATATAATTTACAAGTAATTGTTCCACACTTCCGTATTGTATACAAACATATTGAAATATCCAAAGCGAATAGTGTATTTTAGTTTTTATGACTAACAGTTTTCATTAACAATTGATAGTGGCTTTCACGGCAACTCCATTATCGTTATTAATTTATAATACGTAATATTTCTTTTATATATATATATATATATATATATATATATATATATGAATGTATATATATATATATATATATATATATATATATATATATATATATATACATTTATAAAGTCAAAAGCGAGTGTGACTTACAAGTTTGAAAGTTCTAAACTCCTATTAAGGAAATAAAAATTAGCTTTTAGTACGAATAATATAAGTTTTAAATCTAGTCGGATTTAATTTTAAATAAACTTGTACAAAGAGTATATTATCAAATCAGCATGTATTTATTTGCGAGTAATACTTTGATCGTCTATATCTTTTCAGTTCAGTTATTTAACTTAACCAACATATCCAATACGTCCAAAATGCCCGGAGTGATGTATTTATCTGCAGTTGCAATGTCTACGCAGCTGTTAGTGGGATATTCCCCTGAGCGGCGCTGAACAATGTGCGCAAGTATCGCATGTACGAAAAAAATGACAAATAACTATGAATATTATTTTCAATTTCCTGAAAATAAAAAGTCATGTTTTAAATTTTAGTTTAACGAAAATCAACTATTTTTCAATCAATAAATAACGTCTTTTTTGTCAGACACTTATTCCGAGCCACCCTGTAGATATATATATATATATATATATATATATATATATATATATATATATATATATATGTATATATATATACATATATATATGACGTGGAAGTTTTGTTTTGCTTTATATATTACATAATTTTTACGCAAAAATTAATGTTATTTACTTGTTATCATTTGACTTAATTTAATATTTTAACCGTTTTAAATTAGATTAAAATTGTGATACATTTAAATCAACATTCAATATTTTTCTTAAAATTGTTCGCTTAAAAGCAATCAATTAAACCTATTATAATTGTGCCACGATAAATACAATGTTTACCTAACAATTTGTTACTTTAAAAAGGTAAACGAAATCTTTGGATGCTGTTCAGAATGAATTGGTCTTATTGCTGAAAATCCATCGGGTTTCCCCTCTTTTTTTTCATTTGTAGATTGTTAATTTAAGAAAATCCGGAAATGAAGATATTATTTTTATGTTAATAACATTTTAATGTATGTCGTAAAACTTTTAATGGAATCCCTTTGGACAGGATTTTATGTTCATAGGAATATATCAGTTCATAGTACCATATTGCATTCTATAGCTGACATATTCACGAATACATGAGATGGTTATATTACAATAATCGTGTAAAAATGAAAGTATAAGAAATAAATGTAATTTAGAAGGCCATCGACCACCACTTATCGACATGTTCAAATCAAAATTATGTAAATATAACGCTTTAATTGTTTTAGAAATTCGGGGTAAAACTAACATTTACAAGCATTTCAAAAGGAAATCTAATTGTCGACATACCATTATCGGGAAAAATCTTTTATTGACATAATAATTATGTAAAATGGTATGAAAAATAAGCAACTAATTTTTAAAAGGAATTCAAAAATAATTATTACTTTGAAAGGTCGTCGAAGTGTTAGTGATATTGATATATAGAAAGGAAAAATCATAATATTAAAAGTTCAAACTCTATTAACAACATTATTTCACATAAAAGAAAATAACTATGTAATTAGTTAATATCATTTGAAATTAAAATTAATTTTATAAAACAAATTTAATTAACATTGGTAAAGGTTATACTCTGTATGCTGTTATATACTACATACTCACGGCTGAGTACACATATTTGTCAAACACATAACGGACTAGGTCGAATGAAACGACAAACACTTAAATGGTTTAACACTAGTAAATTAATTATTATCAAAGCAAGCTCAATTTATGGCATTTAGTAACTATTGAGAATTGAATAAATTTATGTATAAACTCCATGCTTAATTCGTGGAAAATAATTTGGTTTACATTTAAACCGGAAATGCCTTAATATTAAATTTAATAAGAAGTTAACTTGAGAGAGTTATTTTTGTTTCTTTAAACCTGGTTATTTTTCTTTCTGTCGGATGTTGGAGGAGCGGAGGATAACTTTTGGCCTCTAAATGAATTAAATATTAGGTCTATTATAGGGTAGTGATTTTTTTTTAATTAATGTGGATCCTTGATTTACGGAAAATTTTTAGAAACTCAACGCTAGATTTTCAGAAATACCGTGAAATGCAATGGAAACGTCAGTAAAATAATGTTTTTCGTATCTTAATATACAAATTGATAAAATCCACCTATATAACTATTAAAAAATGTCATTTAATGATATTGGGTTTTCAGTAACTTGGAATTTCGCAACGTGCGTTGCGTCCACTGTCACAAACTTACTGAATGTATCTTAAGTAAGATAGCGAATCGGACTTTAGTTTTTTAATAAATTCCACATGTACGAGAACACTGCGGGGAAAGAGAGATTTTGATGCCTTTTACTTATTTACTAACGCTATTCATTTCTTTACAGGATGGATATAAAAATCATTCACTTTTTTAGTTACATTTTCAGGAATGTTATTTTTACATCTATGGCATTATGTTGGATCTAAAAAAGTTGAATTTAGAAGTGTATGCTCTTTTTTAAATAATATTTGTCACTTACCTTTTAATTAAGAGGATTGATGTCAAACAGTTTAAACAGAAGATAATAAGAAAGGACAAGTGTCTAAAGATAATTTGCGCAAGGAATGATGTTCTCGTGAATTTAATGAACAAAAACATAACAAAAATAACAGCAGATATACATAATGAAAATAAATCCAACATAATTAAGAAAGAAAGAAAGAAAAATTAATAAAGTAGATTATTACAGAAAAAAGTTACGGAATGAATTTAAAATTCATATATTCGGTGAGACATTTCTTTGACTGAAATAAAATACATATTTTATCAACCGCCAATTATCTGTTCACCCAGTTATTTCTTACTACGTTGTTTCATTTAAAAACAGATTTCAAAAATAAAAATATTTACTGAGATTCAATAGTAAAGATTTACCACGTATGAATTTACACATTTAAATATATTTTTCTTCCAATACGTAATAACATGATTTAAAGCTTATTCGATTATTATTTCTTTAATACAAGTACAATGTACTACTGAAATAGTTTACGAGTTTAATAGTAGCACGAGTGAATGACGAAAGTGTAAATGTAGCTAATACTTATGCCTTTTCGTATCTAATAATATACAATTCTTTTTTAAATATAATTCTTTTAATTAAATTTTCTTTTTATTTTACGCGTGCTTAATTTTTATCAACTAACCTCTTTTACAATGCATCATATTTTTTTGTTAATATATCTCCATACCAATTTCCATTCTCAAAAAATATCCTAAAAATAGACGAAATATTTGAATAAAGCAACAAAAAATACAAATATCCCACTCCTCTGTGAGTGGTGATATAAACATTGGGTTCAAAGAAGCGTAGTCGGTAGGCCAATAGAAAAACCTTTTGAAATCGATTGAAAGACAAAAATTACATTCGTTTTAATTACGATTACGCAGTTTGTAGAAAATATCTTCGTATTTATCAACGTAAGTCAAACTTACTCAAAAATATATTACAAGTGATATATACAAAAACAAGAGCTCACTTTGTTACACCACACACCTGGTATATACTTAACATATTTGTGAATTTTTAATCGATTTTAAGCTGTGATTTCCGGATCTATAGTAACGAGCAAGTAATTCATCGTTTAGTATGTCATGTTCACACGTTTATGTTTAACGTATTGAGTTAACATTTGCGAGCCAAAATCAATGTCCGTGTTTATTAAGTTATGTATTGGCAATAGCTGATCCAGGAGCTTAACGTCTAATGTAATAAGAAACGTTAACATTAATGGCATTTGGTACGACATTGTACTTAGACGCACTATGTTTTTACTCGATAATAAAGATTAGAGCACAATGTCGCGACTAGATGGTAATTATCCGTCTCAAAGTGATAATAGTACCTTGTTAATATTTTATAGTATAACTAAGTTGTCATTTTAACGAATGATTCGTAACGTTTGAAATATTAAGTTGTTACAATGGTTAAAGTTGTTATAACGTCAACATCTATTCAATATTTAGACTATGGTAATATTATTATTAAATAAATAATTGTGGGAAGTAGTAGTATCACGTATTTGTAGAAATTAATTTTTCGCTGTAAATTGTCATATTTTATGGCCATGTAATCAGAAACCAACTGAGAACAGATCTAATTTTAATAATTAGAAAATGTTTATTAACTGAATAACTCATAATAGCTTGCATTTATATATTTTAAATATATTATACCGATTTCATTCGCACCAGTATAATACCATGCTCGTACTGTCGATTCGTTTTTATCTCACTTTAACGCTTTAGTAATTTATTGGATCATATTAAATTAGACCGATCTATGTTAATTTACATCAGGTTTTATATTTTATTACTGATTTTAAAAGAGTACGGGGTTAAGAAATTTCTAACAATTTTGGATTCTAGAAATGAAGCCTACAAAGCGCGGAACACTTTCCAAATTCAAATTCTAATGTTAGACTGAAAAAAATATTTAATTTTTTCACATCTTGTAACTTAATTTGGTAGAAATTTAGGTTTAAATTTTTTTATCGTTGACCAAATAATTTTACGAGTACTCAGCAGATTAGTACACATGATGGTTTTTGGTTCGATTTGAATATATTTTTTGAAGTTAATTTAGAATAGACATTATTAATGCCACATTCCATTCAAAGTGTGTTATGTGGAGTTAAACTGGGGTTGGGACAAACTATAGTTCAAAATATATACCCATGTATTGAGGCTCAATACAGAAAGTTTGATATGCTATTTTATTACTAGTAGCTGATAAGAAATGATGAAATTTTGTATTTCTCACCAGCTACTAGTAAGTTAAGAATATATAGTCTTACTTAATTTTGAATATATTATAACCAAAGTTGCCAATGTGCACACAGACTGGAGTAAAGTAAAAGAAAACATAAATTTATTTCTCATTTTCACATCCCCTTTAAATTTCAAGATTTTCCTTATATGTATATTCATTACACTTTTATTTTAATTCTCAAGACTATAGATACTTTTGAATCTATGAATGAACTAGTAAGTGATAAAATTAAGGAATATTTCGAAATCCAATAAATTTGCTAACAAAATATTACCTCCGAATTACAATATTATTTATATAATATTCAGAGAGGTCAAATTGGTATATGTAAATAAAGCAGGACATGTGTGGACAGTTTCGCAAGACTGTGACCTGCGCACTACCATGCGCTTAGAATTTTGTGAAACACGATTCAAGTTTTCGGCTTGTTAAATTTTCGTGATTCTTGTTCAAATGCTTAACTTATTAAACCTTCCGCTGATTGATTGATGATATAATCATGTATATGATTATTGACGCCCTGATGCAGCCATTAAATAATTGACAAGTTACTAAGTAATTGACAAGTTATTATGTTTATTGTTATTTTTGTATGCTTTTAATAGCCTAAATTGCATCCATGTTACTTTCGTGCCATCATACCATCCACGCGGATAGATCTTCGGCACTACGTTTTGCTTCAGTCCAAGTCTTATGGTTGATCTTTAATTTTATCAGCATATTTTAAGAATATGGATAAATTCCTTTTAAAGTTTATTGCATAACTAGTTATGTTTGCCGTATCCTTTTCACTATTTTACTGTTGCTGTAAAAAATAATTTCTCAGTTTGTATAATTTTTATGATACTTTCGTTAATATATTAATCATTTAAAACGTAATAAATAGGAAAACAGGTATTTTAACCAGAAACCAAAGAAATGTTTCTAGAAAGTAATCACGTCACAAATTTTATTGTAAATATTGTTTTAGTGATTCTACTTTAGTATTTAAGTAATTATATTTTAGTTAAAATAAAATTGCGATTGCACTTAGTTAATATCTTTCGTTACCACAATATTTTCATTTATCTATTAGTAAATGTTACGTCATATGCAGTATTAGGTCAGTAGGTAGTAAATATTGTCCACACAATTGGTGTTTAAAATTGTTTGCTCTACCCTCATTGGTAGTTACAATAACAAAAATTGACCTACGTGATTTAATAAAATTGCACGAATTTAGTTAATCAGCTTTTGCCATGTTTCTATTTTATTAACCTTCCGTGCACCACGTGGGGTTTGATATACCCCAGCGAAACATAAATTGTCTTATCTTTTAAAACGCACGAATTCCACGAAACATCGAGTAGCTGGAGTTGCGACGTTGCCAGATCGCATAATAACAGTAGTTTAGTTGTAGCGTCACAGGCGCAGCGGACATTCGCCCGCAAAGTGTGGCAGGGTGTCATAAACCCCACGTAGTTCGGGACGTCGTCTAAAAGGTAAGCAGTATGACATGCAAAACATATCTTATTCTATATAAAATATTTATTTATTTTGTCTTTTTATTACTTCAATCGTTTGTGAATTTATTTCCAGGGCTCAAAATGGCTCGTCGTGTAAAAGAAAACGAAATATTATCGGCACTTATGGATGATAGTGATAGTGACATGATGAAAGCAGTTTTTGGGCTTTTATTTTTAGCGGGATTATACCGTTCTGGGAGACAAAACCTCAATAACCTCTGGGCTTCAGATGGTACTGGAATCGAAATATTGCGGTGCACGATGTCTAAAAATCGATTCTCATACCTGCTCAATAATATGAGATTCGATAATGCTACGACTAGAGAAGAGAGAATAAAGACTGAGCGTTTAGCGCCAATCCGAGACATATTTGACATCTTTGTCCAGCTTTGCCAAAACGCATATACACCATCCGAACACCTAACACTTAATGAAGAATTGGTTGCCTTTCGAGGGAGATGTGGATTTTGGCAGTATATCCCATCAAAACCAGCAAAGTATGGAAAAAAATATATGCCTTAGTAGACGATAAAACAATTTATACTCTAAATTTAGAAATTTACTGCGGTAAACAGCCAGATAACAGTCCGTTTATGTTGAGCAATAAGCCATTTGACTTAGTAGATCGTATGATGAACTGCGTTTCTGGCTCGTCAAGAAATGTTACCATGGACAATTTCTTTACCAGTCATGAAACTGCTAAAAACTTGTTACAGAAACATAAATTAACGGTAGTTGGTACTTTAAGAGACGGAAGTTTATTCGTGATTTGGGAATGGCTTTGATTGTATAGCACCTGAGAAACCGCAAAGATAATCCTCGAATTCCAAGGGATTCTCGTAAGCGCATAAATGTTTTACTCGATGAAACAAGTGTGAAACCACCAAAGAAGATGCCAAGACATATAACAAGATGTTCGGAATTCGATAGGCGAAGAGATCGAAAGACAAAGTACGGTTGCGAGCGATGCGAAGTACCTATATGTTTAGAGCACGCATATTTTTTTTGTAAAAATTGTACAGATTTGAACCAACTGGAATCTCAAGAAGACTAATTATGTTTAGTTATTTTTTTTAATATTTTTGTTTCTTACCTCATTAGAGCCTGAAATGGTGGTCAATCAGAATTTATTAGTTAAGTTTTTTTTTATAAGGCTGAACCAAAGAAGATGGTCTCCTCTTAGTTAGGAAAAAAGTACTATTTTTGTTTCTATGCCTAAAGATATTAATAATGTTTATTATTTTTAACAAATTTATTTTATTTTTATTTCTTAATAGTTCAAAAACAATGTTATTACATAAAAAATAAACTTTAAAAATATAAAATTATGTTGGGGTATGCTAAACCCCACATAGTGCTGGACGCAACTTTTATCCATGTGGTTCACGGAAAGTTAATTACTGCCTAGTTATAGAATGTGACGTCCTCATTACTCTCAGACTTCATTACTCTCATTACATTACGCACAAACAATTCGTTTTCATATTAACAATACAGAAAGCGACCAAATGCCAGTATTAAACTTAATAAATAAAAATTAAGTAAAAAATTAAAAATCCCGAACAAAAGAACATAATATTTTTATGTACCTTCTTCACAATCTGCACTCCAATGTCTAATGTACATTGATGTAACTTGACCATGCTGTTAAAAAATAATCTATGTTTTTTTGGTGATGATAATTATTACATCTAAACTTATTTAATTTAATATTATATTTATTTAATTTAATATTATACGCTTTTTGTTAATCATGTGATTGATAATTTATTATAAAAGAACTTTTTGTTATTTAAGTAGATACCCACAATACTATTTATAAATAAAAGGTTTTAAACAGGTATTTTTACATCACGAAGTATTGACCAAATTACATTTTATATATAATAATTTATTTCGTTCTTTTTAGGAATCCATAGGAAAATTAGGAACATTTACCGTTTCACCATGTTCAAGTGTACAACTATATATCACAGCTGTCTTACGTTATACAAAACACATTATACACATAATAACAAAACACATTTCTTTCGTTGAAATCCACGACAGTTATTTTGATATAATTTTAATATTAGCTAAAAAAGGTAGGCCATCTTGGTGAAATTTAGTGAATGGTATTAATGTACCAATATGTTTTATATAATTTGTTTGACATATTTAAATTAATCTATACAAATACTGACATAGTAATATTTAAAAACTTAAATATAAGAGGTTTCTTTTTGCAAAAGCTCGAAATCTATTCTTAATATAATCTACTCAGTTTTTAAATTTATTCTCATACTGACGCATATATGGATAATAAGAAATTCTGTTCCATTTTAATTCAGCTGTAGGTAATCCAGTAACGTTAATTCAATAACTGTATTAAGAAAAAATGTTGATTACATTTACTCTACGAAAATGTATATTAAGATAGAGAGGCAAGGTGGAAAGTTTAAAAGAGTTAATTGTTGCTTTGTAATTTAGTAGGGATTTTACCTTCGTGGAATCAAGAATTGACGAGTCACTAACATATTCATAATTTCTACGAAATATAAAATACGTTTAATACGGTCTGAAATTGACAAAAGCAATATTTTTAGTCGTGTTACTTTAATGCGAAAGTAATAAAATACTGTACCAGTTCATCGCCTAGGTAATATATTAATCTGTCTTATTATTGTCTTTTTGCTATAGGCAGAAGAAATAACAATGCAATAAAGTGAAAAATAAACAATAGTTACTCTTTTCAGACAACTATAAAAGAATATGGCGCGCATGATACTATTGAGTGTTCATACTGTAGTAGTATATCGCTAGAAATTTATTATTATTCTGACGTAATTCATAGATATTGTATATTTCATATATTATGATAATATAGTTAGCTATCATCTCTCAGTAACAATTAAGAGAAATTCAAACGTTTTGAAATAAACGCGACAGCCAACTTTAGGGACGTTTCGAATCAAATAGTGTAACTTCTGTGATTGCTTCTATCAGCGCAAATATTTCTTATTTGGTTACTGTTAAAAGAGATTTATAATTTAAAATATTATGTTCGTTAAGTAATATTGTGTTAAAAGAAATTGAGCAATTCTTACTGCTTTTCTTGTTATTAGTAAATATCGTGGGTAAACTTGTAATAGTCATATCCGATGTCAGCATAGATACTTTCTATTAGTAAATAAATTTGGCTTAATTTGTATAAATTTGAATGGAACCCTAAAGCATTATTAAAACATGCCAGTAAATCAATGAATTTCCAACGTAATGAAATCTTTTAAATACTTACCGAGTATTTCTCTTCTTTCTCGACAATCTTCAAATAAATATATTTGTTAAATAAGTGTTAAACGTGGATATGAAGAATATGGAAGCAAAACAAACGACCAAGTGTACTTATGACATTTTATTTATTTTCTATAATTAAACGATGCGAGAATATATTTTATATCAGAATTGTAACTCTTTAGTTCCATTTAGATTTATAGGCAACTTATAACTAGATTTCATTATATGCATATCATCTATTTATTTTGTGTTTAATTAGTTTAATTAGTTTTTGCGTTTGTTTAATTAGTTTTTGCCAAAAAATCACTGCACCACGTAATTGTTTGGTAAATACTTTTTATGGTAATGGACAAAAAGACACAAAATTGTTAAATAGATATATTTCTTAAAATTAAAACTTCCAGAGATATATTTCTTAATATACCGAAATTATTGTTGGAATATTAAATTATGATTGATCCTGAAAAGACTATCACTAATAAAATTTTAAAGATACATCTTATTAAATATTTTAAATTCATGAATAAGATAATTTTGATAAGATTTATAAAATTCTATTACTTTATCAAATAATAACACACCAAGCAAATACTTAATTTTATATGTAATTAATCAGACATACGGACATAACTAAAACTCATTTTCCTTTAACAACATCATTGTTTGACGGAGTCTTTTAATGTACATTTATTGGCACTTGAGTGGAAAGAGATTGCTCCCAACGAGAAATATTAAAACATCTATTGGGATCGAGGTCCCGTACCGAAGGAATTAAAATAGACGTTAGAAATATTTTGAAACGTTTATTTTCTCCCTAATTATTTCTTATATTCATTGCACATTTCTAGAATGTATATTTATTACATACAAAAAGTCAATGTACGTATTACACAGAGAAATCTCTTTTATTACCTAAATACTTATAACTAAATACCAAAAATTATTAAATGTTGGATAAGTTTAAATAAAATTCTTAAAAATAAAATGAAAATATATTCACTTAAATGTTTAAAGTGCTTTTACGTTTATTTTGAAAAAAAAAATTTGGTAAGTTAAAATGTCTAGTAATATTTTCTTGATAATTTACTGCTGCATTGCTGCAGTTCCTCTAGGTACTCGTTACTCCATTTGAGCTAGAAATTTATCATTTCTTGCATATCCTCAAACCTAGTTGAATAATTGGAGATTGATGCTGACGGAAGCGAAATGAGAAATTAGCCACTAAAGATTGACTCAGAGTTACACGAGACAGGTCGTTAGACCTGATGTTAAGGGTTTGAGTGAATTGGAATTAAGGACAGCCTCTACCTATACAAAAAGTGTTTCTAACTTCTCGTGCATTAAGTACGCATTTCCCAAAATGTGTCTTAGATGGTATTTGATTAACTTTACCTGCGTCTCCAATAAATCATCTATCATACGGGAATAAATGAGAATAAAAGAAAAAAAAATAATTGCTTTTTTGTAAAGCGAAAGTATTTTTTTTTAATTTTTAGTGCTAGAGAACATTTGGATATAGTTTTAATGTATGCCGAATATATTTGTTAATATGGGGAAATCCTTAGAATGTACATTAAGCAATATCTAAATTTGCGACTGTCGCAATGATTTTGCGACTGTCGCAATGTGGCCGAGTAATTAACCACACCTTTTCAAGAATACGTGCAAACAGGCTAACATTCAGGTAAGATCGAGTGGTGGAACATATAGTGTACGGATATTATTTGTTTTTTTTTATATTTTGTGAGTTTAAAATCTTTAAGTATCAGACATTTAATACTGTACTAATACATTAATAATAAATAGATCGAAAGTTTTATACACATCGAAAATTATTATATGAGCCAAATTTTTATATTACGTGTATATACATGTGTGTGTATATATATATATATATATATATATATATATATCTTTCAAAAGGCTTTAATCTTTTATACTCTAAGTCGATATTTATCCCACTACAGTGTTCCGCTAGCTAGACTGAGACGTGTGATTTGAACATGATGGCGTAGCACCTCACTCTGTATTTTAAATCGGATGTTAACTCGAAGGGTTATTTGTTTAGCAACGGTGGGATCGACCCTATACCATAGCTTCGGCGTTTATTTGATCTGCCACCAATAAATCGTTTATGGGGCTGGGTAACGCAATTAGTATTCCTTAACGAATCTTGAAATGAAACATAGATGAAATTCAGTCAATCAATATAATTCGACAGAGCATTCGAAAGGATCTTGACTAAATGAGAAGACGCTAATAATAGTCATTGGTGGCAAAAGTATCTTGAGGTGCAAAGTCAGCACTTCGAAAGTGAAATGAGAGTAAGTACTTTCTGACACGCTCACGCACGTATGCACGCACTCATGCATGCGCACGCGCATGCTCGCACAAACATATATTACACCTGCATATACATACACACACGTAAGTTTATGCGCGCACGTATAAAAGCATGCATGCACGCACAGGCACACACATATATGTATTCATTTATTTATCTAGCTACCATACAGCATACATTTCATAATAAAATACACTTTATTCATTCTTCCTATACTAATTTGCTTATGATACCAATAAATATATTTTTCATCGATTATTTCATTTTAACTATGCAACATTACAGAAACATAAAAATATAACATTTTTGTAATATAATTATCTTATAAAGATTTTATAATATAAGTATATTTGTAATGCAACAAAATTGGTACACATATCAAAACAAAGATAAAGATATAAACTTTATTATGAGATAAGAATTTATGACTATTTAAAAAATCCATAAACACTATTGAAATATAATCTTGGTTATAAAATGGCAGATACTAGAATGGAAATAATGATTTCGCTTCGAAATGACAGAAAACTTTTAATATTTACTTTCACGGAAACTTCCTCTTAAATATGGCTGACGCAAAGTACTGAGATTTGCAGCTTTTTAAAGTGTAGTGTAAAGAATAAGCAACCTTTCTAATGCAGGTGACATTTAAATTATTCGTACGATGTGCGTGTTATGGCCAACTTCATAAACGTTATAGTTACAGCTTGATCGTTTTTTTTAGATTTTTTGATTTTGTTTTAAACCAGTATCTACGTGTAGTTGAAAAAAATATAGATGCTGAGTACATATTCCGAAATACGCAGAGCACATATTAAGCAGTATTGGAACGGCACTCAACATAGTAAAAGGAACATTATATAAAAATATACTTTATTACAGATAGCGGCTATAATTTACTTCTTATAATTTTATTTTCTATGTCAACCTCATGCATTGGAGTTTAACATAAAATTCAAAACAAATTTATTTTTTTCAAAATTATATTGCTCGTTCAAGCTTTTGTATTTACGAAAACCTGATGTTATTTCAGAAACTAGCAAAGAATCACTAAAAATTAATAGTTTGCATTTGAAAAAAAACCTGAAAATCTCACTACTGTATTGATTGCTCAAATGAAGCAATTCAGGCAGACTTGGTATTCATTAATACGTAATAGAACAATGATAATTATTATATTACAAAATGCACAGTCTTATATTATTCAGTATTTCAGTAATTAAAGGGTTACAATATTATTTTCAAAAGTATAATCTATGGGTAATAAGTGATTATTTTAATGACAGATAATATTAATGACATCTTTTAATTGTCCGTTGATTACATTAAATATATTTGTAAAAAAAATTGCGTTACTATACCCATTTGCACTTCGTTTATCGTAGACTCTAATCTTTTCTTAATTTAATTCTAGTCTGTTCGATTTTTGTTCCAAAATTCCTAGGAAATAAATAGATGGGTTACGCGACTTTAAGACTTAAAAAAGTAAATTGAAATACATTGTTAACATCAAGATGCGTATAATATCTTTAATACAGTTGGATATGTGTACATTTGAGAAAAATGTATGTTAGTCAAAATAATGTTGGTAATCAAATACGGTTCTCTTAAATTCACGCTTTCCAAATTAAAGTCAAAACTATTGGCATGTTAAGCAATTACGCGGGGCTTTGAAAATAAATTACATGTAAATACGTGGTATGGCTTGATTTGTGTTTCTCATTTACATTTAAATTTCTCTTTTATTTTTAATGTTAGAAACAGAGGTCTATAAGTAAAATTTCCTATGTAGGATTTAAAGCACTAAATATTTCTTTTAACAGTAATTTTTCCTATATGCGAATATATACACATTTATCGTTAAAAATATTAACTGCGTCTAATAGATATTTATTATAGTGTCAAGTAATTTCATTTTCATGTATCACATTTCATGACTATTGTTTTTTTCTCATTTCATTCGTATTTACAAAATACCGCAGTTCGAGAATAAATATTTACATCTACTCACTAGTACACGTGTAGCGACTAGCTTGTTAATATGCAACAACTTGTGTTATGAGCGTTTACATCGTAACTTAACTGCAGATATGTGCTTTATATGTGTTGGCAAGTAGTTTTATTTAATTTGTATTATTTTAATTACAGCGATGAAATAATAACTAATTTTAATTTCATTCCAATTTTAGCTACACAGTTAATTTACTCCAATCAACTAAAGCACCCCATATTGTAAGTAATAATATATTGGTAACGAATGCGATATAATAAAGTATTAAAAATACGAATAATAAATTACAGTGGATAAATTATAAAGCAATCCATTTCAATTTAATTTTATTTGTCAAGGCGCCGTACTTGAAAAGAAAAAAAACAAAGCGACCTTTGTACAATCACTCACGTGTCCATTCGTCTGTCTGTCTGCCCTTTTGTAACACCCGAATATCTCAAAAATATTTCGAAGTAGAAAAATAAAATTTGAGGTACTAATGAAAAAATATTCATCTTCATTTTTTGCAATAAACAATACTAAACAACCTTTTAATGATAATCTATTTTAGGGGTTAAATTATATTTTTAATTAATTTTTTTTTGCCGTACGAGATGCCGTAGAAGAAAGATTTAGCAGTATTTCAAAAATTACTATTTGTATTAATGGGTTTGTAGTCTCACGCTTCACTTTTAATAGCGCGTCAAAAACTTCAAGATTTTGCAAATATTGCATAAGTTACCGGTGTAACGGCCTTTCTTAAAACCGGTAGAATTAAAAGCTTCTCCAATATTAAATACCTACTCCGGCAATATATTTAAATAAATATAATTTGCTTGTTATAGACTTTTGAAATCGTTAGTTATAAAACTGTTATGTGTACAATACATATACAGAAAAGACAAAATGTTACGCCATTATTGTTTCTTTTACCTTTTGTTTATTTCACATATTACTATACATTTTTCTGTGACAAGGGTGCTAACTAGCCACAACAAGCAGAACACTGTCAGTAAGTAATGGCTTGCGTGGTCGAAGGCTGTTGTTTCGGTGAAATTGAAACAAATAACATTAATTGAACAAATAACATCAGTTGGGAATGTTGCTTTCGCTCAGTTTATGCTTCCAACTATTATTCCATTACGTAATGTAACACTAACGTTTATTTCACGTACTTTTCTTTTTTTTCTGAAAACGCATAAAACCGTTGTTGCGTAAAGTTATTTGTGACTATTTTATTTATTGTATTGTTCATTTATTATAGTTTAAGTAATTTTCATAGTTAACGGGATATGTAGACGATAATTAAAATAATACTTGCCTCACTTGAATCGTAATTTCCATATATCCCTCTAAAAATCCAAAATTAATTGATAACCTTCTTTATGTTTATTGTCTTCCAAATACCTATAATTTACTTCTAATTCTCTAAGTTTTTTTTCCACCTAGTAACCAGCAGCATTATAAATCTGTAACTATAGTGTTACTTATTTATAACAAAATTATGTTATAAAAATTTGATTTTTCTTTAATTTAATTTAGCTTTCCGTCTTGGCTTTTATTGGGAAATAAGAAGCCATGAGTGCCTTTTGTCTTATTCGAATATCATATACATAATTAATAGTCAGCGATTTTCCAAAAAAAGCCTGTTTCTATATTAATTTCCGGAAACTAAAATACGAAATTACATAGTTCATATTTTTTCGACTTTAGAAATTTCATTGTAATAAATCCTTTCTGAATGAAGCTCAGAGAAATACACGCTCAAATTTCAAGTTTGTAGAATTTATAGTTCTGAAGATTTTGTGATGAGTCAGTCAGTTAGTGGTATTTAATTTGTATATATGTACATATGTATACACACACACACACACACACATACACACACACACACACACACACACACACATATATATATATATATATATATATATATATATATATATATATATATATATATATATATATGTTATTTTAGAATCCAAGAATAAAAAACCCACGCTAAATATTTACAATAATAAACGTTTTACTTAAGATGCCTTATTCTTATTTCACTTCGTTCCTTTCGTTCTTTTTTTTTTTAAATAAAAGCAAAATAATATTTAATATTAATGAGTTTGTTTGCTTGTAGATAATACTGTACGTGAATGAATTATTAATGGTTATTTTCCAGAACTCAAGCTATTGGAATTTATATCTTCAATAATTTCTTTTAGTAAATTCGTACTTCCATGACAGTTCTAAATGTTTAAATACATTGTCAAAGGAAATGTTTTTAAATGGACTCAAGTACGGATCCTTCTATTTTAGTTTTCTACTTTATATTTGTGCATAATTATTGATATCAAAACGTAATTATCATTGGCTGAAACAATTAACAACTACTAATTAGAAGTGGGTTACATACGTCAATCATACAGACAATACATATTGCTGAACGAAGGACAGCGATTCAGTAATAAATTCTTAGAGAATGGGATTTGAGGTTACTTGCATACTGCAATACTGAGTTGGTTATCGAATATCGTCAGCGTTATTACTAGAGAGTTGCTTCCGGAGTTATCAATTAAATTAACTAGGTAATAAACCAAATAGTCGACAGTCCCAATTTTTCTGGTTACACATTCAACTTATTCATCTGATATTGCGTCATCTGAATATCACTTGCACAGAGCTAAATATAATTATTTACATATTAAAAAAAATCAACTGTGTAGACGACCTTAAAAACGATCTCGTTAATTGTTTTTATCTATATATTATAAGATTTTTAGGCTAAAGACATTATTATTGTCTACCAAATGCGTAAAAATCATAAATAAACATGGTATATAATTAATTTAATTTAACTGAAAATTTATATTTCAAAGTATTCCCTTCAAGAACAAGCCTGGTTTATAAGCTTATTACTCAAAATATTTTTTATTGAAGATATAAACTTTTTACAAATAATAGTTTTTAATAATTTTAATATATTGCAACTTATTATTTACTATATTTTTTACAGACGTAAAGAAATGGTCTGTTATTAATAAATTCTACTATCTAGAATAATCACCATAGTTTTCCTGTAGCCTTCAAGTTAGATTTTAATACACCATTCCTTTGATAATAATTGGCTCAATTGTTTCGGAAAGTAGGAGATAGAATTTTATACTTTAACATACTTTTCAGAATATCTTTAAATATGCAATTTATAATTGTTAGAAAAATATTTTTCTTTCTCATAACAAACTCTTCCAAATGATATGCAACATTATATCAAAAATGAAAAAAACAATTTCTAAAAACTTTCAGTTACCTCCGCTTTAATTATTTTAAGAATGTTTAAAAAAGAATGGTGATTTAAATTATGTACCATATAATTTACTATTATTACGCCAAATTTCAAAGCTTCTACGTCGCCTTATTTCTCAGAAAATCGGCTTTGAATATAGCAAAACTATATTCAAAGCCGATTTTCAAAAAAAAAATATTTAATAAATTTTGAAGTCTAGAATCAACTCTTTCCCGCAAATTAGGCGTGGGTTTATAAAAACCCATATTTTTTACAATCTTTGGTTGAGTAATTGTGGAAATAAGGGGATGAAAACATATTTTTGCATATTTATCTATATAACTCAAAAGATATAGCACCTAAAATTACGAAAAAAAAATTTAGAGACCTTTATTATTAGCGCTTTCATACAACTCTACACTATACGTGGAATTAAATAAAATTCATTACTTAATTTATCCTCCTATTAACTTCCAAATTAATATTTTGATATTAAGATTTATGTGGGTTAATATGTTTTATTACTAAGCCAAATTTCATAGTTCTATATCGAGCTTTTTCTGAGAACACGATTGTGACGAACATATGGTCAGACATACGAGTGACCGTATGAAGGTTTCATTTTCCTTTTTAAGTTTTGGAACCCTAAAAATTGAGAAAAATATAAAACATCAAAGTGACTTTGTAATATAATTCATTAATAAAAATTGATGTCAGGCCATGAAAATATAAAATAACATTGACCCAATGTACCTTGTTTAAATAACATGTGGTGTAATGGTATCTACACACAGACATTTTGATAAAACGAAGCATTGTCAATTCGTACAAATGATATGGCGAAAACTAGAATCGCCAAAATATTGTATACGACTCATTAAATCTTACAACTCTATACTAACTGGGCTGTATACTATATGGGATTAAATTTGATAGATTATTTATTTATACCACACCTACCCTTGAATCTACTTCGTAGGTCAATCTCCTTATTTTGAAACTACCCTAAATAGTAGAGAAATTACATCAGCCATCAAAGAATTAGTTTTACTTATTGATAAAAATCTAACTTAGCCATCTCAAATGGGTGTTAAAACCACTGCAAAATTTATTTTCTAAATCGTTTTCAATTACATCAGTATAAACTAAAGTTATTTTTGTTAAGTGCTTTTAGTACCCCTGTTGGATTTCAGACATATATCTGATTTGAATCTTAAAAAATACTGCTTTTATATGTATTTAAATATTTCAGCACTAGGACATTTAATTGTGCTGTCGCTTATAGAAACCAGTTAAATTAATCGACTTAATGGAATTAGTTAACTAAAATGGGTTAAAATAGATATTGGTAGATATGGGTTAAATATATACTATCTATTTAGTCTGTATATGTCATCTCACTTTATGAATCTAAAATACAAAAGTATGTAAGATAAGATCTCATATTCGCCGGTACTATTTGCACGAATTTTTCAAGCCACCCCTCCCTATCTCAGGCCCTGTTTCATATAAATGTGTAAAATAAATATATAAAATTAAATCTTCTTTATTTTCTTTACTTTCCTTTACTAGTAGTTAGTAGTCCATGCAGACAAAACCAAATTTCATTACAATAGCTTAAATAAATCCCGAGATCTGGAAAAAGGGAAATTCAGAAATTTGGTATTCGCTAACTAAGGAGTAATAAAAAAATAAATTACTGATAATTTTTGCATCATGAAAGGCAGATGACACTTATTGATGCACCGTTATTCAAGTCTTTTAATATGACCCATCCATCTGTATGGATAACTTCGTGTTATATTTTGTTAGCTTTATTTCATAACAGAAAACAAATATGTAAAGTTTAATATATATCACAATTAGAAATATAATAGATTACATAAAATGTTACCTGTTAGGTTATTTGCTTCGATAAAAATTCGGAATATTCAAAAACGCGCTAAGCTTTGTTTCTTGCAACCCTTACATACCAACATTGTGACGCTTAGGCCTCTTGGCATTCGAATTGGAATATTTTATTATTTCTAATGAAACAGATGAAAATTCTTACTTAACCTCCTCTAAGGATTTCATATTTTAATAGATCCTCTTTGCGATTTGATGCTTAATGCGATAGCTTATGCCTTGTATGATTGATTATCAGGTGCCTTGAAACAAATTTAACCTATTATAATTACTAAACTTCCAATGAGGATGGGAACATGTATAGATTTCCAGAGAAGTAACGTGCTGGTATATCAAAAGTTATGGGTTTTAATGTGAAATAAGGACTGCAAGGGGTCTTGCACCCTAAAAGGAATGAAATTTATTCTGATACCGGAATGTTCATGGTCTGTTTTCATCTTGAAGATAGTCCTGTTAAGCGGTTTTGGTACACGAGGAATTTTTACTGGTATCTGGTAATTGCAACGGGCTTTTCTTTTTTCATGTACCTAATCTTAAATTTTTTATTTAATGGTGTATACTTAATAAAACTTGATTCTAGCTAGAATAAAATTAAAGAAAATACTGTAAGAGAGGACGATAGAGTTAGGTACACTTTATAGGCTATACTTAGAAAAAAAAATATGATATAAATAGAAAAGGCATAAAAAAATGATTGAGGGAGAATAATCCTTACGTACAAATATTGCCTTGGTCCGGATAACCGATGTAAGTTTTAATAGGAAAAAAACTCCCAAGCGAAAAAAGAAAGGTGAATTAGGTTTATCAAAAGAAATTATAAAATGTAAGTACGGAATTAGAATTATTTTAGAAATGTGCCGAACAAAAATTATTGAAATATCACCACAAAAATATAATTGTTAAAACCTGGGACAAGTCCCCTAAGGAGTGGGAAATTATTAAGTAAAAGAGAATATTGCAATTTAAAGCCATACCAAAAACTTCTTCCTATGCTACTTTAAATAAGATAAATCCTGAACTAAAATAGAGTAATTTAAACTAAATATAGTAATTAAACTTGATGGGTTTTAATGTTGCATTAGATTACATGAAAATGATAGTTATTTGCTCTATTTTATATTTGATGCATAGATAAGTATTCCTAAATTGTTACGAATTTATTAGCTGGAAGAGAACTTTCCTTGGATTTTCTAAATTTTATGTCTTAGATGCTAAACATATTTACGGAATATATATCTGAACTGTGATATGAATGAAACACTAATCTCTAGCGTGATTTTAACACATCATTAATGATAATCAAACGAATATTTCCTTTTCGTATGCCCCAGTCAATATGTAATATATTTGCTATTCATTCGGAAAATTTTAATACTATGCCATTGAATTATTTTAAATTCTTTCATAACATACAACATATCACAAACATATTTTTTAATTTACTTGAAAATAGGCTCTTGTAATGGCAAGTCAGCCAAATGAAAAAAAAGTTACATCAAAATAAAATACAAAGTGAGTATTTTTCACTTATTTCGAATGATATATTCACTTCCTTAGAGAGCTATGTTAATACAAACAGAATTATATGACGTAATTTTTATTGTTTATGCTGAAAGTTTAAATGCAAAAATTAAGAAACTTATGATGTTTTCACCAACACAAGATTGTTTTTTCGTTGTTTCGTAACATTTCCTCGTATCCAAGTTAGAAGAACTAATATAAATAATTACTCCCAATTAAATGAAACTACGTGATTAGCAAAGATCTTTGCTAATATCCCACCTGAAGATGTTGTAATACAACGAAACCTAGGTCGTGGTAAAGAAATTAAAGAAAGTAGAAATAATACTACATCACGTAGTTTCATTTAATTGTGAATAATGAATTTCTACAAAATTAACGCCAAATATATTCAATAAATAATTACGGTTGGGAATAATGTATTCATTTAGAGTAGTTGGCAAATATAATAGATATTTTATTATATTATCCGTAAATATATACCATCTTATATATTGCAATAATGGAATTTTGGTTTTGCTATATTTTTTCTCAAACACGGTAAAATACATCTTATTTTGAAAGTTTTTAATAATTATTTACTACAACGCATATTAAATCAATAAAATGATTATATCAGGCCTCTTAATAATTTATGGAAACAGAATAAACGACGCAGCTGAAGTTTTAAGACCCTCTATTTTAAAAGGATAATGTTTTTAGACGGATAATGTTTTTAGACGTTTAATGTTTTAGATGTGTTTTTAGACGAGTTTTAAGACGCTCTATTTTAAAAGGATAACACAAAAGGTGTAATTAATTCATACCTGATTCAACTTTTTGTGTAATTCCTGCAAAAATCAAGATCATTTTCTTTATGAGTCAAGTCATTCAAGTCAAGTCAAGATCATTTTTCAGAGTGAGGAAGTTTAAGTACAATTTAACCAATGGTAAATTAAATCAAATGCAAACTCTTATAAATAAATTATAATGTCGAAATGATTATAATATTAACAAATGGCATGACATTATGACGAAAAACAATAAATTACTCGAAACATTATGCTGATTGTCTGATAATATTATGTTGGTGTTACTTATTAGAAGTTTTCGATATAAATGTATATTATTTAACATTATTTTTCTTCAAGTAAAGAACCGAATTTTTCAATTAAAGAACCGAAAGTATTTATCTTTTCTATTACTACAGGATTTGGGAAAAATAAGAAAGGGTTTGTGTAATTTGGAGAAAATGAAAACAACCAATAATTTAGAAAATGAAATATTTAACAATGAATAATTTTTTATTATCATTTTTATTCACATTACTGTAGCTTAATTTAACATTAATTAAAATAATAGCCCACCTGAAGATGTTTTAATACAAAGAAACCTAGGTCGTGGTAAAGAATTTAAAGAAAGTAGAACTAATCCTACACCCGTAGTTTCATTTAATTATTAACATTGATTGTTAATGAAAAATAGAAACTTAAGTTTACAAATACGATTTTTGTTAACAGAGAATGAATATGTGTTCATATAGTGAATGGCAAATGATAGCATAAATATGCTATCATTACCATATATATTTATATATATATATATATATATATATATATATATATATATATATATATATATATACGTATATATATATATATATATACATATATATATATATATATATATATAAAATAGCCCATGTTTGTGTTGACAATTATACATGAACTAGAGCATATTTACCATCAATATCGTTTCGGTTTGCATATTATTGTTGATTAGGAGTTATAATTTTGTTTATATTTGTCGATATGTTATATTTAGTTGAGAGTTAATATTTATTGTACAGTCACATTAATTTAATAATGAAATATAAGCAATTACAATTAGCAAAATGTATATTAGTTTTTCCTGTGTTTATAAGAATAATTTCGAGATCTTTTCAAGCAGGTAATACGACTTTATCCTCATTATGAATAAAATACTTTTGTTAAAATGTGTGATATCTAAGTCTTTCATACAATAAACAAGAATAAAATTAATAATCTAACATTTTGATTAGAAATAACTACTAATTCTTTCTTTCTTTATGGTGATGACGTTTCTAAGAAAATATCTGAATATATCTAAATATAAATCTCATATTGAGCACGTGCTTATTTCAAAGGATTATTATAGCGTCTAGGATTATGCAGATGACAAAGATGCATTGAGGTCAATAAACAGAGTGGTCAAAAAGTCCATTAATATTCCATACGATGATAAAAAAAAACTAGTTATATGAAAGAAAAAATGTTTATTTATTCTGAAAGTACACAATTTTAAATTTTATTTCTTAAAATTCACGTCGTCCATATGCGATTCTTCATTTATTTGACACTCCTGCAAATTTTCAATGACCGACTGACAAGTGTTTCGGGAAACGTTTTGCCTTTCCTCGCAAATATGAGCCTTTAAATGCTCAAGAGTCGCTGATTTGCTATTAGAGAATTTACTTTAAGGTATTCCTAAAGGAAAAAATCCATTGGGGATAAATCCGGGCTACGAGGTGGCCGGTTAATGTCACCTCTTTTAACTTTTTGACCGAGAATTTCGTGAACTGCATTTAAAGAGTAGCTGAAAGTGTGGCAAGTTGCCCAATCTTGCTGAAACCACGATCGTTGACAGAAACTATCAAAATCCTGAAGCACTAGAACAAGAAAGTTCTGTAACATGGTAATATACTGCTCTATATTCACTGTAGCCGCGTTTCCTCTTTGATCTTCATAAAAATATGGACCAATAATGCCTCTTGCTGGGCAGCTTTATCAATAACCTTGAACGAATGCAGAGGTTTTTGATGCTTCAATTTTGAATTAATGCCACTCGAATATCTAGTTTTGTCTGTTTACATGTTCATTTAAGTAAAAGTGGGCTTCGTCTGAAAAAGAATGTTGTTAAAGCTGGCGAAACTCTCTAGCATTTCGTTAGACAACTGCAGCCTGAGAGCATAATCTTGAGGCATTAATTGCTGAACCATTTGGATTTTGTACGTATGCAAATGTAAATCCTTGTGTAGAATGCGGTTTAAAGATATTTTGGATACGTATAAAATGCTAGGCCGCTTTCGAGTAGAGAGTCCAGGTTGTTCACAAACAAACGCTCTAACATGCTCTATGTTTTTGAGATCCCGTGATGTTCTAGGTCGACAGATCGTGGTTCATCTATTGTTGAACCAGTTTCTTCAAAGTTCTGGACCCATTTTTTCAGCGATTGAATCTATGGAGCTTTATTTTTATGGCATACATTGTAATGAGCGCAAAATTTTCGTTGCGCTAGAGTCGAAGAATCGCTGTTTAGATAGTACTCGTGAACGCACGTTGTTTCTTGTTGAATGACGCCATGGCACTAAATTTCCATCGGCCACTCTAACATTTCGTACCTCGGCCGCCATACCTATCCCTCGCTGCTCGACGCAGTTGCCGATTCAAACTAACGGACTTTTAACGTTGTTAACGGACTTTTGGATTACCTGTATTTATGCTATCGACCTGGTCCTGATTAAAAAGCATCAAACGATGTAATTACATATATGCAAGATGTTTATCATCGTAAGGATGTTTAAGTATAACGATTAAAAAGTAGAATATAACTGGTCAAAAGATTCTTTATAGCTCTATTTGAAGTAATTATAAATAACTGAAAAAAACTGTATTAATAATATAAAGATTTTCCAACATGAAGTGGAAAATCGTTAGTCAAAACCTTCTGACAATACTATGTTTAATAAAACTTCTTTTAAAAAGTTGGCAGCCCTAATTCTTTTTCCCATTTATGTCGCAGCCAAATCTTAAGAACGAGCGTTTGTTCTAAAGTTTACAAGGCAATTAACATTGCTTTGAAAATTTTGTCTCAGAATGGGCAACATAACATTATTATCAGTAGGACAATGGGAGTAATATGGAAATTTTAATTGCTTTATATTCATGTTTTATCTGAATAATATCATCATTACTACAAGAGCATGAATGACACTGGGTATTCGTAATACTTTTGTGTTACGTAGATGATGTTGTACTTTGTTTTAGATCTGTTATTTTCAACCCGGAATCTTGTTATTATTTAACCTTTAACGAGAAGGGAAAACGGCCGGGGCTAAATAAATTTATATACGCTCTAATAGCAATTTAATGCTGCTAAATATATTATACATCAAAATACAATGGAATTTACATTACTTAATAACTTACTTACAGTTAAATAAATATATAGTATCATCTATGATATCCAAACTTGATTCCCAAAAAATTATTCGGATAATATTTATATCCAAAATGTACTGTTATTAAACTTATCAACGATTTAACTTGATAGATCTTATTACATTTGCAACTTATTGATAAACAATTTGACAATCACTAAGTGGTTTTCGTTTCTTTAATCGTGGTCGTTCGTATTTCCTCCGGATGTTAGATGAACGGCGGTTGACTTTTGACCTCTAAGTGAGTTAAATATTGGGTTTATTATTATGCGTTGATTATTTTTTTAAATTAATTTACAAATTTTAAATAATTTTAATTTTAATCTGCATTTTGGGAAAGATAATTATTCACACTTTATTAGTTCTTTCTTATTTATATATGTATTTTAATATTAAAAAATTATGCATTAGGCGGATTTATTTCTACGAGAGTAATCTCAAATATTTTTAAAAACACTTTTTACTTTCTTACTTTTGTTATACGAGTCTGTTCAAAAAGTACCGCAGTATCGAATTTTGAATTTTCGCGGGCAATGTATATTCGATTTTCGATTTTTTATGGCTTTATTGCTTGCACGTGTTTTATTTAGTCTTCGATTTTGGCCAATTCCAAAAAATGGGTCAAAGAATCTGTATAAAATTTTGTGTGAAAAACAAAATTAAGTGCGCGGACGCATTCGAAGAGCGTTCAGAGCGAAGGCACGTCAACAACAGACGAAAAAATTGATGAAGTGAAGAAAATATTATTGGCCAATCGTCGAATCACCGCTATAGAAGTTGCTGAGGACCTGAATATATCGATTGGCTCGTGCCATTCGATTTTAACTACTGATTTGGGCATGAGACCGGTCACCGCGAAATTCGTACCAAAATTTCTCAATTTCGACAAAAAGCAGTATCACATTAACATTGCTAATGAGCTGTTGGACAACTGGTGACGAATCATAGGTTTATGGTTATGACGTGACGGTTAACAAGGAATGTTACCTGCTAGTTACACCCAATTTACGCGAAGCAGTCCACCAGAAACGAACAAAAATTGTTGTATTGGATTTTGCGCCATTATAACGCCCTTGCTCACAAATCATTAGATATGCCCGAATTTTTGGCCAAAAATAACACACTAATGATACCGCAACCACTGTATTCCCCCCATCTGATCCTCTATGACTTTTTTGTTTCCTAAACTGAAGAGGCCTATGAAAGGACGGCGCTACGCCATGATTGAGGAGGTAAAGGCGGCATCGAAGGAGGAGTTGAACAAGATCACAAAAAAATATTTTTTGAAGTGCTTCGAGGATAGGAAAAACCGTTGGCTGAAGTGCATAATATCTGATTGGGATTACTTTGAAGGGGACAAAATATATATTCATGAATAAATAAATATTTTTTTAAAAAACATAAAATTCGTGATATTTTTTGAACAGACGGCGTAATTTGGTTTTTTACATTTGGGGATATTAAATGAGATATCTATAAAAAATCATCTACTCGTGAAATTTTATACATATATGTTTTAAGCAAAAAAAAAAATTAAACTGTGGTTGATTGATGTACATAAGGTTTTTATTATAGCAATAAAAATATTGTACCTTCAATTTTCATTGAGAACTATGATCTCTTCAAAAACTACTTAAAGTTAACAAATTAAGCTAAGCTGCCGCAGTATCATTTTGATCAAAATGTACATGAATGTGATCTATGTGTCTGAATTAAGTCAGCAATAAACTAAGGTATTCATTACGGTAATCGATTGCGTTCTATCTCAGAAGTACGGTGCAAAATTAAGTGGCACATTAGATGTATATAGAGAAAGAGTGTCTGTTATGTTAACAATATTTAAAATACTAATTTTAAGTAATAACTTTTCAGTCAAAATATCAACTCAAATTGCAAACTTTGTTATAAGAACGATTTAATCACTTGCGATAAACTTGACAAAAACTAATTATACTCGGTAGTATTCGTTAGTTATGTTAATTACATTTCTTGTGTGGTAATTAAATATAATTAACGCGATAAAAAATAATAATTCATTGTAATGGCGTTATTGAAATGAACAAATACAGTGTAACAGTTTTAAAATACCTATGCCTGTTTTGTAAATACTCTGCCTGCTCTATTTTGTATTTGGGATATTGTGAATCGGTCTAGTTTTTTTTCTGAACTTATTTTGTTTTACGTCATTATGTTAGTGAATATCCAAATATTATAATAAATTGTTAAGAGAGCAAGATTTCGTATTTAATTACTTTGAGAAAGTATGGAAATGTGTAATTCACGACTAATATTTGCTATTAATCACAAAAATTAGTTTCAATTAATTCTATTAGGAACGTTATCCATATAATATAGATTAATATAACAAGACAGTTATTTATTTATTTTAAGATATTAATACATTAAGTTGTTATCTATTGATCCAACTATTAAGTCGCAGCTTATTTTACATTTAATGAAAGATTTTACATAATCATAAAAACTTAGAAAATGTTATTGGGAAAAATATCAAGTCACACCATACATAATACAAAAAAATATTGTTTCATCAATGTTAATGTCATTCGGAGAAAATCCTTTAAACAATTTTATTATAATTTCACCTACTTTTCAATTGTCAATTTTATCACACCCAAAGTAATCGATTTAAACGTAATGAATATTAAAGTACAATAATTTTGCGAATTTCAACTCACATGAAATTGTAAGTTGGGACTAAACTGAAAGAGTAACAAAAAGCAAGATCATGCACACAAGATACGAGACAACATACATGTTTCTCTGGAGCCATTAAATAGCTTGCTGCTTAACTGTTCTTACAAATTTTTAAAACTATGTTAATATAAATGCTTGGTTGATACAATATGTTGTAGAGTTATATTTAATTTTAAGCAACAACCCGTTAATCAATATTAATATATCTGGCACTTAGAGCGGACCCTCCCCTCTTTTAACATGATCCGAATGTCACAGTACCTGTTTACTGTGCCTTTCAAGATTTCTACTAAGTCTTATGGCTATAGTCACTGCAAGAAATCTGATTACGTTGAAAGGTATAAAAAGAGATTTTATAAATACGATCGAGATTCGGTTTGCATTGTAATAATTCGTAATTAAAAAAATAAAATATTCGTTCACCGAATTCTGTTATGATCTGGTTTTAAAGAAGCGACAATTCATTATTTTCTCTTTTTTTTCTGCTTTTTCAATACCATGTATTACAACATTAATTTTTTTCCCTCAATATGATAACAAGTGTTATCTGTAACATAAAACTAACTAGCTAAGATGCATGTATATTTTGACTACAAATTACTGGCAATTTGTTTTTTTTTTGAAAAGCTTGTTATGCCTGGAAAAAAATGGAATTAATTTCATGGTTAGATTATTTAAATAAAAAAGGAACGAAATGTGTAACTTCCGACGATACATCTTTTTCTAACTTTTTGCTAATTTCTCGAAAACTGGTAAATTTGCAAAGAAAATGATTACTTATAGCCCTAAAAATTTCCAAGAATAAATATGGACAAATATATTAGAACCCTAAAAACTTAATGGTCGATAACTTTAAGGACAATAATTTTTATTCTATGTATTTTCTTCAAATATTTGATAGTTTTCCAAAAATCGACAAAAACAAAAAAAAAACACTTTAGAATATAAAATATCTCTCCAAAAAAGGTAACTTTTGAAAAAATATGAAAGCTTTTGTGTAGATAATTTTAAGAGTTAAATTTCTGAGAAATAGCGACAACACATTCACCCCTTTAAACCAAAAAATAAATGCACATGAGAGTTTCGTGACCGAAAAACTTAAAATTTAAAATAAAAAGTACACTCCACTTAAGCAAAAAAGTAATGAAATTCATTAAGAGAATCTATTAGTCATTTCAGTCAACTTTTATTCAGTTTGACTTGTTCATAACTGACATAAAGTCGACAAGTTCCAATAAATTTGCAAACACTTTTCAAATTTAAATTTCGTAAAAGCACATATCATGAATCCGAGATAATTAAAATTTGAAAGGAATAATAATATGCGCCTTTTTCTTTTAGTAAATCTCATTCTTATTACGTTTTGATAACGCTGCATTGTCCTTGCTATTTATTATTTAACACAAACCGTGCGAAGTATGGTAATGTATGTTTTGATACCTATGTATCAGTTAACTAAGGCTCACCATTCGGAGAAGTTTGAAGAAATCAAAAGTTTTTTGGATAACCGATTGAACTATAGTCTAAAAATATTTTCGATGGCATCACAAGTAGTCTGAATGAGAATTAATTATCATAATTCTTAATGGCTCGTGTCAACTTTTATACGTGTAACGACTACTTTTGATATTGGAATAATTCCTATTCGAACTATTTGTGGCAATATTTTTAGCCTATTTTCATTAACTAAATATTTATATTGACTTTTAACAATTTTATCGTCTTATCGACATTTATATGTAAATAAATAAGAATTACAGCACCCGAAGTAATGCTAATAATGTGTCTTATTTTTGCAAAAATTTCGACTCATATCAAACCACATGTCAGAATAAAACTTTCAGAAACTAATCACTCGATGAGAACACGTATGAAGCTTATTACAATTCCAACTTTAAATGCTTTATCAGTTCGTAACTATTTTGCAAGGTGAATCTACATTATGTGGTTCTTCGATAGTTAAGACAGGATTAAAAATGTTTGGTTTTGAGTGAAAATCACTTAAGAAGATCGATTTCCTTGAATGTAAAATATTCAGTATATCTCTTCTAAACCAACTCTGACAAAACGAACGATGAGCTAACTTTTGTAAACTTTAGGTAAATTATAAGACGATGGGTCAAAAAGTGTAAATTACTCCAGTTATATTACCAAGATACAATTATAACAATGACTAGTAACTGTATAATCATGTAACAGCATTGAATGAAATAGAAAAATATGTTAAATATATTTGAAAAATTAGTTGATTTAAATAAGAGTGAAGATAAAAACTAAAAAGTATAGCACTTTTTTCGTAGTGTTGAGGTTACATTCAGGGAATTTTATATAGACGGTACGTTACATCCATAGATGGTACGGGTTGTTATTTTGAAATTGTTCGTTAGATTCTTAGAGAGCAGATTTTATTTTAAAAAATTCGTAATACTTTCAGAATCACGAAAGTTTTATTCAAGTATTCATATTATGCGTATTATAGAATACGGTTAGATAATGTAAAAAGAAATTTATTCCTAAAGCACGTATCCATAATAAAGCATTTACATATACATTTATTTATATATATATATATATATGTATATATATATATATATATATATATATACATATATGTAAATAAATGCTTTATTATGAATACATGCATATATATATTATATATATATATATATATATATATATATATATATATATATATATATATATATACTACGAACGAAGTACGAATGTACGAAGTATGATAAAAATATTTTAAAACGAAAAATATAATTTTTCCGCAATAGGTACATAAATTGGTTTATTAAAACCTAAAAATTAAGTAAATTGGATTAAATTTTCTGCTTACATAGAATCAGCTAAGGTACATATTAAATATTATTAATAATGGCAACCTTGAAAAAACGGTTGACTTAAGTAAGTACATGCATGAATTTTAAAATTTTTCTTATTACATTTTTTCCAGAAAAAATTTAATTAACTCATTTTTATGCTAAGAAAGCTTTAAATATTAATTATAACCATGCTTTTGCATGGTCTAATTTTCTAATGTACATTAAAACTACTACTAATAGTTATTAGATTTAAGTGACTGTTTGCAGAGAAAGTTAACATTTTCAGTCATACTGAAACAATTATACTTATTAAATCTCAAATTTGTTACCGTAATTTACTTTATTTAATCTCTCTTATTATAAATTTTGCGTTTAATATTTTCAATACACAATTTAATTTAACTAATTTACGCCACAAAACTAGTTTATTGTAAGTGATCATCTGTTGTCGAATACTGCAATAAAAGAATAAAAATGTATTAAGGAAAATAAATTACTGTGCATAAACTATAAAACAAACTACTTCAACTTTTTTGTATTTTTAGAGTACTGAACCTGAATGTGAAAATACTTTTTGCACGGAATTACGAGTATTGTATATATTTAATTAAGTGTAATTTTTATCATGTGTGCGGTAGATTGGAAAGAATAAGTAATCATGAGTGCAAAGTTATTTTTTCGTTGGTTTCAACTTCAAGTCTCGATTACAATATCGCGCCAATTAAGTAAACACATTATAAATATTGATAGAGAATTTACTTAAAATCGGTAGAATTAATAGTTTTCATATCGAGGCCCTTACTCTTGGAAGGGTTTTTAAAAAATTATTGAATTGTCTTATGCTGAACCTTCTAAATCGTATATTATGAAAAAAAGTATGCGTAAAATAAAGATGTAATAGAAAGAAAACATTATTATGCCCACATTGTTTTCTTTTTCCTCTTGTTTCCTTCACGCATTACTACACTCTCCGTGACAAGGGTCCTAAACTAGCCAAAGCAAGCAGTAAACTGTAATAAAGTAATGGTTTACGTCGTAGAAAATGCGATTTCGGTAAAATTAAACAAATAACATTAATTGTGTCGGTTGGAAATGTTGTATTCGTTCAGGTTATTTTATCAACCGTTATTCCATTACGAAATGTAATATTAATGTGTTCTTTGTCTCTTTTCATTTTTGTTCTCTCGAAACGCCCAAAGCAAGCTTTTATTTATCATGACTATCATTTATTACAATGCAATTATAGAAGAAAATAGAAATACTTCATCCGTTACTGCTTTATATTTTGCAAACATTATTAAGATTTACACTTTCTGTGATTTCCTTACTCCTTTCTTTCCTTTATCAAATTTGTTAAATTACACCCCTTCATTAAATTTGTAAAATTATAATAAAAATGGTTCATCTTCCTTTCTAAAATATTAAATTACATAATTTAGAAAGAACATAATTTTATCATGTGTCCTCATGAATTAAAGAGCGCTTAAGCTTGTATATTAGGTTGTGTGTATGGTTATATCTCTTTTTTATTTGTAGTTTTTATAAATGATACCAATAGACCAACATAGCAAATTCTTGTTATGCGTCGATAACCTTAAGAATTTCTTAAATATAAAAAAAATGTAAAACACTTTTAATAGGGACAATGCTTACTATGACGTCACCAAAATACATTTAATTTACAATAATCGTAACCTTTCTACCTTCTTCATCATTGGAATATTGGTGGTATTTCTTGGGGTATTTTTTTACAGGGGATATTGCAATTAAAACGCTTAAAATTGATAACGCGAAACCAATTTTTTTTATTAAATGCAGTGCACTACACAGCAGGTGATCTTTTGAGTGTATACAGACTAATTCAACGCAAATATTAGTATTAATGATGAAAATTTAGTTGTATAAATTAGGGAACCTGATTTTTTTCATCAACCCGAATCTATTTTTGATCGTTTTAATACATGCTCACAAATTAATGGAAATAATATAAATAATTGCAATCGGGATTATTGTACATGTAGACTATATTGTATATTATCGGTTTTGTTTTAGTATGTGCCATATTATTCTTCAAATATGGTAAAATATGTCTTACGTTGAAACTGTTTCACAATTATTTAAAACAAAGAATTTCGAATCAATGATGGGGTTAAGGCAGAACTTTTAGCTGTTTCACACAAAATAAGTGAGGTAGTTAAAGATTTAAAACACTTTATTTAATAAGATAAAACCTTCAAATACAAAAGATATAGTCGTTTCCTACCTATTTCAATTTCCAAGTAATTCCTGTAAAAGTCGAGATATTTTCAGTTGCGTAAAAATTTCAAAAAGTGAGTAAGCTTAAATTATTTTTATTCTAAGAGATTCATGGCTAACTACATTAACTTGGAACTGCCAAGATACATTTTGTTAATAAGCAGCTAGATTTTCCTGAGCAACTAAATTTCGTAAGTCGGCAGGTACTGGGAATATGCAGATTTTTAGGTAGTATTTAAGTAAAAAGCAAGCTATCGTAAACCAAATTTAGTTGAATATTTATTATATCTAAACGATTAAAATATTAATAATTGATATGAAATTTTCATAAATAAAGAATAAATTCCTTGGAACAGTTAAATGATGCTGACTGTCTTTAGAACAGTTAAATGGTGCTGGTGATTCGCTGTCGATGTCATTTAATAAAAGATTATGAAGCAAATATTCAATACATATTAATTATTATAAAAGATTTTTTTCAATTTCACAACGGAAACTATTGGACACTGCGCTCTGGCCCTGTTGCTCTGTTGTCTCTGGACTGTTGCCTGTTGCTCAGCAACAAAAAACGCCGGCTCTAAGATAAAAATATAGGTACAGCTAAAAACTTTACGATCTGTGAATTCATATATCTTTCTGCCGAATTATTTTCGCATTTCCCTTGATTTAAAAAAAGTTTACAAAAACAATTGTTCGAGTTTTTTGGAAACCGTGTTCGTATTATTTATTGATTGACTTTGAGAGACCTTCATAAAATCAATATAAATCACATGTCATTAAAAGCCGTCGAATCTATAAGGTAAGTATTTGGTTTGGTTGGAAATGATGAATACAAAAGGTATTTTTTATAAATAATTTTAAATAAAATGTTTACTTCACAACTAGAGACTTTACTTCACAATCGTGATCTTATGTGTTTATTAATTTACCAAATAAAAGTTTTTTTTCTTAATTTTAATAAAAAAATATGATGAATATTTTACAATTAATATTTGATAATATTTTATCGAAACGAAGTTGTTATAAATGTTTTTAAATAGTTTTATGGTCTTATATTTAAAGCTAATTATAATAATAATAATAGGATTTTATTTCAAAACATAGTCCATACAATTGTGTTAATAGGTAACAATATTCTTAATCTAATGTTAGTATAAATAGTGAATAATTACATCATTAATAAATCATAAAATATGCAATAAAATAAAATCAATACTAAATGGAGTCAAACCCAATTGCAGTAAAAAAATTTAAAATCAATACAAATTAAATCATAATAAATTAAGCCAATTAAATCAGATAAAATTAAACTGTATCAAACTACACCAAATTAAATTACTTAAGTCAGGTCAAATTAAATAAAATTAAATAAAACAAGTCAAAAACTACTCAAATCAAATTCAAAGTAAAATAGTAATAAAATCAATTAATCACAAATTCATTTAGCTTAAATCATAATGCCGCATGTAGGCCTATCCAGTGTGTCAAAAGAGGTAGGTCCAGTCGGCCCGCGCACATGACCAGCATATTGCTGGAACTTCCCGGCATCATGGACGCACTGGGCTTGCGCATTATAGCGTGAAAGTCGTCCACGCGCGCCTGCGCAAACATACCACTGGCACAGTGCGCAGTGCCGCGGAAGCACCATCAAAACCTTGAACGCGTTATTATATTGTATCCGCAGGGCGTCAAATGCCCGCCGCGTATAATCAACCCACAAACTGCACGAGTAGAAAGTCTGGCAGAATGCCCTAAACAGTGAAATCTTTACTGGTCCCGCGCATCGTGCAAATCTTTGAGCCAACATATTGCAGCGCACAGTCAACGCCCTGCGTTCCCTGTCCATATCCATGTCGACCTTGAGATCTTCATTGACCCAATGACCCAGATATTTAAAATGAGTGACTCTATTTAAAGATGTGTCATAGAGGGCTACCGAGTGACTTGGATATGGTTTTTTGGGTACTCTAAAAATCATAAACACACTTTTTTTTACATTGTATCGGAGTCCGTGATCCTCCGCGTACAGTTCACATATACGTAGCAGCTTGCGTAACGCGCCGATAGAAGGGCTGAGCAGCACCATGTTGTCCGCTTAGCTGATTTTATTAACGCACACTCCGTCTATATGACATCCGATCCGTCTGACTCACTATCCGCCCACCTCACTGTCTTATTTTGATTACCTGTGTTTTTTACTGTGTTTTTTTTTGTACCAGTACTTAAACATAGATATCATTTCAGGAGGCAAACTAGTGTCGTTTCGCAACTTGGCCCATAGCAAGTCGTACGAAACCGTATCGAATGCCCGGGACAGGTCCAGGAAGCTGGCATACACTGGTGTTTTACGCTTGGTGTAGTACTGCACAGTCTGCTTGAGACACAGAATGGCACTTTCAGTGGATAGGCCCACCCGAAAGCCGAACTGACCATCGTGCAGTTGTATACTCCTAGTTAAGTGACCATCAAGCAGACCATCCAGCACCTTCGCAATAACCGTAGCTAATGAGATAGGCCTGTGTTTGAACCGTCCGAGATATCCTCCGTCCTGTTTTTTATAATGGGTACAACAATACGCCTATGCCTACCTACCCGAAAAGCTAAGTGTATACATTAGCTTTTCGAGTAGGTAGGCGTGGCTAACACACTTATTATATAATCATGCTAGGATTCTAGGCGAGTGCTCTCCAGCATTCCGAAGGTGCTCGATGCTAAGGCTGTCATAACCTGGTGACTTACCTCTTTTCATTATAGTAATTACAACTTGCGCTTGTGAGTATTTTTTCGAGAATATAATAATACTTATTTAATATTGCTTTAATGATAAATATTTCATATGTTAAAAGGAAATTAATAATTAAACATTAGTAACCATTGACTTTAAATAATTGCACTCATACTCTCATAATTTTACCTGTCACGGTGCATGTCATTTAAAATGAATCTATATCTTAGTTGTATACAATGTATACTGAAGATACTCCAAGCTTATTTGTTAATAGAGTTAGAAAAGTTTCACAAAAATTTGCGAGATATAAGGAAAGATTTTCTCATCTATCCAGTTATTGAAATTAAGGAAAAACAACTCTTGCAAAAGAACTAGTTACAATGCTTATATTGCAGATATCATGTACTCTAGAGAGTGGTGACGAGACTAAAGGAGAAGACTGTCATTACTTACCTGATATTTTGCTAATTCATTACACTAAATTGTTTCCAGAAAGATAAAAAACACAGATGGTCTAGTTTACATACATCTATAGTCCTTATTAACTTTCGTCATTATTACTAAGTTTGTCTCAGTCCGCTCCTAATGGGGATATCATTGGATGTAATGCCCATAATCGCCACATTGAGCACGCAAATTGGCGATCGCAGTGAATTATTTCTTAGATAGGTGGTGTTGAAGTCCATCATTGGTGTGTGGAATTTACGAGTAGCTACGTAACTACAAATATTACTGCGGTCCCGCTTGACAAGCGACTAGGAATCAAAACAGAGACCCCGCGAGTTACGATAACAACAGACACTGCATATTATAAAAACATACCCCCGCAGCTAGACGACACCCAAACGGACACGGTGAGCCAGCACCAAACCACATAACGCCTGGGAACAAGGGACACCTCAACAATAGCCATGCGAACACGAAGGAATATAAAAATTTGTATTACTTTACTTTTATGTATTCATGTAATAATAAATGCGTTACTGATCTGACAATAGTAGGGTTAACAAGTATGTTAATTGTATTTAAATTAACTTAAATTCTTTTTTTAACTACCGAAATCTCCTGAAACATATCTAGCACAGTCGGTAATTTTGTGTTAGGCTTTCATAAACATTCCTAAAACTTTTGAACGCCGCGAATTTTAATTTTTTAAACAAAAATTAGAACCAATTAAATAAATAAGATATTTTCGATAATAAAAACACGTGTGGAAAACAATAATCAATAGGCGTGCTGCAGAAGACAACACTTATGACTGTACTATAAGTACTTGAACTAATATCGTTCCTTGTTTCACAGCATGTGCTATCCCACAGGTTATCAATATCGAGCTATGCTTTTATATTCTTAATATTTTTGTTCTCACATAACAACTAAATTAAGTGAATAACAATTATTAGACTTATTAAATTGCATTTAAATAGTTAAACAATTAGTTTGTATGAACAAATCATATCAAAATAGAGATTAAAGATATTCCTCAAAACGTTATAAATATCATCCCGAATTTTAACGGCAAATCCGATAATGTATCCATATTTATAGATGCATGTGACGTGATTCAGTTATGTACCGATTTAGTGAAGCCGTCGAATCCGATTAATGGATCTCTAATTAGTTTTATAATTAGTAAACTTGAGAGCAGAGCATTGACACTCATTAGTACTCGTAATAGTAACCCAACATGGTTGGAAGTAAAAGAAATGTTAATTGATCATTTTGGTGACAACAGAAATGAATATTGTCCAGTTGTTTGTGCTAGAATTACGCAAATTTATGAAATTTATTAATCGGAAATATTAGCGTAAGTTTAGTAAATGAGTAACAGAAAAATATTAAAATAAATATTTATGACGGGTTAGCATTACAAACCTTTAGAAATTGTCTAGAAGGGGTTACAGGGCTAGCAGTAAGGTTATAAAAACCTGAAACGCTTGAATCGCTTTCAATGGTAATTGAGGAGAAGAATGTCACACTAATAAACAACACTTCACAATAAAACTTCTATTCACTTAATAAGCCTCGTAATAATTTTAGTTCAAAATACTTTAACTATTATAATAATACTTTTAACAGATTTCCACATATTTATAATCAATAATTTTGCCAGCAATTTAATAGACAAATTTTTAATAATAACTCTAACACAAGAGGGTTCAATTTCAATAATTCATCTAACTCCCATTAAACTCTTCTACAAATACTAGGCCTACTAGTAGTGATAATTCAGGTCGTTTTAGAACGCCGCAAAATAACAATAATCGGCAACCTAGGCCCTTCGCACGGGCCCTCACCCTTTGTGAACACCTCAAAATCGGACACACTATTTAAACACCACTACCTCAAATATTTAAAACATCCATCAGACATAAATTTCATGTTTGATTTTAATGAAAAATTATATAAAAATTATCATAGAAATACTTAAAGGGATTGATGCAGAAATTAGCATAAAAAATAAATCTTTAAAGACAGCACATACAGAAATATCTATAAAGCACGAACTACCAATATTTTTTCATAATTTAAAAATATTACCACGCATGGAGAAAAAAATACGAGTTCTTGTAAATTATGAAAAATTAGAAGCTATTATTAATTCGATCACGTTCGTACGAGGATTAACAATGCCAACCGCGTTAGTGTCAGTTGAAAATTATAGAGCTTTTACTACTATAATTAATATCATGGAAAAATATATGAAGATTACGTTGCATGAATCCTTGGAAGTGGAAAGGTTTATTAAATGCGAATTAAATAATTACGAGCTAAAAGAAAAATAATAATATTAATTACGACGTCGATGAGATACGTAAACAACACTTAAATAAACTTAGAATGGATCATTTAAATAAGAAAAAGCAAAAAGCTATAAAAAATATATGTCTTGAATATAAATATATTTTTCACTGTGAAGAATTACCACTGACGTTTACTTATCAGATTAAGCACAATTGACTGAAACTACGTGATGTAGTATTATTTCTTTCTTTAAGTTCTTTACCACGATCTAGGTTTCGTTGTATTACAACATCTTCAGGTGGGCTATTAGCAAAAATTCTAATATTTTCTAATCTAAATTCTAATCTTTGCTAATAGCCCAACTGAAGAGGTTGTAATACTGTGAAACCTAGGTCGTTGTAAAGAACTTAAAGAAAGTAGAAATAATACTACATGCCATAGTTTCATTTAATTTTGAATAATGAATTTCTACAAAATTAGCAAAAAATATATTCAAAATCAGATTAAGCATAAACTCTGAGTAAATAATAATATAAAACATACAAACAACCCCTATTTAAAAATGACGAAATTAAGAAACAAGTAGAAGACCTGTTGAAACACGGTATAATAAAGCCATCGTCCTCAACCTGGAGCGTTTTCCCGTTCATATCGTACCAAAAAAAACTGACGCGTCGGAAAACCAAAAATACAGAATGGTAATAGAATAGGGGAAATTAAACGATAAGATTATTGAAGACAAGTATCCTTTACCGAATATTAATGATATCCTAGATAAATTTGGGAGAAGTCAATACTTTACAACCTTTGACTTGGCTTCAGGGTACCATCAAGTAGAAATGGACCGTGGAGACTCGGAAAAATGCTTTTTGAACGAAACGTGGCCATTACGAACTTAAACGAATGCCGTTTGGATTGAAAAACGCGCCGGCCACGGTTCAAAGGCCTATGGATAATATTTTACGCAGTCTACAGACAGAAATTTTCTTAGTTTACCTTGACGATATCATCATATATTCCACCTCATTACATGAACATATGAGTCAATTAAAAGAAATATTTAACCGGTTAAGACAAACAAATTTCAAATACAACTGAATAACAGCGAGTTCTTAAGAAAAGATGTAGCATATTTAGGACACGAAATCACAGATAAGGGATTGAGACCTAATCAAATTAAAATTAAAGCGATACTCAATTACCCAATATATAAAACTGCTAAAGAGATTAAAGGTTTTCTCGAACTTCTAGGTTATTATGGACCGTTTATATAGGATTTCGTGAAAGTTATAAAACCATTAACAAATTGTTTAAAAAAAGTTCGTTCTATTAGAAACACCGACGAATTCATAAACGAAGTTAATACGAGTAAACAGCTTAATAGCTGTTTACACTATTAAGCTGTTTACTCGTGTTAACCGACGATTAAGGACGATTGTTAATACAAATCGTCCAATATTACAGTATCCCGATTTCGAAAAACCGTTTAAACTCACAACGGGCGCATCGAATGTCGCCTTAGGAGCAGTTTTATTACAAGATACAATAGGTATGGATAAACCAATAGCATATGCCAGTAGAACTTTCAGTTATATAGAGCAAAAATGCTCCGCAATAGAGAAAGAACTGCTAGCAATATTGTGGGTAACAAAATATTTCAAGCCATATTTGTACGGGCGTAAGTTTACGATTTATACTCTTCACAGACCTCTAACTTGGTTATAATCAAGGAATTAAATTCGAAACTAACGAGATGGAGGATGGAAATTAAAAGAGTACGATTACGACATTGTGTACAAGAAGGGATCCCAAAATACGAATGCGGATGCATTATCACGGATACAAATAAACATATTGGACACAGAGTCAATCTTTAGCTGTTAATCCAGATTTGACTCTAGGTTTTGAGGATTTGTTAGAAATGGATGAAGCTGAATTTAACGATTCAGTTGAAAGTTCTATCACTAATATTCCAAATGACCAAATTACGAATTACAAAACGAAGTTGAGAAAACGGGTACTGCCCATTCCACCAACGATGTATTCATTTGAGGAAGCGATAGATACAAAAACACCTCAAATTTTTATAAGAAACTAGTTCGATTCTAACCTAAAAATTAAAAAATGAATCAAACTGAATGAGGGAAAAAATTGTCACAGAGGTATAAAAGAAACGGTTAAGCAACTTAGAAGAAACTATTATTATCCCAGTATGCACACGACTAGAAAAATATTCATAAATAATTGCAATAAGTATAAAAAGACCAAATATGACAGACACCCACTAACAGTTCCGCTTATGATTACTGAAAAATTGATAAACCCTTACAACTGATTCATATCGACACTTTTCAATTAAAAGGACAGACGTTCTTAACATTAATATACGCATTTACAAAATTAGGTCAGCCTATAAGCATTACAGCAAAAACTTTGATTCATGTTGCGAAAGCCAAATTAAATATTTTTAAATGTATGGAATTCCAATGGAAATCATAACCAAAGGGGGTCCAGAGTGAGACAATGAAATAATTAAAGACTTTTTAAGTGCTCATAAAATCGCTGTACATTTTATCACATATAACACACTAATAACCCAAACTCTAATGGTCTCGTGGAAAGATTTCATTCCACCCTATTAGAATTGTTGCGTATTCTCAAACAAGGCCATAAAGATAACATTGAAAGATTAATGTGCTATGCAATAATTTCTTATAACAGTACTATACATAGTTCAACGGATAAAACACCTTTAGAACCTTTACTAGGTCATAACCAATCTAGGGACCCTATTAATCTTCACTATGAAATATTTCTACCAAGATTACGTTGAAGAACATATAAACCGCATGAAATAGTTATACGAAGAAATAGGTGAATCTATGAGAACACGCAAAGAAAATATAATTAATAGACGAATTGAGAAGACAGACGGGCTGTCCAGTTCACCAATACTTTTGTTCAATTTACAAAACTTTTTAGAAAATACTTTCTGAGCTTGAGAATGCCGTAACTTTTGCCAAGATGGGCCAAATGCACCCCTCAATTGTTAATCCAATAGATCTTACCAACGCGTTGCAGAAGATAAAACTACCTAAATATTTAAGATTCGCATATGAATTAAGCGTAGGAAATATAGTTAATTTAGAAGAAGCTATTATCATTAAGGCTTATATTAAGCTTTTTTATTGCATTATTGTTATCCTAGATGTACCATTAGTAGAACGAGAACATTATGAATATTACCTTTTATACTCCTTACCCATACTTATATCCGACAACCTTTTCTTTTACAAGTACATTACTCATGAAAGAGAATGCCTGGAGCTAACCGAGAAAAATTACCTATGCCATTATGGAGAAAAAAAAACAAACTAAAGATATTGTTAATTACGCAGCACAATTGCTTGAAAACGCTGGTAAATATCACATACGTGTAGCTTATGAAATACACATAGAAGAACCCAAGATACAACACATATCCGACTATGAATGGCTCTATATTCTACCAGGCGAAACTGCAATCTCTGAAAGATGTGAGGGCGAAGAAACCAGAAAAACTATTAAGGGAATATATCTCTATAATATTCAAAAATTGCGAAGTGAAAATGAAAGATGTCATCCTAAAACCATATAACCGAATATTAATTGCAGACAGTAGACATACACCGCTATCTAATGTTAATTTACCTGACATCAAAAATATGAAAATACTTAAGAGTTCACACATTAATCTTAAAAATGTTAATTTAGATGCTCTAGATTCTACAAATACACAAATTGACTAACTAAGGAAAAGGTATTAAATCGAAAAGTGAGAAAACTACTAATAAAACTGAAAATAAAGATCCATTACAGGTCCAGGAAATCTCGGACGACCGATTTCCATCTAGGAGGGGACGAGCCACGATATCAACCATTACTGGATATCATAACAACACATCGCCGCAGCTAGACGACACCCAAATGGAAACTATGAGCTAGCACTAAACCACATAACATCTGGGAACCAGGGACACCTCAGCAATAACGATGCGAACACGAAGGAATTTGAAACTCTGTATTACTTTACTTTTATGTATCCATGTAATAATAAATTCATTACTGTTCTGGCAATAGTAGAGTTAACAAGTATGTTTATTGTATTTAAATTTAATTAAATTCTTTTTTTAAATAACGAAATCATCCCAAACATATCTCGCGTTGCGCTGCGCATTTAAAGGCCGTAAACTTTGTTATCAACGAAACACACTGCGGTGCCTACTGTTAACCTTCTTGTTAAGTTTTTCGGCACTTTCATTGTATTTGTTGTTTCATTTCTTCTTCTTCCATTGTTTTGTGTATATAAATGTGATAGATCACTATCACTATGAAAGTATTACATTCTTTGTTTTAATGCTCTTTTCATGTTTCAGTCCCTTTTTCGTTAGATATTCACTGCAGGTACATTTTATTTTTATTAAGTAGCTTAAGGACGATGTTTACTATTCAACTATCCACTCACCGCCAATTCTTAATTGCATGATAATATATATTTATCGAGTTTATTTTTACCGCCTTTACTGGATAATTTTTGAAATAATAATTCAAAATCCAAATTTGATATTCGTAATAAAGCAGTTATAGAAAATAAAAATCAGAACGATTTGCATTGAAGATCACTAAAGATAAGAAATATTGCGATAAATTTGGATTAAATTATGATGTACCCAAAAAAAGGTGGCATTATTTTGAAGTCATGATCAACATTCTTAAAATTCATAAATTTTTCAAAGGTGTTGTGTCTTGTTGTAAAATTAAATATAAAAATGCGTCAAAACATTTCTTGGGAAACGGCTTGCTGTATGTTTAATATTATAAAAATAAGAAATTAATGTGCGTTCCTGAGTGTGCGTGCGTAATGCGTAAGTGCGCAATTCTTAAAATTCTTAGTAACTTTAAACGCCATCTGCTAAACGTTCATTTTAATACACACTTGAATTTTGGACAAATATAGTAATTTTATCTAATAATTTAATGATTCAGAATTTAAAAATTTTAAATCATTTATTGGAACGAAGTTCCTTACGGCAGGCTTGGAGGAGATAGGGATTTTGCTGCGCGACCGAAAAATGTGATAGTAAAACCGTAAGAAAAAGTCCGTGGAATAAAACCGTTAAATGAGACGTGCGCAGGTGCGACAGTCGTATACACAAGCGAGTAGTGTATAATACCTTTCTCTTTCTCCCTCTTTCTTTTCGTTCTCTCATCCCTTCTCTCTCTATTACCACTCCACCCCGCCAATGCATAATATATACTCATGAATTCGTGGATAAGCACGTGGCGAATACTCACATTATAGATACATCTTACTCGTGAGTATTTTCATATAATTTCAAATCGTCAAAACAATAATAAATATAGTAACAATGGCAAGTGAACTAACAAGTGACTTGAATGCAATTGACAGTGATAATAATGGGAAATTATTTTGTAATTATTTCTATTTCTATGTAATTTTATGTTGTCAAACAAAAATAAAGAGACATATTTTGTTATTTTAGTTGATAATTTAAATTACGATTTTTTTTTATTTTACGTAATTTATTATTTCCTAAAATACTGAATTTCCTAAATACTTTCCTGTACTTAAATAAAAACTAATCAGCAAAATTTAAGAGAAAAATCAAGAAAACCTACATAAAATTGACCACGATTTTTTTTTTGCAAATTGTGTCGATTCTACATTAGCCGAAGGAACTTCGTTCCTACCTGGTGTCCCACGACACCACATCTTTTTTTGATTAGTGGATTGGATGTTAATAAAATATAATTTATTTCTTTTTCTTCTTCTTCTTCTTAAGCACTACAGCATGTTACAGACCAAGGCTGTCTCTTCAAGCCTTCTCCATCTGATCCTATCCGGCGCAGCAGCCCTTCATCGGTTTAATTTCAAAGCTGCTTTTCAGAAATGTGGCTTGACAGAATGACCCACCTCTGACTATAATCGGTCATCGAGTGACTATATTTATTTTTCAAATTGAAATTTGGTTTATGCGAAACTGGTGCAGGCATATTGGGTTAAAGTTAGGTAGTTATACCATATTTGGAAGACAATGATTCAGATTTTCTTTCAAAAAGTAGAAATATCGCTGGAGCGTTATAAAAGTTTACTGAAATATGCTATAAAAATGTAGAAATAATAAAAAGCTATTTTTAAAAATCATAGTATAACCTAAAAAAATTTAATGGATATGGATATGTATGCACGGTATGCAAATCTTCAATATATAGGGAATGAAATATGAACTAAACAATATACCTCTCAATAAAAGTGTCCAAATATATAAAAGGCACTATTGATGTTTTCTGAATTAGTGAACGTACTTCAACGTACCAATTTTTGTGGAAGGTACTCAATAAAAAGTATCGTCTTTTTTAAGATTTTTTAACCTTCTGTTCGAAAACTAGAAGAAGGAAACGATAAAATGCAAAACACATTGCATACAATTTTGTATGTTTAGTGGTCACAGAAAAATTCACGAAATAAAAATATTTGCAATTTTTTAGACTTTCTGGAACAACTACAGATGGGGTGCGCAAAAAATATTCACCCTTATTTCAAACCTATAAGGATTTTTAAATTATTTCCCCCACTCACAATTATTTCAATACCCCCTTCACAATTCTTTTTGAGTTAAAGCAAATTAAATATACCGGCAAGATTTAATTACAAAAAAAACATTGCGCGTGTCAGCTCCGACGTACCGACGTAGAATGTATGAAATAGGTAACACTGTATATAAATATAAATATCAATATCATCCATCAATATATCTCTTACCGCTAAGGCAGCGTTCATGAGAAACGCATTCCCTCAACTGTTTTTGGTTGACTTACGTTGCAAAACTGTTCTCCATGAACATTTTTATTAACGTATAATGTACAACGTACCTCCATCCTGAAAGTCTTTTCTAAATATTGGTGAAACAATTTTTTAAATCGGATGAGTAGTTTCGAAGATTACCTCCTACATCCAAACTTACAAAATTTAACTTTTTTATAACATACATAATTTTTTTAACAGGATATATAATATACAACCTATATCTATTCTGAAGGTCTTTTCTAACTAATGGTGAAAGAATTTTTAAAATCCAATGAGCATTTTCGGAGATTACCTCCTACATTGAAACTTACAAACTGTTACACTTTTTTAACACTCTGAACTTCTTATTTTACTCCTAACGAAGCTTCATATCGGACTTATATATAAAAATTGATTCTTAAGGAGTAAATTCCAATGAGAAAGCTTGGGACATATATAAAAATGAATGGACATGGCGATATAACAGAGCTTCATTTCTGCCATATCTTTTAATAGGTCGAGACGAACAAATTGTGTACAATGAGCATATTTGAGTTAGCAAAGAAATTGAAATATTATTAAATCAAAACTCTGGTGATGTGTATTTGGTTTTACAGCAAAAATATTTACAGTCCCGAAGAGCAGAAAACATATCGTAATGAAGAAATAGTGTTGAGAGTACAGGATATGGTGCGTATAAATTAATCACCAATGTAAATATTAAGAAAAAATTAATGCATGGGCCTGTTATTATTTATTTAGGAGAACTGAAAAGCTTAGCTAAGCTTTGTTTGACGATTATTTTTATTATTTGTTTGTATTAGAATATTATTTGATTAAATTAATTTATAGGGTACATTAGGGTAGGGTAGGTATTTGCTCATGTGCTACTGAAAATACTTGTGGAGACCTTAAAATTTTACAGGCAAAATGTTTAGTAGTTAAATAGTATTGTACTTTTGCATTGTAGAGGATAAGAGAATATCTCCCTATCTTTACTATTTAGCACATTAGGCTATAATTTCAAAAGTTTACGTCGACGCAGAACGACATGATTCGAAATTTTAGTACTAAATATGGGAAATATTCCATGAAATTACAATTTACTATTGGGTTGGCATGGCATAATGAATATATCTAAAACAATTACAGTAAATGTTATCACTAATACACAATTTGTTTGTAAAGAGAAATGCGAATCTGGCATGTAATAAAAATATTTATACGAATATTTCCATATTTATTTTATTATAAGTGCTTTTCATAAGTCAAAAATTGTATTGAATTTAAAAGATGACTTATTTTTTCAGATAATTGAAAATAATATTCCGAATTATTTGTCATATATTTCATACACACAATACTTACATTGTTCAGCGCCGCTCGGGGTATAACCGGCGAACAACTGGTAAAAACCGCACTCCGGGCAAGTATTGCGTATGTTAAAAAGAGTTATGTGTGACATTTTTACGTTTTATTTCAACGACAATTTATTTCTTTACAAGCTTTAACGAATAGCGCCTTTCTTTGTCCGGCCTTATATATGTATATATATATATATATATATATATATATATATATATATATATATATGTATATACACTTGTATATATGTGTGTGTGTGTATGCTGTTTTCGTGTTTTATATTTTGGCCGTAATTCCGACTATGTTTGTAGTGTGCCTATTGTCATTCGACATCGTTGAAATTCATAAAATTTAAGCCTAACTATATTAAAAATTATTAATTGAGCTATTGATTGCACACATAACCACAATTTTATCACACGTATACTAAGAGGTTTCTCACAAGTAAATTTATACTTCATTTGCAGATATCTTCAAACCTTAATGTTGAAATGGAAGGAGAAACAACAGGAAATGGTATGGTGATTGAAGGCAGGAGGATAATTAATTATTCGCATTTTTTTTGAGGCAGGAGGATATTTAATTATACGCAAAATTTTAATTTGATATATTGTGGATAGAAATTAATTTTTAGCACGGATGCATTGAAATTTATTGGTATAGAAATAAATCACGCTGCTGTATCTAGTATTATGTCGGTAGGTTCTGGTCATGCTCATCTATAAACTTTTACTGCTGCTTAAGATTTCCGGCTTTATGTGCTAAATTGTATGTATTTATACACGATACTCTGTATGAGTGATGGGAGAAGACCGCCGCACATTATACGGCAGAAGCTTCCAAACAAGAAGCGGAAAGCATGAAAAACCAATGTGCGGGATATTGGTGTGATTATGTTTAATCACCATAACTTTCTGACAGGTTTCCAACCAAATTTTCTGACAGGTTTCACATAATCGTTGAAACCTGTCAGAAAACTATTAGAATTTGTCATAAGGCATTCCCATAATTTTCGCGATATCGAACGTATCGGTACTTTATTTTTCTTTATAGTCTGTAGTGTTCTTAAGAGAAATGCAGTTATCTCGTTTACCTATTAAGTTACTTATATTCTCATGTTAGTGAAAATATTAAAAATTTAATAAGTTTTTATATTAAATAATGTATGGTCATTAGTTATTATTCTTATTTAGATCCCTAAGATTGTAAAATGGGCATAATCGTATATAATACCTTTCAACTCGTAGAGGAATTGTTTTGATGACGATTTTTTTAAAATTATTAAAATATTTTTTTTAAGTTATTAATCATATTTTTTTTAAGTTATCAATATACTAAACATTGATAACCTATCAATCTTGAGGTCAGTAGCGTTATATGCGTTTGGCTGCTGCAGGAAAGGACGATGTTAACATTGCTATCCCATCCAAATAAGCATTCAAATTCTCCAAAGTTTGGCATATTTAGACATATTGGATCTCGAAAATCTATTCACAATTAATCGTCAATTTCTTATATAAATCATGTGATGGCCAAGTTCAATTAAACTTCCTTGATACTGATGTAAAATTATACTATTTAAAAAGAAATATATTTTTTGCATATTACTTTATCTTTAACTTTGCATACAGAGCATGCCTAAATATTTTACAGTATTCACTTTTCTTTTGTACACTCAAATAATTCAATTTAATATCGCGAGATGCCCTCAGCCTTTATATTTTTCTCTGTTCTAATGGCCATTTCGGAAGGGGTTATGAAATAGAACATTAGTTGCTGACGGATGACATTATTAAATATTTCAACCGACGGGCAATATCCTAATGAGCTACTTAAAATTGTAAAAAATCGATATTCACGTTTAAGAAAGAGTGTAGAATATGCAGTTAGGCATTGGAGGACGAAATTTATAACTTCACGAGAAAATTTCGCAACTCGCTGAAGATATCCTGAACGGTCCACGTCACGTATTTGGTAACCATGTAAATTGTTCCTCATATTTTTGTGCGTAAGAAAGCAGACGCGTTGATGAAGTAAATTTAGTTAATCCTTTGAAAGTATCAGGTGTACTGACACAATTAGAAGATTTAAGTAGTAAATTATCTCGATAATATCGTAGTTTAATTTATAATGTAACGAGTAATATAATAAGAAACTATAATTCTCGGGTTGCCAAATTCCTAGTAAGTAAAAGAATAAATTATTTTCTTTGAAGTCCTTATGGGGGGGGGGGGGGTGATATGCTGGTTGTTTTGTGTGTTTTAATACCAGAACCTTCATTTCATTACTCATGAAATTATATTCGGCATAAAAGCCAATTCTTTAATATCGCGACTGGAGAAATCTAGATTACACAAAGTTGTCAAAAATATTACAAAGAAGAAATTTAATCACACTACCCCTGTATCTAACAATCCCCACTGTGGACCACAATGCCAATTGTCATTAACAGATCATTAAATTGTCGTTTACAGATTTCCAGCGCCAGCAACTAGAGAGGATACTATTTTACAGAGTAGTAGTGGTAAGTGGTTGAGCATACGTAGAAAGCTTTTAAGATATTCGTGGTTCGGGAAGGATTTTAAGGGGGGAAAGGCCACCAGTTGTGCGCCTCTAATAAAATGCATACTTTATGGTAAATCGCAATTAAACAATTAAGTTACCAAGAAGACAAAATAATCGAGAAATGCGATTTATTCATAAATAACAAATATTATTTTCTGGGGGCATTACCAGACGCTAAACCTGAATTGTGGAAGTTAAAAATATTTTCTTTTTTTCAAAAATTGAGTTATTTGATGCCATGAGAAAACACTCTATTTGAAAATTAGATAAAGAAAATGATTACATAATTAATAACAACCATGGTATTTTACAATTCAAGGACAGTTGCACATTACCAAAAGTCACATCTGTCTGTTTGTCGTCTGAATTGGCGAGAGGAAACGGATTTGAAACCTATCGGATTAAAAGAGACGATTAATTTTATGACGATTGTTAACTTCCAAAATTGGTGTATCCGAGCATCTCAAGATCTATGGATGTACGGGATCCTCCATATATCTTGTGTGCCATCGATGAATATAGTAAACGATAGTCTGAGTTCTTATTTGGTGTCTGATTGTATTCCGCGTTATTATTTTATCCATGATAACGATTTGGTTATATATATATATATATATACATATATATATATATATATATATATATATGTGTGTGTGTATACATGTCTTCTATAAAACATAAATTTATATTAATTTTGATCTATAATTTACTTATAGCTATAAATTATTCATTAATTTTATGTATCATTACTTGCAACCTAAAAAAATTAAGCGCTTGTCAATGACAGCCAAGATGAGAGACATATTAAACCTTCTTGCCACTTTTTCTTCTTTAGTTTATGTAAATTTTTCAAATGAGTTAAATGTATTAAAACATTTAGAACATATTGTATTTTAAAAAAAATCTAAGTATACAATTTAAATGCTGAAACCTAATTATAATTACATCCCACGTATACATTATAATTAGATATGATGTATACGTGGAATGTAATTATAAAATATTTTAGATTTAGAATTTTATATTGAGTAAAATTAAAAAATTACTGAAATAATCTTTTAATAAATTATTGCATATTAAGATACTTGTTATCCAACTGGCTCATAGGACATCTTAATGGAGACATTATTTTGGATTTTTTAAATTTTTAATTATTTTAAAATTATTTTTATTTTAAATCTTTACAGGTTTTATTTTTTTTTGATTATTTACAAATAAATTTTCAAGTTTTTTTCATACGTAGTTTTATTATTTTAACATTACTTCGTATTCTATAACATTATTTCATACTAGATGTCCCTAAGACTTCGTTCGCGTATAATTAGGAAAAACTTTTTTTTCTTTTATAACTTGCTCCTGGGTATAAAATATTAGCACAAAATTCTAAAAAAAAAAATCGCAAGGTCTAAAATTAGCTCTGTTATAATTTCAATATTTGTATCAATATGTTTTATGCTGCTTTATGTCTACATTACACAAGCGGAAAATCAATCAATAAGTATACGAAGAAATGATTTAATTTTGTTTTTTTTTCATACTTAATGCCTAAATATTATCATTTGCGAAGAAAAAAGAATTTTAAATATTTAAAAAAAAAAACTGTTATATTACAGTTATTTTATAATTGCCAAATCATTAGTGTATATTCAATAATAAAGAAATTAGATACTTTGTTTCAAGAATTCCATAAAATTTTTCAAGAGATTTTATTCTTATCTTAGTCTTTACTTGCCATACTAACTTACAAAAAGGCAATACTTAAAGAAATAGTATAAATATGACAGAAAAATTATGCTCGGATTTACTTTAACAATCGATATAATTTAAAATATGTCTTAATCGATCCCATTGTTCCGAGCGTGTTCGTGTAAAGCACACTGCTAAGAGTCACACAGCACTGCCCGGACCTGCGCGCACGTGTTTAGTGAGAAACGAAATATTTCATTGCATACATCCGACCCTTAATAAATAACATTTTTTCCAGATGTTGGTACTATTGCCAAATACTTAACAATGAAAATAGATTTTTCTCTAATAAAGTTAACGACTTTTTTTAATTGTTTTTACCAACATTTTTTTAATATACATATTTTTATGTACTCTATTACTAAAACTAAAATTTTCATATTGTGATGTCATTTTTAATAATACACATTTAATTATATTAGATTAAATGTAAAATGTAACCTCACTCTATCTGTATTTTTATAAATAGAAACTCAAAGTCAATAATTTCATCGCTACTGATTTTTAATTAAACTATCTTATGATGTTTTACTAAAATATCAAGTTTAGGTAGAACTGGTTAGTTTAAAATTATACGCATATTTCGTAAGTAGGTAATTTCCCATCTTCTTATCTAATAGTATCTAGAAAGTAATATATTTGAAAAAAATGGTTATGACTTAAAACAGTCTATAAGTCTATAAAACAGTTTATATCGTTTTTAAATTGTGTAATAAAAATTGATAAGTAATATTATTATAATATTACTAATATTATTAATTCGTTTTCAAAGAAATAAAATTAAAATCTAACCCGCGTTAGGTACTAGTGACAGAATACTTACAAATATTTTCGATTTTCATTTGACATACTTTCGTGATGTTATGAATAATTACAGATACCTAAACTAGCACAAAATATCCTACAATAAACTTATCTCGAAACAAATAATTTTGCTGTAAACATCACACTTTAAATAACATTTACATTAAATATTTTTCCTTAAATCCTTAAAAAAGTTTCCAATAATTATTTACTTTATTTCGGACTGGCGATCAGCGCTTAGCTCATGTTTGCTTTATATATATATATATATATATATATATATATATGTGTGTGTGTGTGTGTGTATGTGTGTGCGTGTGTGCGTGTGTGTGTGCAAGATGCCGCCAGATTTGTTTCATTAGATGTTATATTAAATTTATTTATTTGTAGAAATTTTATTGTTAATTACCTAAATATAACTATTGATTTTTTTCATCGTGTTAAACCTTTCGGAAAAGATAATAACATTATAGGTGCTACACATTTTTAAATCATAAAACAACTTTAACACACTTACCTATGCGGAATAAGTCAGTATAATAACGAAGCATTCTAAATTAGCTATAGTCGCAATTTGTATGAAAATAACAAATCCGTACTCAGCTCGTTAAGTGTGTATAATAGAAATACGATTGACGAAAAAGGTAGTATTAATAATAATAATAATGATAATAATAAGATTTTATTTCAGACATAGTCCATACAATTGTGTTAATAGGTAACAATATCCTTAATCTAATGTTAGTATAAATAGTGAATGATTACATAATTAATAAATCATAAAATATGCAATAAAATAAAATCAATACTAAATGGAGTCAAACCCAATTGCAGTAAAAAAATTTAAAATCAATACAAATTAAATCATAATAAATTAAGTCAATTAAATCAGATAAAATTAAACTGTATCAAACTACACCAAATTAAATTACTTAAGTTAGGTCAAATTAAATAAAATTAAATAAAACAAGTCAAAAACTACTCAAATCAGATTCAAAGTAAAATAGTAATAAAATCAATTAATTTAATTAACTCAATCACAAATTCATTTAGCTTAAATCATAATGCCGCATGTAGGCCTATACTGTGTCAAAAGAGGTAGGTCCAGTCGGCCCGCGCACGTGACCAGCATATTGCTGGAGCTTCCCGGCACCCTCGCCATCATGGATGCACTGGGCTTGCGCATTATAGCGTGAAAGTCGTCCACGCGCGCCTGCGCAAACATACCACTGGCGCTGCAGTGCCGCGGAAGCCCCATCAAGACCCTGAACGCGTTATTATATTGTACCCGCAGGGGGTCAAATGCCCGCCGCGTATAATCAACCTGCACGAGTAGAAAGTCTGGCTGAATGCCCTAAACAGTGTAATCTTTACTGGTCCCGTGCATCGTGCAAATATTTGAGCCAACATATTGCAGCGCACAGTCAACACCCTGCGTTCCCTGTCCATATCCATGTCGACCTTGAGGTCTTCATTGACCCAATGACCCAGATATTTAAAATGAGTGACTCTATTTAAAGATGTGCCATAGAGGGCTACCGAGTGACTTGGATATGGTTTTTTGGGTACTCTAAAAATCATAAACACACTTTTTTTACATTGTATCGGAGTCCGTAATCCTCCGCGTACAGTTCACATATACGTAGCAGCTTGCGTAACGCTCCGATAGAAGAGCTGAGCAGCACACGCACACTCCGTCTATATGACATCCGATTCCGGTACTGCTCAGCTCTCCCATCAACCCGTTTACATATATATTAAACAGTTTGGGTGAGGTCAACCCCCCCTGACGCACCCCGCACGGTCTTGAGTGCGGGGTGCCTCAGGGGGGGTTATTCGTCCGACTCACTATCCGTCCACCTCACTGTGTTTTTTTTATTATTGTACCAGTACTTAAACATAGATATAATTTCAGGAGGCAAACTAGTGTCATTTCGCAACTTGGCCCATAGCAAGTCGTACGAAACCATATCGAATGCCCGGGACAGGTCCAGGAAGCTTGCATACACTGGTGTTTTATGCTTGGTGTAGTACTGCACAGTCTGCTTGAGACATAGAATGGCACTTTCAGTGGATAGGCCCGCCCGAAAGCCGAACTGACCATCGTGCAGTTGTATACTCCTAGTTAAGTGACCATCAAGCAGACCATCCAGCACCTTCGCAATAACCGTAGCTAATGAGATAGGCCTGTAGTTTGAACCGTCCGAGACATCCCCTGTCCTGTTTTTTACAATGGGTACAACAATTGTATACATTAGCTTTTCGAGTAGGTAGGCGTGGCTAACACACATATTATATAATAATGCTAGGATTATAAGCAAGTGCTCTCCAGCATTCCGAAGGTGCTCGATGCTAAGGCTGTCATAACCCGGTGACTTACCTCTTTTCATTGATTTAATCACTGAGGCTATATCTTTTTCTGTGAAGCTTACGTTAATGTCCCCAGGCACAGTCCCCCCATCACACACGCTCGGTGGCCCCGGTTGCGCAGACTCACTAGAGGCTTTCACACAAAATCGCTGACGAAACAATTCCGCTAATGCAGAGGGGTCCTGCACACCGTCAACATTCACGGGCCGGCTGGGCTTAAGGTTCAACTTGTTTGTTGTTTTCCAAAATTTAGAGAAGTTATTTTTGTCGTGTGTTGTGCTATTATATCCATCTTAATTTGTTGTTGATTATTTTGACACCATTTTAATTTTGCCTTAAATAATCGTCTAGACTCAACTATCTCACTATATACCCAGCCACTGCCTGGTTTCCCATACAATAACCAATTTTGATAACATTGCCGAGCCTTCCCGTGAGCCTCCCTCACATACATGTTCCACCCTATTATGCGTTTACCCCTACCGGGTATCGCCTTCACAGTATAAGACTGCTTTGCTAACTCACTTAAAATATACACTAGGTTGTTATAAAAATCATTGATTAATAACTTATGAATTTCACAATTACACATTTTATTAGTACGCGTACAAGTTGCAAGGTCGGCTGGGAGGTCTATATCCCTTAACCTGTCATGACAAAAATTATAATACAATTCAATTTGATCAGTCTGCCTTTCCCCCATATTATTTCATTTTTAAAAAAATTATTACAATTAGTTACAATCTTGGGCTTTACTAAATTTATATTACATGTTAACTGCATCGGATAATGATCAGACCAATAAGTGTCATATAATATCACACAGTGATCGAGCCACCGGCGGCACCCGTGTGCTTCACTGACAAATGTATGCGAGTCGCTCGCTAACACATCGATATCAACACATGTCAAGAATTATTCCACACAAAAGGATAAGAGTTGATTAGCAAATAACTCACCCGCATGTGCGTTGAAATCCCCAATCACATACACAGATTGCACATTACTATTCTCAATTATGGAATTTACCTTGCTTAGACATTCCATAAACTCAATTAGATTTTCTCTCGAATCCGTAGGGACGTACATTGATATAATTATCATAGAACGATCACCGATGTCAATCTTAACAGCCGCCACATGATCTCTAGTACACGGTAACAGTGACACTGATGGAAACGCATACTTCCTCCACAACACTGCCACACCTCCGTACGGTCGGCCACGGAGCACACCCGCCGAGGTGTCTACGGCAGACTTGCCCGTGTACGCAAACTCGTCGCTGATGCTGCCTAGGAACGGAATATCGTGTGGCAATAGCCATGTTTCCTGCAGTGCTGCGATATCCGCTGTTTTGCATATGTTCCTTACACAATCAACTGATCTTATAATAATTTTGCAATTAAAAGTGACTAATTTAACGCAATTAATCATTTAAACATGAAAAGCGATTATAATAATACACATACATATCAAAATCACATATTCGCACTTTTTCTATCACCACTCTTTCTTGTCTTAAAATCAACAAAGCGGCGGTATGCGATACCTTCTGGCCAGAAGTCATCGTTCAGGAAAATATCTAGTTTATGTTTCGGCATCAAGACTTTATAGGCATCATACATTTTTGGTATTTTCATGTTCATTTTCTCCAAAGTTACGGCAACATCAGTTTTATTTGCAATATAAGTCATATGTCACACACGGGCACTTCCTTCGCAACATTGTAAATGTACATAGCAGTTTTTATATCCGCAGCTTTAAAACTCGCTTCTGAGTTCGAGACTGCCTTCCCTCTCTGGACAGCAAAGCGGTTTCTCAATCGTCTCCTCTGTACTAAGGTCCATTCTTCATCTTTTTGCGGAACTTTCCAATGACCATTCGCAACAACATCGGCTAATGATTTATTTTCACTGCGTTTATCGCTGTTAACGTTCGAAGCGGTCGTATGTCTCGCGACGTCGATCGCAGCCGGCTGAGAGTGAGTCATCGATTCGGGCTTGTTATCGTTTGCCTGCGCCGTTAGGTGAGCGCCCGCGCCGTTGCTATTTGAAACGCTATTCTCACTGTAAATTTTCGATGTACCCTCACTATTAGGAAAAGGTTGAACGATATCCCGATAGTTCTTATCCCGATTTTTGCATGGGATGTTCTCTGCTGTATCCATGTAGACAAGTCCCCTAGGACCACTACAGTACTCGTCATTTGTCTCCATTATAAAATCACCTCGCTTAATATTAACATTGCAGGCGTTATTTTCAAAATTGTTCACAATAGATGCTTTTTCAGGTTTTCTAGCTCGTTCGTAATAGCATCCAGGTGTTCTTTCGTAGCATACTGATCCTTGATGCGCTTTATATCCTGTTGCATTGTTAACAAATCTTTTAATAAGAGAGTTACGTCGACATGATCAAAAAATTACCGGTGGTAGTTTGTGTAGATCGCGAGCCACAAATACCGGTACACTTCAGGATCAGACTCCTTCAATATGCAAATAATTTCGTTAGTTTCACGGAGTTTCTTCCCATCGCTTTTTCTCGTCTTCTTACGTTTCTCCATAGGTAAAGATTCGCACAGAATAACTTTTGCACTATGTATATCCTCGTCAGAGAATGCACTTATACAAATATTACTGATGCTCTCCTCGTTCATCACATCAATATTATTACATATAAAGGCTAGCACTTCGTTAATCACTATATTGTACATTTTAGCATTTTAGAGGCCATATTGGCTAACGCGTCCTTACGTCAACGCGACCGATCGGTGACTGCTAACGCGTCCGTACGTCAACGCGACCGACCGGCGACTGGTATTAACAAGCTTAGATTCTATTAAGTATTTTAATCTCTTTTTTTATATACTCTCTTTGAAGAAACCATTAGGAAACTTTCGTTGTATGAAATTTCATCGTTTTATCTAGGCACAAATTCGACGATATTATAATTGCAATTACATACCACATACATCGTTAGAAGGTACCTAGGTTTATCACAGTTTTTAAAACAAAGAAGCATTTATATATTTCAAGCATTTTTACATTCATAAATGATAAAAACTTGAGCGTATTCTCTTTCTGTTCACATGGGCAATTTAAGGAGCTACGCAAATATTTTAAATTAACGGTCTGCGAAAAAATAGAGTGACTAACGATTTATTTTCTTACTAGATTTGAACTTGTTATAAATTATCATTTCATTAATTATAAATTTAATACACAAAATAACACCGATTATAAAAATAAAAAAGCAAGTTTTTTACGTTAAGTATTGAAACGCCAAAACGTCAATAATCTTCTTTTTAGTTGGTCGATTTATATAAAACATAGCCTACATGTTACCTCAGAATCCACAGAATCCATTAGTAAAAACTTCATCGCAATCCTTTTATTTATTATTTCGTGGCGTGTGAACAAAAAAAAAACAGGTTTGCAGACACACATTCCAAAGACGATATATTTGTATTCAATTACTTTTTTATGTTATCCTAAATATATTTTTCGCAAATATTTTCAATGCACAGAGAGGTCAATTCTAGTTTGATCTTAAGAAATAAAATGGTCAAGGGTGTTTGTTCTTCTTTGACGTCGCAATAGAAAAACAAATTGACGTAATCTTATTTATGAAGTTAGACATAAAGTCGGAAAATAATTAAGAATACCTTTTGTTGCAAGAAAATTTCTAATTGCTGCAAAACTCATACAAAATCAATAAGAAAGCAATATCGCAACGTTTTAACAGGTCGACATGATTTATTGAATCGTTACATACCTTATGTAAAGCAACAACAGAATTATTCAGTTCAACTCATGATTTAGAGTGATTGTATACAATCTATGGTAAGAACCAATAATTTATAAATGTGAAATTAAGTTTGTTGGTCCTTTTATACGTCACAAATGAAGAACATATCGATGTGATTTTTTATTAAGGTATATTTGGCTTGCCGGCAAATGACATAGACTATTTTTTATGACGGAAAATCTTATCGTAATTAATATCAAAACTTAACTAATAATGTAAATTTGAAAGCGCATCGATATGATTTTTACACAGATGTAGTTCGCAGGACAGGAAATGACATAGGCTACTTTTAGTCTCTAGAAATCTCATTGTAACTAATTTAACAATCAGAACTAGCGTTAAAAATTCAAAAGTGTATTTGTGTCTACTTCTTTCGCGTATGTATTATATCTTTAATTCCGATCTACGTATGGCGTGTTCGATTTTACGAAAGTGATTATTAAACAATAAATTGTTAACTTAATGTCCTGCTTATAGGGAAACAACATGTTACCTAACAGTCTAATTCCGCGCTCATTGAATAAAACTGGTATACTTTGACCTCTTTTGCCTCATAAAAACACGTTTGAAATTTTTCATTAACATCCTTCCAGTATTGAAAATAGCGTGGTCAATTTCTTCATGAGCTTTATTTCATTACCTTTGGTAAGAGCTAATTAAGAGTTTATGAAGTTTGTCAGGTCGTCGTTTGTTCAAAAGTAATACGCGGCAGCAAATAATTTAAGAGTATTATGAGCTTCTATATCGCTTGTTTTAGGCTGAACTAATTTGGATGCTGCACTTTTAGCTTTCTTGCCAAGTTGATTTTTAAGAATTATTATTTTTAAATTTAAATCTCTTGTTAGAAGAACTATCGTGTATACTACCGAATATATTTTTTTCCATTTTTAAGTCACTGCATGCTTGCTAAAAAACATTGTATATCTAGTTTAACTCGATGATTTGAATACGTGTCTTGAAATTGGCTTCCATTTTACCAGTTAGTATAGTACTGCTAAATATTAATATCACCATAAATGCAACAAGACAACATTGTTTAGAGCTTATGCTACTGTTCCTTAGGGTATGTAGGAGTACCGAAGCAACAGAGGGAGCGATAAAGGGATACTTTTTGGGCCGAATTAAACAAATAAGCCATAATATTGAGGCTTCAAACAATCCGTTAAATTAATAACAAAAAGTTTTAGTTTTTTTAATTTTATAAGTAACTTCGCCAGCTCTTTTATCGTTCGCAAAGTAATGTTAGTGAAATGTTTTTCTCGATAGGTACGAATGTACTGAGTGCCTTATGCACAGATTAATGGATCTTTTTTTGGCTTTCAATAATACGCGATATGATCTCATTATAGGAAATATCTCTACTTTCCGCATATTGTCTACATTGACGTACGCAACGTGGAATTTGGTACATTAATATTTGAGTGTTTGAAGTTTCGGATAATGGATGACATGTATTTTTATTTTTCTATTCTTCTTGAATAAAAACCTGAGCATTTTTTAAATGAAAAATTATTGTCGTTACTTTGTTTCATAGGATAATTCCATGATACTGTCTACCTGACTACTGTAATTGCCTTTTTCACATAAAGCAGTAGAAAGGTTTTTGTGATTACAACTTTTTTTGGGATAATATACATTTTTTTTTATCATTGTGAGATTACGTATTATATTACATTTTAAACACTAGCCTTACAAAGAAGTACAAATTTTTAGTCCTCATCCAAGGCGATTTTTGCGTGCCAACTAAATCAGTAGCAGTAATTTCTGCTCAATTATTTGTCCCTAACTTTAATAATTATCAGCTTAACCCTACGACTAAAAATCGGTCTATTCATAGAAAAATATTTACAGATTTTTATTCAGTCATTCAGTTTATTTTAAGTGAATATCAAGTTATTCAATAGAATACAGTAATAAATAAAATTATCAAGTTGTAAACTCTATAAAAAGACCATACCTGAAACCCTTCGAAATCATGACCTCGTGATTAAATTTTACGCTCAGCGCCGTTTAAAATATAAATTATCTTTTTATCATTCGAAGCACTCCATTTATGTAATATAGAAAGTTACATATTTACCGTTATCGTCATACTTTGAGATAGTGCCGCCATGTGCACTAAAAATAATGCTATTAGTGATAAAATTTACACTTGAACACGAAAATAGTTCTAGCGGAATAGTGGTTGTCTCATATATAGGAAGAATAAACTGACGATGGCTCTGTGGTTATTATATAATTATTCATAATGTGATAGGATTCTTCACTTTTGCTATGGAGTGGCTAAATTCTAAATGAATTGCCACTGTCATTAACAAAAAACCTTTATCAATATTTAAAATAAACCACCTGGAATTATCTCTTGATATATGGTAGAAGGTGTAATATATCCAGCAGCATCATTTCCTTTGACAGTTACATTACTAGCTACAGCTGTTGAAGGAGGATCACGGGTATGCTATGGTGTCCGAATAATCCATCTCCTTACATATAATTTATTTTTTTGGATTATTAACTGTCAAACAAAATCATGGGTCCAAACAGACTTGAAGTCGAGAAAAACACGGTCTTATGTTTAAACGCGCGGTGCTACAATAGTGTGCTTCCATACAATTTCATAATGCAGTGTGCTGCGATGGGTGCCGTAAGTTCGGCGTTTGAAATCATTGAAAGTGGTGGTACGTGGCGTCGTTGGTCCAAATGGACCCACAAATCTAATAACGTAACTTTTTTTCGAAGTTGACATTCATTTGGCGTTGTTTTAGGTCTTTTTACAATAATGTATTTCATTGACAAGAATACAAGTGAATTATTATGCGACGAAGACGACTGTGATATGAAAACTTTATACGAGCTGTGTGTTGTCTGAGAACGATAATGAAATTTTGGATCGTCAAAGTTCATTAAAATCCAGTGAAACAATATCTGGTACCGATTCATCTGAAGATGATGATAAAGATGATATTGAGGCGACAAATTTTGCACGTTATTTAGGTAAAAACCGAATTAAGTGGAGTAAAAATGCACCTACTAGCTCCAAAATTAGAAGGCACAACATCATTATGCATCACCTGGAATTATAAGTTCAGCTCGCGAAGAAACAGAATATAATACTAATTGAATCATGGCATTTGTTGACAACAGATAAAATGACTGAAATTATATAAAATCATTCCATGCAGAAAATAACAAGATATTCAAAAAGGAAAAACCTGAAGAATTCTTCACTGGCCATGTCTATATTGTAGAATAACAATTTTTGGCTTGTCATTATTATTAGGAGTCTTCAAATGAGTTCATGAAGATATAGCAACTATATGTTCTACGGATGGAAGAGTGCGAAACATATTCAGAATAACGATGTCAATAAAACGATTCATGTTTCTGTTGTCTGCTCTGTGATGTAATTACTAGAGAAGAAAGAACAACTAATAATCCAGCTGCTATAATTTCTGAGCCATTTATAAAGTTCATTAAAAACTATTAAGACAATTCCAGGTATTCTGGAGTATCTGACAATGTTTTTCTACGAATGTTCTGTCCTTTCAGAGGAACATGTTTTCCGAATTTATATGAAGTTTTGTACTAATCGGGAAAAAAATTGATTTTCAGCGTAATTGAAAAATAGGATTTGTAACTTTGTCAAGATGGAAAATGAAATATTTCAGGAAGAAGAAACTTGCTCAAAGACCATCGACATCACCATCAAACAAAAAAGAAATATGTGATTTATGTGGTCCTAAGCAAGATAATAAATATACGCCTAAATGGGACAAATGTCTAAAATACATTCACAAACACCATGAATTTAAAAAGTTCCATGTAACCAGTGCTAAACTTTGTATAGGTTTATTATAAAGTTTAATTTTTTTCGTTTTTCATTGATTTCAAATTTTTTTTGTAGAAATATATATTTTTTCTATTTTTCATAACATCATATGTACCAAAATTGTACTGGCCGACATGAGGCCTAAGATTTATTATTAAAATAGACATAATTTATGATTTTTGTTTAATAATAGTTAATTAATATTGATGAAAGAATGTTTTTTTATTATATATATATATATATATATATATATATATATATATATAAATATATATATATATATATATATATATATATATATAAGTATATATAATAAATTTAAACATTAAAAACAACTTATTCAAAAATTTTAAACTTTTTATGATCTTGGGTTCAAATGGACCCACAATTCTAGTTATGTGTGCCAAAATAGCGATTCCGGTTAAAAGTTAAAGATATTTTGTTATTATGCAGGTTAGAATAAATTCCAGGCTCTGATTCCGGTAAGTTTTCAATGTAATTTGTTGTATCCTTGATGTGATTTGTACTCGAATTATTGTCAGACAATATACAGGTTTTTTATCCATTTGATTTATCCCCCATATCTCATTCAAATAACTAGTGTAATATGTTCTATATATTCGTGAAAGAAATTGACGATTTTTTAATGCAGTCGTTCACAGATGGGACGTAAGTTTCATACCTGTTCTAGTCATTAATAATAGTATCTAATAAATCGTCTATACTGGTGTCTGTTGGTAAGTTGGTTGGTTTATCAAATATTTGTTTAGACAAAACATTTCCTTCTATTGAGTTTAATTGATTCTATGCTAGGCATAAGGAAAAACAATTCAAATGGAACGTTATCAACCAGGCCCTATACAAAATCAATATAAAGAAACAAACCCTGAAAAGTGCACATAATTTATATATTTTGTTTTCCTGTCCTATTTCATTTCATTTATTGATATTTTTTCTTACTTTAGCACCTTCGCCTGTATAGTATTAAAAACATAAATTTCATTATATTTTTAAAACGAAAATATTCGGAAATCCCCATTGTTATTCTGAATTTTTAAATATTTGTTCCTGAAGATCTCGCCGATGAATACAAAAAATTCCAAAAAAAAGTATACAGGTGAGCTGTTTCTTTTGCTTCTTTTGATTTTGTTTCTAATTGTTTCACATTTTATATTTTTTAACCTACACTAATTCCTTGGAGTAACCCCATATGAAAAGTTGAAATATTTAAGGCATGGAATCGTACTGACCACCCAATGATTTTACCGTGAGTAATCGAGCTGTTTCAAATTTTTTTATTGAAATGTTGACTGACAATAAATGCGTAGTAGCAATAGAATAATACGTAACTAGATAATGTCTATGGTAGGTGTCCAGATAGTGAATATCTATATTAGTTTATGTATTAATAGAACATGGTCGAATATTGTCACAATATTGGCAAACAAAACTAATATGAAATATATAAATATATTGAAAACTTAGCTGTAATTCCTAATAACATGATGATTATTGTACTCCAAGTATTTCACTGGATTGAAAAACGGACACCATGTATCATACTAGGGGTATGGATGTGCGCATTCCGAATATTTAACAAAGTAATAACAAACCATCTCCCACCAACTGGAGAGAAATGTAGGCATATGAGCATAAATTGCTCTGTGTGGCAATGTCACATTACAAAAAATTGCGCAAACGTCAATTACAGCTAAATATAAAATATATTTTTACCGCGACAGCGCCACACACGCCCAATGCAGGTTGACGCTATATTAAAAAGCAAAAAAGGCCATGTTAAAAGGACAATAGTAGGCAGGATGTAAATATATATATATATATATATATATATATATATATATAAAGCATATGTTAAATCACCGTAAATGTATACAACTAAAGAATAACCAAGTTCTGTTATAAATAACGTTAACACCTTTTTATACACAGGAATATCTTAAATTGCTTTATTCGTTTCACGTGACGTCCAAATTTAGTCATGTGAGCATATAATCCTAGATTAACACTTAAATGTTTAACATATTTAAAAAAGAATGAACACTAATAGTAATGCTTTGAGCTTCCTAAAATTATTATGTCAATATTACGCAAAATTATTTAGATTTCCAAGAAAAACCGATTTGTGAAGAAAAAATCTGTCCAAATAATCATTGTATCCGACTATATTTTACCACTTTTATTTATCAGGTCTGGTATTCTTCATGTCATAAAACTCAGCCCCGTCGCTATGTAGCTGGTAAAATTTTGCACCCTTCGAAGAATTCCTGCTAGGAATTTCTAATATCTGACAGATATTCTTTTTCTTTTTAATATAGGGTTAATACGAACGATTATCTTCGCCATTCAACCCGGACTCTCTCAGAGTCCTCCTAGGACGCATAACATTAACAAGTTTCAGTGCAAATTATCCTCGCCATTCAACCCGGACTCTCTCAGGGTCCTCCTAGGACGCATAACATTAATAAGTTTCAGTGCAAACCGATATAAACAAGCGCAGAAGGTGCCATGTCTCATTAGAAACTGAAATATAGTAATTGCTGTTTAGCCAGTTTTTATTTAAACGCTCGGAAATATTGTGGAATATTCCTTAGTGGTTTCCCCTTTGGAATCTGCCAAAGTCCATCTCGATTGCCAGTGACCAGTGATGATCTCCAAGATACGTCTTCTTTTAGACAAAGGGGGTTAATTTTTAACAAATTCGAAGCTCAATGGATCAGCAGCAAAATTCCTATATCTAGCCAAAATTAAATTCCTGCAGATTCCCGAAGACCCGCCAAAATCTGAAGAGCATCCGTTAGACAAGTTCTGTTAGCTTTGGTCAGAGAAATACACGACACACGTTGCGACCCAAGTACGACCCACAACTACGAAAGGCGTCGTAATTTAGAGGCAGCTATAAAAGATAACGTTTTAGTTCAGATTAGCCCTTTAACATACGATTTATTCAATTTACGCCGGAGTTTGGAAACAGACATCTTATAGTAATTAATTAATTTAATCTTTTTATCCCTGTCGCATTGGAAACAAGTTTGTACGTGGTCGAATTTATTAGTTTTTGTAAGTTGGGACTTGTTTTCTATTTTCTGTGCTGTTTCGAATTTTAAATAGTTGTTGAAATTGTTGACCTGGTTTAAAAAATTATGTTTTTTGTAACAAATAAATATGTTGAAATGTTCAAAAGGTTATAGAATTTTAGTGTAATATTAATTCACTTTTTCAGAATTTTATATTACAGTAAAAATATTAAAATCTGCGTTATAGTTATAGTATTTTAGTACAGTAAATAAATGCATTTACCTTTGAAAAATTTAGTTTCAAAATTTGGTAAGATATCTAATTTTGAGATATCTACTAAGGCAGGTAATATTTTAGCAAACATTACGTAGGCTGCCAATGAGAAATGTTTAAAAACGCATTATTTGAAAGAAACAAAAATATATTCTACCGAACTAACCACGTGACTACTCCAAAACCTGACCTAAAATAAGAACACATCACAGCAAACATTTTAAAAAGACGATGGTCAATGTAAATTGAGGTGTCGAATTTCGTTTATTAAACTTTTTTATTACTTAGTATAAAAGGCACAAAGGAAATAATCATTTGAATATAAGAATCTATACCGGATGTCTCATATGATCATATACTACATTAATTAGAAAATACGAAGAAATTTTGTATAACTGTCTAAATTTAACGTATATGGTTATATGTAATGAATGAAATTTACGAAGAATGCAAAAGGCAAAATTTCTATAAAACATAAAATAAATTCCCGTAAAATTACCGAATCTTACATATACATTATATCCATAAGATATAATTACTTGATTATAATTCTATAAGGTTTCCTAAATTGAATTTTTGAACAAATCGGGACTAAAAAATATTAACAAATAAATGGCGTCTTCTAGTTCAAATTTCAGTTATAATTTATATAAATGTATAAAATGTTTTAAAACGTATTGAAAACTAATCTTTCAAAAATTTTTTTTAATAATTTACAAGAATTATAATAAATAGTCGAAATTTCTTGCCATTTTTCCATAATTTATATACTATAGTTGCTGCAGTTGATTACAAATGGCGCTGTGATTTCTTAATCTTAATCTTTAAAGATCGCCGACGGTTCCAATAACTCATCGGTCGGTTTTTAAATGAACAATTGTCTAAGACTTTGGCTAAGTTGATGTACATCCTATCGCATAAATTTATGCTTACGATTTTAATAATAACCGATTGATAATTGTCAATCGGTTATTTTGAAAATTATTTATGAAATAAATCAGACGACTTTTAAAAATGTCTAAAGCAATTATAATTGATGCAAGTTTTGTATTAATTGTATAAATATTTTATAAAATTTATTTAAATTTCATTTCAAATTTCATAATTCTCCTTATTTATGTCTTATTTAAATTTCATATACATATACTAAATTTTTTATTAACTAAACAACAATGTCTTATTAATAATTTTTTAATACACTTTCTACATGATATCATATAAATTTTTTTGAAAAATTATACTAAATTTAAAGAAATATATAATTAAAATTTAAAATTAGCTAATATTTAATTCTTTAGTTGAATTTTTTAAGCTATTTAAAATACATCAACAAGTTTTTATTCGTTACTCAAAATGAAATATTATTTCACCTAAGTCTTGAGAAATACATGTGATTATTATGATATTAAGTGTAAGTCATATGAAACTAAACTATTTTTTTTCTCATTTTATATATCTAGTATATTAGTTGCATCGATGAATGATCCAAAAAACTGGGATAATAGATGGATAGTACGTTACATATTTGTAATCCCGACCAACTTTACAACAACAAATTCATATATATTTCATTCCTACCATAATGGAGAAATACGGTTCTTAAAATTTGTACTAATAGGATTGTTTTTTTTCCTTAGAAATGGCAATAAAAATAATGACGCATAATTTAATTTTTATTACGGAATTTTTAATATGCGCAATTAAATAAAAAAGTAGTTAAATAAAAAGTGGTAATATAAATAAAAAATTACTTAAGTATTAAGTGTTAGTGCTATATATCATAAAAAACAACGTCGATTGAAACTCAGTTAATATGATTTATTAATTTTTATTGAAATGTATTACTAGCTATTATCCGCAGTTTTAATGTGCGTGAAAATTAAATTATGATCGAATTTGATACATGGTAGACAGTATTTTACAATTAAATTTTTTATTTACAAAGGTAAAATATTTAAAAGGTTTATATGTATTTAATATATAAATGAAAAATTTGCCCATTGAACCAAACAGCAGGGGCGCCATCTACGGTTTTCCTAAGAAATTTTCTTGTTATTCCTAGAGTAACAATGTACGTTTCTGGAACAAATATTATCATATGGAATAATTTCTCTTAATTTGTACATATTTTTCGCATGGTAAATATAAGTGTATAAAGATTAATAAATAATCAAAAACGCTTGCAGATTTGTAACGTCAGGTGCGATTGATCAGAATTGTCAATATTTTCGTTAATTATGATTTTATTTATCATTATCCATGAATAATATATTTAAAAAAAGTTTTTTCCTTTTCTTAATACTAAGCGGCGATACAGCGGGCTAAAGCATGTTCTACAAAATATCTAGTATATCCCATTACACTACATGTTGGCACCCACGTATCAGCTACTATGCTATAGCAACTTGGAGAATATTAGAAATTTAAACAACTTCTTATTTCATGACATCAATTTTTTGAGTGACTTTATTGAAATAAATATACAATTATAGCTATAAATGGTTTGGTTCACGTAGATGGTCATTGTTACGGAAGTTACCGGGTATCCATAGGTGACAATTCCATTGGATTTAATTATGTTCAAACATATAACAGGCCCTCAACATATGTAGTATAATTATCAAAGTGGATTTTTATAGTCCAATATCGAAAAAGATACCAGTCACATTCTTGGGTGCCAATACAATATTCAACTTTTAACCTTTTTCCATATATTTGTTTATTTTCTCTACATTTCTCGTAGCGTCTTACATATTATTAGATGTTATAACTCGGTATGATTATACTTGACATTTAACTCCGTTTAGATTAAAAATGAAAATTTATTATGATGTTAAAAAATAAAAAAAAATAGCTACTACCATAGAAAACAATATAATTTTCTAATGTTTTTCCCATGTATATTAAAAGGGTTCTCTACATTTTTTGGTGACGGATATATAGTTCATTAGCTGCGTACAGATAATAAGTATTTCATTTTAGTTACATATTGTTTTAATTAGAGACGGATCTGATAGATGATATGATACGGATATATTCTTAGAGAGCGACAACAAATTAATCAGACTGTTCCGGGAAGCAAATATTAAACCTTCACATTTTGCCACGCAAATCAGATTAGCTTTCTCTAATCTTTCTTCATTTTATGGATATGTGTTATAGTTCATTGAACGCGTATTAATTAGTACTTTTTACTCAGGTCATATATTGCTATAAACAATGGTGATTTTGTCAAAAACTGGAAAAAAATATCTTTTCTAGAATCGCCAATGTAATATTAAACTCTTAATCATTTCTTCCAGGTTAGTCTTATATTACAATATAGTATATTTTTATGTTAATCGAGTTTATTATTGGCTTAAAATGTCCAGAAGATTTTGTTTTGAGACATGTATATACCTTTTTTTTTCAGAATAATAATCGTATGTAACTCAAAGTAAGCATAATATAATCTTAGCATAGTGTAATGTGTGGTTCAATGAATTTTGGGTGTATGATATTGTAGGACAAAAACTTATGATTTTACTGAAAAAAGTTGTGGCATTATTATCAGACTAATAGAGCCTCTAAATAAATTCTAATAAATTGAATACCTTTCTGAATATAAAAATCTCATTAACAGCGGCTTCCGAGCGACAGTGACTTAGATATAACGTCGTTGCAATACGTATTGATATCTCATTAATTAGCAACTACGCCCGAAGTCTATTGGAGATCAGCTATTTTTTGGGGTACAAGACACGTTTTTATTTTTTAAACTTATAGCTATATTTACTCTATAGCAGCAGCTAAGTATTCAAGCACTTTTATCTTACGTAAAATGTATGTAGCTTTTGTAACATAAATTATTCATTAAAAGTATTTTAGTGTTTATTTTTTAAGTATATTTAAAAAATAGTCTTTTGGTATTTTGAGATTCAAGCTGTCGATAAGTTTGTCGTTCTTAGCATATATAAGTACGTCCGCAATTTATATTTTCATACTTAACAATCATTATAAGACAGAAATAAAATGAGAAGTAACAGTCCTGTTTATATGCGTAATGAAATAAATCTTACCAGCACTACTCCGAGAAAGAAATACTCCCAACTATAGTTCTAATTAATGTTATTTGTTCCAACTTGACTCAAAGTACTTTATAATATTGATGTTTGTTTCATTATTCACTACTAAATATTATTTGTAATATAATATCTATATAAGTGGAAAACAATAACAATTTTTGTAATAGATTGAAGAAAATGGAAAATTATTTTATTTTTATGGAATTGCCAGACAGAAAAAAAATCATAGTGGTGAACTGCATTTAAGTATAGGTATATTTAATTAATTATTTCAAAAATAATATTTATAACTTCTGTTAACGAAAACATAAATTAATTCTGTCATAGAAATTTTAAAAAGAAGTTAGGAATTGATACATTTTAAAAAATGACCGCGATTATAATTTTAAAGAGAAGTAAAGAATATAAGCTTATATTAATGAATGGTAATAGAAAGTAAACACGTAATAACAAACGTAACTTAGCAAGCTTTCACAGTTGAACGATGGAATATCTTATGATGAGACTTTCGTATCTATCTATATGTGATAATTGTTTAATTCAGCAAATAATTTTCCTCAGAATATTTTTAATTTTATTCAAAATTAGGTTCGATATATGTGTAGAAATTTAACAGATGGTTAACTAGGTAAAGTTGGATATGATACGAAATGGATTTCTTTACATATTTCTAAACTAAATTAATACAACTTTTTTCAAAATTTTATACACTTTGACTTGTGGATGAAAATCTAAGTAAGTCGGCAAACTCACAATCTAAAATATTTCAGATTGATGGAATGTCATATGTTTTGGAGGAAAAGTAAAACCAAGGCTCAAACATGTATTTGTTATTGTTTCCTTTACTTTTCGTGAGTTCTTCAATACATTGAATCTTAGCAATTGTTGGTCGCATTACCCATTCGTGACCCTTATATTTCTTGAGAAAACTTTTGTATACTTATAACCTGAAGCTGTTTTCCATGACTTATTAGTATTTTATTTATTACGTAATCGATCTATCTCTAAAATAATTTTTATTACTTTCGTATGCAGAATAATAAACACTAAAGTATTTAAAGAGGTATGAATGGAATTTTGTCATTAAGAAAGCAATTAATTTTTTGTACTATATAAGTAAACATACCATTCATACTGAATTTTATAGTACAAAAAAACACCAAATATGTATATATATATATATATATATATATATATATATATATATATATATATATATATATAACATGTAATGCATGTCGAAACTCTGAAAATGTTTCAATTAAGAAACATACACTACATAGAAATATAAATATCAATAAGCATAACTGAATGACTCTGTAGTAAAGATGTACTGGTTTGTTAGTTTGGCTATGTTTCACTTCCCTAACCCCTATCTCCCTCTAACAGTATTGTAAACAATTTGCTTGTAAAAATATCGGAATCGCCAGTATAACAGAAAAAATATTGCCAGTGAAATAACGGCATTACAAATTTAAATTTACATAAAAAACTGCCGCAGAGCATTGCGGTAGTAAATTTACTTTTATTCTGCGTGCTCTATGGCTATTTATAGTCGTTGCTACGTTGAGCCGAGTTTAAATATCGATATTAATTTTGAACGGTGAAGGGTGCGAAAATTTTAACATTTATAAACTAGTCAAGTCATGAATTAGGATTTGTAACTTATTTAAAATTATCACTATATGTCTAAAACTCTTTCTATCCATCACCAAGTGTGGCTCAAGTTTTAAACTCAGTCATCTCTCAAGAAGTAATGATGGAAGAAAAGAAAATTTTAATTTTTTTAATATATGTGTCAAGAATTCATAAAACAGATATCAAATAAATATGAGATAAAATAGTCACTTAAAAGTTATATATAAAATATAGCATTCTTGTTTGTTATTGAATATTGCAATAAAATATTAATTAACTGATTTCTATAAAAGCCAAAAGTGTATAGAATGAATCAATATGGTCGTAAAAACTGCGGTATTATATATATAGAAAATTCTGTAATTTATAGTCAAACCCTAAAAGATAAATTTTCGATATTATGATGAAAACTTGATTTGATAGTCTGAGATATGTGCACAAATGCACAAATGTTGTAATATACCTTTATGAAGGAGTTTTTTTTTGGTATTTGGCGTTAATTAAACCAAACACGTAGATTACATAAAATCCAATTTTAATGAAAATTTATCACAATGTGCGGAAATAAGCGCAGAGCGTCCCTTCGTACTTACGGGCAAGTTTACTGAAATGGTGTATGAGAAGTATCCTAGTCACATTTTTCTAGACAAATGACTAGTGTTATAGCATTATTATTATGAAATACTAGTCATTTGGAAAGTTATTGAAAGTCGTTTTTTTTTAAATATAAATTTTTTTCTATAATATACTAGGTATCGATAACTTTACGTCAATGTGTATGAAATTTACTGTCAATATTTATAAGAAACTACAAACAAACATGCATATCCATTTCTTAAAGATTTCATTTTTTATGCATATCACTATCTAGGATGAATACGTATTTTCATCGTTATTTTTCGTATTCGAAAAAAATATATAAACTAATCAAATGCTCATTAAGTCAGGAGTATAATTTCTAATACAAACAGAAAAAACTTTTTTGCCTCTTTTATGCGAAATATTTTTTTACACATATATTTAATCTTTAAACCAAAATATTTGAGATAATCTTAACAATATCTTGTTTCGTAGATTTTATTTAAATTCCTGATGTTTTGTTTTTATAATATGGTCAGCTACTTTCCTAGCCAGTAAATATTTTTTGGTTATTAAAGTTGCAAAAACAGTTCATACATTAATAAATATCATTCGAAATCGACATTTAAAGCGAAATATATTTAGTGTATTTGGTATAAAGCCTGAGTGCGTAGATATAGCAGAGATCGTAGAGCGTAGATAGAAGTTTAAAATATGCATGCTGAAAGATGTTTCTTTCTCTGTAAGAGTTTTATACAACATGTGGGATGATACAAAATTTTAAAAATGGTATTCAAAAAACAAGAGGTAGAATAGGTATTGTTATATTCTTACAAAATTTAATACACTTATAGCAATTTTTTTTCACCATTACGTATTTAACATTAAATTTTTAATAGGTAGTGATCATATAAGATTAAAGAAAAATAAAGACTTAGAAAGTATTAATAATTGCTCTTGGTGAATCAATTAATTAAGTTTTTATATAAACAGAGCCTTGTCGAGAGAAATAATTTTGATACGTTAATTCTTCAAAAAATTCTACCATTATTTAAATTTAATTTTAGGTGCTTATAACATAAATGTTTCAAGGTTTAGAAGGATGTGACTTAAAGAAATTTTAAGCATTGTATGTCATCTCTTTATTGCTTTCTCCACGTTCCGTGTTAAATTAGAATTTGCTTCCCTTATCCACCAATGATTATCAAAATTTAAATATGGGTAATGAATAAAACTAGTGTAACAAATCTGGGAAGAGCATAACTGCCAGAGGCTTAATTTTTGTCAGATATCTAAAGCGAATTTGCTAATTAACCATTATTTCACACCTCAAGCAATGTAATGACAATATTGCTTTAAAATAAATAGAACTTTGGAACAAAAAACCCATTGAATATTTAGTCCAAGAGAATTTTCAAGGACTGAAGTTTTCATGCATTCAAAAATAATAGGAAAGATTGATTTTTTCCGTCACGTAGCTATTTACGCTTTTAGTTGCAAATATCATGTTAAAAAGACTTTTTTAACAATTTTGGGAATAATATAAAGATAAATCTTAGACAGTTATCCCTGTTAAAAATGTTTAATAAATTATAAAGCTGCTGATATTTAATAAACAAATGCATCCCTTTCTATAAATTTACTAAGACTCGGCGTATTTTAAATTTTTCATGACTAACTGTACTAAATTAAAATGAGCTACGTCGTTGCACTTTTATTTGGTTTCTTTACTCTACTTTGTAACTGGTACCTCGTCAGTTGGCGATACAGGACCTAAATTCTACATAAATTTTGCAACCGATTTTACGAGCATGTTTAAACTTTGCAATTTCAGTTTTTATAAAACAAGATTTGATAATAATTGCCTTTAAAAATACCGGACAATCAATTGTATATCTCTTGAGACATATGTTAATTTTATATTGTAAAAAGTTCTTCATTTAAAACATAGGTTTATAAAAGTAAGGAAAAATTTTTTTTACCAACATCCAATATTTTACGATTACGAAATTTTAAACGATTTACAGCTTATCTAAAAATCTATGCTCAGGTTCTTCGATTACTTTAATCTTACCAATCATTCTTCTGTAGCTGAATTGCATAAATTGCATATTGTCATGACCGAAAGTCAGAGATTCGTTTCTATAATTCGATTGCCAGATTTATCAAAGCTCTATACCTTATACTGAATTGTCGAAAACATTGAAAGATCAAAATATTAACCGGTAGCCTCAATTAAACAAAGGTATTCGCCAAATATTAAGCAAAATACATTATCCGCATTTCCTTTACCAAATTACTTTAATTAAAATTTAAATCCATCTATGGAAAACGACAGTACTTAAAATCATTAATATACTTTTTTCGTTATTACTAAAAACGCAATCAGAATTGTTTAAGTAATTTCTACGATACAGCTGAAGAAATTATTACAAACAATATTATTTCACGTGTGTACCACTTTTATATAAAATAGTTATAATGCTACAGAATTAAAACACTCTGACGATGGAAATTATCCATCAGTCTTTTATCGTGTTTCCAAAACAGTTATTTTTAAATAAAAATTTAAGTAGAAATTGTTTTTTAAAATGTTATATTAAATTCGTGCAATGACATTTCTATAGATAAGATCTCTAAGAAAATGGAAACTAATCACGATTATTTAAAAACGATGTCTTTCTCGGTTATTTGACTTTGACTTTCATTAAATTCAACTCTATCCAAATTCACATCTTTAATATATTATTTCTCAGACCAACAGTTTCCATCTTCAAATAAATCTGGGTTAGTTCTCATCGTTACGTGTTATGATGCGATACTTTCACATATCTACACGAACAACTTTGCGATTCACATATATTAGAAGTTAGTCTTACACCACTGCTCATTACCTTAAATTGGTAAACGTGACTCGCATGATTTAAGTGCCCAAGTTGATTTGCATAGTTGATTTGCATTCACATTACGAATACTTACAACATACGTTAATGTAAAGGGAATATACGCACGTGCACCTTATCACTTAGTGACGCATTACTTTGAAAGTATTTTTTCCTGTTTAGGAAATTTCGTTACATCCTCAGAAAATCGGGTCTCAGAAAAGATCAGATTCGTTCTACAAGGTTTTTGATAGCCTTAAATTAAATTTTCCAATATAAGGGTAGATTGTATATGGTCAATATCCTTTTGTTCTTTTTTACCAACTTATTTTTATAAATTCAAAATTCTAGAATCGGAAAAAGTAAGTAATGGAAAAAATGGCATAATAATAACTTGTTCAATATAGCTACGATGGGAAGCATATAAATAAAGAAAATAAAAAATTACTCTTGAAGAGCAAAATTAAGTGAAAGTAATATTATGCGGGCGACTGGAAATTTCTGTAAGTTATAAAGTTGTGCCATTTTCTTTCTTGTTCGTAATTTCAAAACGCATCTACTATTTGCATTAATCGCCCAATGATAATTATTATTCAACGATATTATATTGATATCTCATCCATGGCTTGAGTTGGAATTCTACTTTTATATGCTTCCCACCATAACTCTATTGAAAAATAGATTTATTTAGCAAATAGATTTTGAACGAATATTTTTCATAAATCTTCATTAGCGTTTTTAAATTACGAACAAGAAAGAAAATGGTTCTATTTTATAACCTACAGAAATTTCCAGTCACTAGCCTAATATTACTTTCACTTAATTATACTCCAATTAAATGAAACTACGTGATGCAGTATTATTTCTACTATCTTTAATTTCTTTACCACGACCTAGGTTTCGTTGTATTACAACATCTTCAGGTGGGATATTAGCAAAGATTCTAAAACCTAGGTCGTGGTAAAGAAATTAAAGATAGTAGAAGTAATACTACATCACGTAGTTTCATTTAATTGTGAATAATGAATTTCTACAAAATTAACGCCAAATATATTCAAAATTAATTAGACTCTCTAAAAGTAAATTTTTTAGTTTCTTCATTTCAAGCGAAGCTTCGGGTATTTAGTTCATTCTTGACGTTCTCGTCTACTCAATACTAGGAATAAGCTATTAACAATATTTCCCGGTCTATTACTGTTTACATTAATCGCCCAAAAATAATTAATATTCAACGATATTTTATTGATATCTCATCCATGGCTTGAGTTGGCACTCTTCGTTTATATGCTTCCCACCGTAGCTATATTGAAATAGTTATTATTATGCCATTTTTTCCGTTACATACTTTTCCTTCGATTCTAGAAATTTTGTTTCATAAAAATTAGTTGGTGAAAAAGAACCAAAGGTAAAAACAAAAAGAAAAAAATATCGGTCAATATGACCTATATTGGAAAATTTAATAAATATTTCGTTTTAGGTTTTCATAATACAGTGTTATTAAAATTATTGTGCAATCATTAAATTAAACAAAGTGAGTGAATGTTACAACTCAAATGAATGGATAAATTGAATGAAAAATGGAAATAGTTTCGTCTGAATAAAATGTAATTTTAAAGAGGATGCTTCATATACAAAAAATGTCTCGTTACTTGCACTTTTTGGCCATCTTTCCCTTAAAGGAAATTCATCTTTCTCCTTTTCTTTCATTTTTCTTATCTATCATTCTGACGTGAAAATTTATATTCGCTCGTTAAGTACAGTGATAGCCGAATGAACTTCCTTGTGTTACAAAATACTGCCAGATTTTAATCGCTTATAACTACGATATTAAAATGTTGCATTTGACAGAGCATGTCCATACGTATTTGCCGTGTAGTATTTATTTTGCCTCTGGCATAATCAGACTAGTGTCGTGTAGGTGCATAAGTGTGATTGTCACGGATTAGTGTTGTATAAAGTTATAAATTAGTGTAGCGTGAAACTGCGTTTAGCTAGGATGTTGGTTCGTTAAGTCATTGTAAATAGCTCGTAGAGCGCTACTAGTACAAAAAGTGGGATAATAGAAATATCAAATAAATAAATATAAAAAAAAAACGAAATATATAACAGGAATTTAAATAAAAATCAATATTAAATGGAAAATTACAAAAAAATAAAGATGTAATTTCATATCAAACGTGAGTATGCTCGGAATTATAGAAAGCTAAATAATAGGAGAGCGTTAAAAGGAAACTTAAAAAAATCCAAAACCGAGCAAATGCGAAAGTTACTGCAGCGTGGAAAAGAATAAAGGAAAAAGCCGACCCAATATAATTAGGGCCATTGGGCATAAAGCGTCCAGGAGCAGCCTCCGTTATGAATCAAGGATATTGTGCGCAATTATAAGTAAATCTACCCATATCATATAGCTCGAATCTGTCACCGAATGAGTTTCTCATTTTAAATAAGACTTGATGGAACATTATTTTATGGACATAATGCATCTCAAAAAATAACAAAAAGTTTAAGAGGAAAAAATGGTTGCCCGGGGAAATTTAAAGTAAATAACCTATGCAGTGAATATATCAGTGTTAATGTGTATTATGTTGAAAAAATGAAATAAAATATAATTATTAGGATTTCATTTGTTTCTCGAATACAAAATGTGTCCATTGAATAGGTATATTTTTAATTAATATTACTGCAAGAAATGTTACAAACAAAATATTAATAAATTAAAAATCTTATATTATCTAAAGGATAAGAATTTAAGTGCTGCGAATAACTTAAGCTCCAAATATTTCTTCAGAACGTTATAAGACATAATAAATATTGTGTCATCGATAAAAATAGATAAAAAAAACATAGTGCGTGTACATATGAACGGGCACTAGAAGTTACATTCTTTGGCATAACACAGGAATAAATTTATTTAGCACGCAAATAATTAATAGGTATGAAATATTAAAAGCGTAGTTATAAATACGGTTGGTACAATCTAAATTGAATCCGATAATTAAATTTTAAAAATTTAAATTTATTTTCTCATGAAGAGTAGTAACAATTTGGTCTTTTTATCTAGAATTACAATCATTTTCAGTTAGTAGTTAAAAATTTCCTTTTTTTGTGATTTATTAATTTGAAAAAAATTAATAAATGATAAAGTAATAGTTATATATTGAAACTGAAATCCTCACTTAAAGAAATAAACTTAAAATATGTTTTAAAAAGCTTATAAGCATATTTCTATCACGAATATTCGGAAAAAATAAAAGTTTATATTATATATATACATATATATATATACATATATATATATATATATATATATATATATATATATATATATATACATGTGTGTGTGTGTGTGTGTGTATGTGTGTGTGTGAAATCAACATTACAACGCATTGAAAAATAAAAAAAATTAATTTGCAATTGTCTATAGGAATTAACAAAATTACCACTTACGTAGACAATGTACATAATTTTTTTCTCATTATTTGTTTTTCTACTTAAAACATATTTATTAATAATCAATTACTACTTATTTAAAGTTAGTTAAATTCTTTATAAGAAACCTCTCTACATTTTTGAAGAGAGTATATTTATTGTGAATAAAAAGTTTATAAACCAAAATCATCGATGTTAATATTTCCATTGTATTTTTTATATTCTTTCTATAGATTTCATATTAATAAATTTAATGTTATTTTAAATTCTTCTGGTTAAATATTTCATGTAGAATTTGTATAAAGGTTACAAAATATTTATTCATCGAAAAGGTCAAACAAAAAAAACGTATTTGTTAAGGATGTATAACAGTATATGTTTTACCATTATTCATCACTAACAGACAAGTCTTTACTTACCGAGACTGAACCACAAAAACAGGTTTTGCAATAAGAATTGTCTTTAATATTATTAATTTGTCTGCCGTTACGGAGTCAGAGGGCATGATCGCACTTCATTGGCTCGTAAAGTCGAACTGGCTACAGGATTCGATTTTTTTAAATTACTTTTATAAATTTATATATTGTTAGTTAATAATTTTGTTTTCACTTAACGTAATTGGCAAACACTAAAGCATGTCTGTTGAAGAAAGTGATAAAAAAGAAAGAAATACGATCGTTTTCGACCATATTTTCACAGAGGCTTGTGGCAGTAAAAAATAAAATATTTTTTTAAATTAATAATAATTTTCCAAATATGTAAACTACATAATTCACAGATAAAATAAGTTACCCGACAGTCAAGCTTTTTAAATTATAGTGTTACAATATATTATCAACATTACAATCGATTTAAACTGTACAATGAAAAATTAAATTTACCGTTACCCATTTATTGAAATGAAAAAAAATTATGACTTATTTGACAATGTGTATAATTTTCTCCTCTTATTATTGGTTTTCTACTTAAAATATAATTGTTGCCCTTGATATAATTATTATAATATGTTTGAACTTGTTTTTATAATATGAAACATAATATTATTAACAGAATGGTGCAATAAAAGTCACAAAGGAAGAAATCAAATTCATTTAGTATTTTTGTAGACCAAATGAAACTACGTGATGTAGTTAATGTAATTGCCCACCTGAAGATTTTGTAATACAACTACACCTAGGTCGTGGCAAAGAATTTAAACAAAGTAGAAATAATACTACATCACATAGTTTCATTTAGTTGTGAAAAATTAAAGTAAAATGAATTTCTACAAAATTAACGCCAAATAAATTAATTTTTTTTGACATTATACCTATAGCTATATGTTTTATATCTATAACAATACGTTATTGTTTATGAACTTAATTGTTTACAATAATGTAACGAATACAATTATATTAACAATATCTGAATAATAACAATCTTTCTCTATCTAAATTTAGTTATCAATTCATAATCACATTATTTGTCTTCATGGATTTGCTCATTTGTTAAAACTGAATAATCAATGCACGTTTTACAAGTATTATTATTTAAATATGATCTGGTACAATATCCAGCAATATACGTGTCTGACTTTGAATCCACGTATCTGACTTTGAATATTCAAAATATTATCTTCAGGTATAGAGATGTTAAAACTATTGCAATTTTTCTCTAAGGAGGTTGCTTAGATTAACATAAAAATGACCAAAACTATCAGATGTGAGTGTTAACGGTAATAACGACTAAATTCTAAGCTTTGGCTCTATCTCACATATCTGCCTTAGTGGAACTAAATACTGCTATATATATATATATATATATATATATATATATATAAATACATATATATATATATATACATATATATATATATATATATATATATATGTATATATATATATATATATATATATATATAATAAACTATTGTGAACATGCTCATTTTACATTTACGCTCGAGGTGACTATGATTCAAAGATTTCGAATTGAAAGTGTGAGCATAGTCGACTAAATTGACAAATAGGATGGTAGCAAACAAAATAATATCATTACACCTATCAAGTAGATCACCCAAAATTTGGATACACAAAATGTTTGATTCTTTTGGTAAAACTTATTAAAAACTTATTTTGCATGTTAAAATATATGCAGAGTTCAAAATATAAAAATAATTATTTTATTTTTTCAGCAGGATGTTAACATACTATGCCAATTTATATGGCGAATTGAAATATGCAATAACTTTCTTCTTAAGGGGGGAGATACCTGATCTCAATCAAGAAGAAAGTTTAAATTAAAAAAATTAATAAAAGCTTAAATTTTGCTTGATTTTCGTAATTTTTTTTAAATGAAAGAGTCATTAAAATGTTTTTAAAATGAACATCTGGTTTATTCAAACATTAAAATAATTTTTTTTAATTTATTTATTCAAAATGGCTGATGTACACTAAATTCTTCCAGAAAGATCGCAGCGAGACTTCTCAATCGGGGAGCATTGTAGCATCGGTTCTAGTGATCTGAAAACAAAAACCAACATTCTGTATGTTTATTAATATCTTAATTTCAAGATGAAGCTAAAAAAAATTTTAAAAAAATTCGCGGAATAAAATACTTGAAAAATATCAGATGAATTTTGGGCCCAATTTTCTTATTGTTTTTGCTTCGATAAAAAATTTTTTTTTTCTTTGTTGATGGTTCTTATATGATCTTGATGGTTCTTATAGAAAACAATATCATTAAAAAGATCTGTGCCAAATTTCAGGGAGACCGATCAATAATTTCTCGAGTTATCGTGTACACCAGTTTGGAAAATATGATTTCAAGAAAAACGCGTTTAAAGTTTGAATATATAAATATTCAACGATTATAGTGACTTACAGAATGAATTCCAAAACCAAACTAAACAAAATTAATACCAAAACCGGATCTGGCCTGTACGAATATACTCTGTAGCAACTGTGAAACTGACAATTACTTGGAATTTGTCAATAAAAGTATTTCAAAACATCTGTTAATTAAAATTTTTAACCGCAGGTAAAAGAGTCGGCCGCTTAATTAATAGGGTCGTATAATAAATAATAGGGTCGTATAATAAACGCAAAGATCAGAGGTATAATCGTCGTCAATGTCGTCACGGCTTATACTCTATAATATAAGAAATACTTAAAATTATGTTCTATATATTTGGTGGCATATTTTTAAAGGATTATACTAATATTTTACGAAAAAGAAAATGTTTTTAAAATTTTACAGGTATTTCCCCCCTTAACAGAATTACTTTGTCTAACTACACATAGAAGGTATCCAGTAGTGCGAAAATATCTTTAATATTATAAGTTTTTTGGAACGTATTCACTATAAATTTCTTTAATTCATTATGATTTTAATACATTTGTAATTATAACTTATAATCAATTGTTGCTGAAACTGATATTTTAGAGGCTTTTGTCAAAGAAGTTATAACAAATATCAATACAACAAGCAACAATCCAATCCTTACTCATCTCATAGTTAGATAAGCATGCTAGAATTTCAATAAAACGGTTAAAAATACATATTTTTTTGTAACTGAATATTTTCAATAAGAATTAACTTAATTAACTAGGGCAGTTTGGAACACTGAAACCCGGCACTGTCCAACAAACGAGGTTTTTTTAAATTCACATCTGTCTTTTGGCCAGTTTTATCGTAAAAGGTTTCTGTGTTACGGCGGATGCCCTTTTCAGCACAATGTAGCTCGTACAACTATAATAAAATTAAAACATATTATTATTTAGATGATGTGCTTAAAACAACAGTTAAAACAATTTTAACATAAGTATATATTTAAAAACATACTCTTGAATATTTGTTTAACAAAAAAATGGATATTTCCATTTTTTCTTCAATTCTTTATTTTTTGAGAAAGGGAAAATTGTGTGTGTGCCAAGATCGACGTAATTAGTCTTACAATTCGATCACCATTACATATTAACCATTTTTAAACTTTAAAATAAATTCAATTACTAAAAATAGGAAAATGAAAAAGATGTTTTTTTGATATTTGGTATTAGATTTATAATGAACCACACACAAATTCGAAACTTTTTTATACATACATATATGGATGTATATATATAGATATATATATATATATATATATATATATATATATATATATATATATATATATATATATATGTGTGTAGATTTTTTTATTTAAAACACAAAATTTAATTACATAATTTACTTATTTATATGACATTTTAGCGAGAAAGTAATTAAATACATATTTAACTAAAAGAGCTCTTTCATGTTTTAAACAAGCGTCCTTGAAATAAATCTGTGTAATTTTAAACAATTTTTTACTTTCGTTCAAAAAATTATGATGCACTTATAATTTAATTTAAATTGTTCGTTTTTATCTGGAAAGGACGCGGTTGCTTAAAATGCATTTTATTAACCCTGTTTGTCAACCTGCTTACTCTTTTATTAAATATTTATAAGTTATATGAAGTTATAGTTTTATCTAAACTAATAAATTGAAGGTTATGCATTTGTTCGTATGTTTTTTGGTCAGTTTTTTTTTAGTTTTTGGGTATTTTGGGGATTATAATCACTGAAAAAACTAATGTGGATGGTAGAGAAAGAGAAAACTATATCCCCATCACTCATTAATGGCGCGTTTCACTTTTCATTACAATCTAAGCAGGGCTTTCGAAAGTCCCTTCTTTTGTATAAGGCGTCCTATTGCGGACTACTGGAGGAACTCTGAGAGACTCCTGTGATGGCTTGGGAATAATGTCTTACAATAAACAAAACGTTTATATTTTCTTTGTCCTTTTGTATAATCATGGAGAACAACGTAGAAAATGTTAAGTATGAATTATTAAGACAGTTTCTAGACCTTTTGAATGAAAGCGTTCGAAGAACCTTCTTTTGTATGAAAAGGAATGTTACGGGCCATTGGAGTGGCTCTGACGTGGGACGAGTGGTGACTTGAAAATAATCTCATTCCTCGACGTAATAAACTAGACTTCCGTAGTAAAATCAGTTTTCATTTAAAAAAAAGCCCAATACATGCTACAAAAAGGGAAAATAATGTTATTAGTAGAAAATCAAAAATAAAGTAATAAGTTGTAAAGAAGAGACCTTTAAATACTCAAATTTGTTAATAATTATTTCACGAATCCTTTCCATTAATAATAATAAACCTTTGTTAAAGAACCAACTCGCAATTTAATATAACTTCTTTAATTATGATATTCTTGTAAGAAAATGACAAATTGTAAAGTACAATTTATTGCGTTTACTTTTGCTCTAAAATATTCATAATTTCTCAAATAATTGATATGTTTATGTGATCAGTAAAACTTTGGTTTTTTATTCGTTGTTAATTTCTTTTCTGCGTTTGCCTGAATAATTTTGCCTTATCGAAGTGATCTTTAATTCATATTCAGTTTGCGTACTACAAGTATTAAATCTGTATTTACATATTTTTTTTAATATAGGAATATTTTCCGAATAAGCGTCCAATCAATAATTGTTTCATCATTTTGTCCTACATTATGAGCAGACAACATACTGCTCACATCTGATAGGAAGGCAACAATCAAAATTATTTTGAAAGTGGACAAATTACAAATCCAATCGATACCAAGACCAGCCATTTATAGCTAACATCTCGAACACACGAAGAATAAAAAGTAAATAGAGAGTTGCCCTAGTGCTGGCGCAGTAAATATCGAACCGCGGCCTCCGCTAGTTTCCATTTCATTATACCACCTCTCACACTTTATTGTGATAGCAGACGATATTCTTACCATCTTTCCACGCCGTTTATCTGCTTAACGAAAACTTTGAAAACTGCATTCTTGAGCTATTAAATGAATTCGCCATTTTAGTTTGAAACTAAAAAAAACTCGTTTATTACATAAAGACTCGATCGAAAACGGGAAGTAAAGCTTTCTAAAATTTAATTTATAATTTAAAGGTATGTTATCGAAGTTGTGTTGTGTATCGTATCTTCCCTTCCCTTCTCTTAAGCATTTGTATTTTAATCTCACATAAACATGAAGAAAGCTTAGTGATAAGTCGAAGAATATCAATTCTAAAATATTAATAGAGGCGATAAATATAAGAATAAAAAAGTATGCATTATTGGTACCACCGTGTCTACACCATCTAACCGAATTATATGCCGAGCACATTGGGACTATAATTAATGATAAATTATATCCAATAATTAGAATGGAATATACGTTTTTAAAAAATATTAAAAATTAAGAGTAAAAAAGGGGGTAAACAAATTTATTGGTAGATTTAATATTTTGGTAGTGCGGGTTAAAATTGTTTACCGTTCTTGCCTTATTATCGTGAGGTTAGTGTTTTAGAAAATTTATTAGTTAATTCATAAAAAATTGCAAAGAAACTGTCTTAGTTGTGGGTGGTCCATACATTTTTCCATTAGATTACCCAATAAAAAAAACAAGTGATATAAAAATGATTTTGAAATAAAAGTTCATAAATGGGAAAATAATTCTTCATAAATAACACCATCTAAATGTTCACATATTTAGAGCGTTAATCAAAGTTGTTAATTTCATATACTGTTAAACTAATATAGTATTTAAATTACGTTTTTTACATATGACGTAATTGTGTTAAGTTACTATATTTTAAATATTTCCGACCTGAAAACTTTTTATGAAGTTTTGTTTTTATCCATTTATTTTAATTTTTGATTTCGTCATTTATTTCCTTTTATCGGAAATACATTAATTTAAATTTTATCAACAAATGCACGTTTCTATTGAATAACCATAACAAAATACACAAAATATAAAATTGAGATATCTAAACTTTTTGAAATTTCAATGTGTTCCTTATTAATCTTTTCTATTATTTTTAAAATGAAATTAGAAATAAAACCTGCCAAGTAGAAATTGGAACTACGCAATCAGTTTTTTTACGAGCGAATATCCATAAATTCATACAGCAACACAGCATATGTGAAACTCATAATAATAGCAAGCTGTGTGAACGCAACTTTAGGTTTACAGTATTTTCATAAATAGTGTTGTGTGAACGTTGTAATAAGCTGGTAAATATTGAAAGAAATGTGGGAAAAAGAAACATTTATGTATTTCAAAATGTAAAATTTATCAGTTTGAATTTTATCCAATTCCTTTTAAAGAATTATTTAAATAATGAGTGCCTCTATCTCTATGGCATTGCTTTCTAATTTTGCTACACTAATCAAAGCAACAGTGTTTCAGAACTTCTATAAAATTATGGGATATTCAACTAGCATTAAGTTTCATGATACTTAAATATTCATTTGTTGTTGTCGGGGGACGTCCTTAACTCTGCTCATAATTCAGATTGCTGCAACCACGCTTGAATTTATTAAATCAGTCGTAAACTATAGCTTTGATATGAAATGCCAATCAAAGTAGTTTATAAATGAAATATTGACTGAGACCTGAAGAAAAGACTTAAAAAACCATCGAACTAAAATTTCCTTGTTTTAAATTCACCTTGACGTGATACGTTTGATTTCAATTTGTCACCAATTTGTAAAAACGGACAAGTTTAAGCAAATTAATAAATAGTCTGTGCTACAAATGGCCAATCCAAACAACTTCCAGTGCCACCCTCTCAATAGCTTGTTGCTTAAAATCAATATAAAGATGATTTTTTTAGTTACCGCGATTCGTGTCAATTTATATATAATAGCAGTATATATAAGTAGCAAATAAACGTAATCGTAAATCTTTTTACATTATTACTGCTTGTGCCAACTAAACTAGCCGAAGTAGTTATTCGTTCATCTGCCTGCCCTTGGACATCCCTTATGCTATATTATATATATATATATATATATATATATATATATATATATATATATATATATATCTTACCATTATGCTATATTTACATTTAGGCAACATTTAGTTTTAACGTTTACTTTCTTTAACGATGTTTTCGTTTTTATTTGGAATTTCGAAGTGCAATTGAAAATTAAAATCTTGGTAAAATTAGCGGACTATTTAACTGCTTAACCCTTTTTTATTTTTACTCGAAACAGAACATCGTAAGGTTTTTCCAGTGGCGAATCGTCATGGTTTTCTTACCAGGATATTATACAGAAAATTAATTCTTCATTTAATATTATGAAAACATGGCACAGACTTTCGTAGTTTAGTTTAATCTGATATTAAAACATTTCCAAGCACTAGATTTAAATTTTAGTGAATCAAACATTTATTACATCGGCAGTGATCCCAATTTACAATAATTATTACCATTTAAGGCAGTCGCGTTAAAAAAATAATTGCATTCTTTAGAAATAAAATTAACACCTTCACCTACTAGAAAATTCTAAACCTGCACTTTTTTTATGGTTTCTTATAAAATAATTCCATGTCCCTTTCAACTATATGAGAAATAAACTTTTAATTAGTCATGCAGTATGAAAGGTAGAGTAAAATATTCCAATTATTATTATTTTTTTTGATCTTTTTTTATTATTTTAGATTTATTATTTTAGATCCCAATTAAGCCTCAAAGGTTTCAAACTATGAAGTTCCATTAAAATCCGAGGAGCGATTTTTGTACCATACCCACACAGGTAGATTTCGTTAATATTTAATTAGAATTAATTGAAATATTATATTCTGAAGCTATCAGCACTGAAATACTTAGATCTCAAAATGCGTACGACTCACAAATGACGTATCCTTTTATTTCAAGCAAACCTATTTCATTTAGCCAGTGACACTGGGAAGAGGGAGAAGTGATTTTGACAGTGAGATTTAAAAATTCATTCGGCAATGTGGATATATATATATATATATATATATATATATATATATATATATATATATATATGATAACAAAGATCTATATCTTAATTTCGGTTAGCTACTGTTACTTTTGAGACTCCCGTGGTGGGAATCGTTATTAATAATTATAATTAGTATTTATAAGGTGAGCATGCGGTAACGAAAGGGCCCTGGGAAAATCTCGAGTCGGATCGAGACCGCGGAAGTGGCAAAAGTTGCCATCGCTTATTAAATTTCAATGATAAAGTTGAATAATTGGTCTCAGCCGTATGGAGGTGGCGAAATTGAAAGTGGAAATACCTGGGGTAAGTTCAATAATTTTAGTCGTTATGTGCCTATACTTTATTCCTTGCATTTTAATTCGCGATGTATGTCGTTTGTTGATTGTTTTTAAATAATTTGTATGAATAAGACAGGTTATTGCATTACCATTACCCAATTCATGATTTACATAACATAGAATACCGATATTAAAAATATTATTATTAAGTAAATAGCGAAAGTGGGCTGAACCTAGCACCATGAGTATTCTGTACCATAATATGTATTTATAATAATTGTAAACAATACCATCTTAAGCTGGACAAAAATATTCAGCTAAGGAACTAGCTGAATAACCCAACATTTTGAAGAATTATTTAGTCAGACCTGGTACACATATACCTATATACAAGTATTGAGAATAAGTCACTACAAAGCGGTACTAAGACAATAACTATGCGTCGACTGTTACACAAAAGTTAAAAGCTGTACCAGTAGCCGTGCTACTCTTTTGGATAATAGGAAAATTCCGCCAGTAAATTTTACTCTAAGAGCTTAGTATACTATAAAAGAAGCAGTGATGAACAACCGTCGAGGAATTCTAATTTTGTTGGCACTGATTTGAAGACACAGTAACTAAAGTAAATACAAAGTACGCATGCGGTCGAACTTAGTACTTATTTTACGCAAACTTGAAAACAGGTAAATGGTCACGAATAGCCATTTGCTCATTGGAAATGAAATGAGTAGTAAAAAATGTATCTATGAAAAATAGTGAAAATGTTGATAAGAATTTTGACTAAATATATATCCACACTTCTAAGCAGTGTTAAGTAGGAATAACTGTTGCGCTATGCTTTTGTTTTCTTTAAATTATTCACAGATTTAAAATACTGGTGACATACAACAGCTAGTCAAATGTAACCAAAAGGTGGAGTTTAATATTTAGAAGTGTGGTTTAATGCAGTGGCCACACGCATTTGACTAATTACTAATATCTAAACATTTAAAGGCAGCTCACTAAAATCTTTATTTGAATCGATTAAAAATTACTCATTATAATCACAGCGTATCGACAAGCGCATTGACAGATATCGTATTGCATTTTCTATGCCAATAACAAATATTTTTTGTTGAATTTTATAAGTTATATTTTATGCTTTGTGTCATGTAAATAAATGCATATACTATTATATTTCAAATATTTTAAATCTACAGATAGGCGCTTGAAATTTATTTACCCGTTGTACAAAAGGGAAAGTCTTTGTGGATAAGAGTAAGTGAAATTTAAAATGAAATGTATTTTTGTTATACTTCATTTTTTCTTTATTTATTAATATTTATTTAAAATCGCTTCAACATTGCCGTATAAAATTTTTTGACGATTTTAAATAAGGTCACATATAAAATAAATTGTGTCAATATATTATAAATATAAAACTCGATTTAGTATATAATTACAAATTATATCTCCTTATGCTTAAACTATAAATTGAAAATGGTCCTAAAATATAAATCATTTAGCTGATATAGAAAATATATTGTAAATTAACGAAAATAATGTTAACCAAACGCAAAATTAATTTAAATTGGCATGACGCTCTTGTAGTAGGACATTTGTGAAATTTTTCACAGCCAGAAACTTGTTTATTTTTATTGGTCATACTCTAATTCATATAATTTTGTTTTCAACGCAGCTAAAGACCGAGTATAATCCCATACTATGTTAAATTGTAAGCAAAAGTAAATTTTATTTTAAAGGTAAAAATTCACATTCAGTGTTTATTAAAAGCATTAACGACTTGCAAACGTTTGTTACTTTATTATGAAAAAAAAAGTAAGTCCAATATATTGTTGCGACTCGGAAATATATTAATAATTAGCTAAACTTTTAAATCTAAAATGCTTAAACAGTTGCAAAATTTATTGCACAATAAATGAAATGACATAAAAATAAATAATATAAAAATTGTAAACTGAAACAATCAACGTCATATTTTACGTTTAGCTTGTGAATGTGGCGTAGTGGCCTTACGGAAAAATCAGGCATGATGCCAGTTTCGAATAAAAAAACATGTGAAACAAATGCGATCTCTCTCGAACTATTACAAGTGTCGACGAAAAGAAAGAAACAAAAGTACGTCAGTCGTTGAGTTCAGTTAAATATTGTCCCATTATTTAAATGTCGTCTGCTTCTTAATATTATAAATCTGTGGAATTATTATATGAGTAATAAATTCAATTCAGGAACAGAGAACTCTTTTCTTAACAATAAATTATCATAATATATAACATTGCTTTATTTAAATTTTCGCAATGACGTTTATTAAAATTCCGCAATGACATTTATTAAAACTTATACCAATCTATAAAAGTACGAAGTTATATCTTACGTTATGTCAAATATTTCGTAAACTTTTTCTGTCAGCGTAGTAAATATTGTTCACAGGTCCATAAGTTTTTTCGACTATATCTTGGTTAATTATACCAAGCTTTGTCTAATAACAACAATCCGCATCAATATAGCTATAATATACTTGAGTAAAGGTATATGTAGTTATTTGGATTTATTTTATTTAAATATTAAATAAAATCAGGGAAGAAAATCAAAGTCAGGATTTAAATAAACAAAATGTTGTCCATATATTCAATAACATACTCAACGAAATGATCTTCCACACATGACGCTTAAATTTTCAACAAGCCAATTAAAACGATACGTTGCTAAAATATAAGCACGCGCGATATTGATTAGCCTACTAAATGAAAACTGAACTATTAAATTAAGTCTGTTCTTTGATGATTGTAAACATTAAGATGTATGAATTGTGTAAGAGTTATATTCTAATATACTAAGCTGCCAATCGATTATGATTTAGAAATTGGTGGTCTGGTGAAAAATTCGCTCAACAAAATTTCCCTCAAAATTAAATTTTCTAATGCAAATCTCGAACTGTCAAATGACATACCCATAGCAAGAAAATCATTTATAACCATAAATTACAGGGTATCTTCCGATCAAATTAGTTCAGTTCGTTTGAATAGAATTAGTGTCTGTTGAGTTTTTTGCAACATCAATTTTAATTACAAAAAACATATTTCGATAAAAGTACAGTTTGCTGCATCCACAAATACAATGTTATAAATGTACCATTTAACACTTTAACTGAAAAGAAGTATGATGCCAAAAAAGGAAATTCCCACCAAATTTTAAACATATATATAACATCCATACGTACATACATATTTACATACTCATAAATTACAATGGGATTTTCGCTTATTTATTAACATTTTTTAGAAAAAAAAACTCAAGAGACCTGTTTTATGAGAATGGATATATGGCGTAATATTTATAATTTAACTATGATAAAAATTGATTTTCCTATATTAATAAGTTAACATGTCTTCTATTATATAAATACATCTTCCATTGGATTAAATTGAGCACCGATGACGGAGGATACTACAACCTGGATTTTGATACCATAGTTCTAATTGCTTTTTTTTCCCAATAATCCTGTGGCAGTATTTAAATACATTTTCAATGTATCTTCAGTAACCTTCTCATCAGCTATATAAACAAATAAAAAGTAAATATGAAATAAATATCATACAATAAGAAATTTTGAATAGAAAGTATTCTAGTTTGCTTCGGGCCATGTTGACACCACCCAAGGATTTTGACAGGGGTTTTCGTGCTTATACAAGAAAGAGAGACAAGAAAGAGATAATAATGTCATGTAAATTTTAAAATTATTTTACGTCTACATATGTCATCAAAAATTCACCCTTATATAACCCGTACGTAACAATAGGTTGGCAATAAATAAATCTGTGGTCTAATTTAACTAGTATTATCCCATGCCTATCAGATTATTGCCATCAGTTTGTATAAGTACTAATATTTGTCATCATGGGACCACAGCGACCGTTTTGTTGTCAATAAATAAATTTATCTTTATTCCCAATTACTTTCTAGAATTCCGTACCTTACAATAAAAAAACAAGGTCTTGAAAAATCATTTAAGTGTCCATTCATCCATCTGTCTCTCACATTAATTTTTTTCAGTTATTATTCGAAATGGAAACTTGGAATTTGGTATTACATACTTCAATAGCATATAGCCGGTACTTAAAATAATAAAATTTTCTGCTTAATAGTTGAATCATGTTATAATTTAAATACTACAAAAAATATTGTCTCTGAGAATTCAAATAATGACAAAAATATCTCTAAAAAAAATAATCGTATAAAATACTACGGTAAGAGACTCGGAAAAAAATTCCTGTAAAAAGGCGTTTTTTAAACAACAGAAGGATAAACAGAAGTATTTTTGGAATTTTCGAGACGAACACTCATTATACCTTGCTCCAGTGTATCTTTATGTACTGACGAAACATTATAGAAACAATAGTAAAAGAAAAAGTAATTAATGAATATAAAATAAAATATTTTTGAGAAAACTTTCTAAAACAAAATTTTCAAATTTAATCCGTAATTTCATATTGGGCCATTATACACAGAATAATCGGGTCACAAAATTTATAGACGTTATTACGTCAATAATGGATAAAAACAAGTTTTAACCGCATATTTCTTCTTTTTATTATGGCTTATTCTAACTTTTTGATATTCAATTATTCGAGCAAAGTAACAAGATTCAAACATAACGTAGACTTGATAATGTCTTGCGATTATCGGTCAGTCATTGTGATTAGCTATCGAACAAATATTTACTAAGATTGTATTTATTACGAAACACACGTTATGTATCGTTCACGTATTGCGCAATCGTAAAGTCGACGTATCATGGTTTTGACTTATCGTAGAGGGGGAGTCTTTAGTTACGATAAAGCAATAAAACATATCGTGTCTGTATTTTTATTTCATTTCTACAAAATTCCTTTTTTTATATTAATAACACTAATTACGTAAAGTAACAGTACGCGTCGAAGTACGTATAAAATAGGATTGTGTAATTGTATATATAAACTTTCAAAATTAATTGACCGAAATAATAGTTTACTTTAAATCTTCATATATAGCAAACGGATGTTAGAAATAAAGAAAAAATGTGAATGGAATCTTAGTTAAATTTTGAAATACCTATCTAATGATGGAATGCCAGTTATGGATTCGATGGAATGCGCTGTAAAGACAATGATGATCATCCCTTATAAATTAAGGCGAATATTAAGAGATTAACCTCTTTTTAATATCTAAATTTCACGAATCTACCTGAAAAATATTATGTACGTTTGCGATTCCCATTATACCGAATACATTTTAATTTTTACAATTGCATTTTCTACATTATCTACGGTTTGCAATTACAAAAAGTCAAGGGTAGACATTATCCGCCAATGCAACGCCCGCATAGATCTAATGCACCTAGCCAAATTGTACGTGGCATGCATCTGCGTCAATGAGGCTTGTTGCCTTGTCGTTCTTCTACTACTTCGTGTCTATTTTTCTTTGCTTTCTCACACACATAAATACTCACACACAGACACGTAAGTACCACACTAACACACAAATTAAATATATGACCTGTGACAATTATAGCAGCCCTTATTTGGAAATTGAAGATTAGAAATTTGAAACCGTTAATAACTTTAAATACTTAAGATCAGAAAGTTAATACCTTCAACGATATCATGCCTGACATCCGTAGTAAGGTCACAGCGGCTAATCGATGTTTTTTTGATCTTAAAAAATACTTGTAGTCTAGCTTTACCAGTAGAAAAACAAAGCTTCCGGTCTACAATATCTTAATTACCTCCATTCTTACCTACTCTGCTGAGACATGGACGATGACAAAAAAATAAATTTACCATTTCTGTTTTTGAAAGAAGGATTTTAAGAAGTATTTTTGGTGGTCTAAAATGTAACAACATCTGAAGAAGAAGAACTAACTTTGAACTTTACAAATTATTTAAAGAACCGGATGTGGTCAAACACATCCTAATTCAGAGAATAAAACTTGAGCAGAATGGACGACAGTCGGACAAAAAAAAAAATGTTTTCAGCCAGATCATTAGGCTCCGAAAAAGAGGAAGACCTAAATTAGGTAGCTCAACTGCCTGAAAGAGATTTTAGAATTCTAAGTGTAACGAACTGGATGCCTCTGGCCAAGAACAGGAGAATTTGGGAGTTGATTCTGCGAAAGGCAGGGCCATACTGAGCTGTCAGGCAATTGAAGAAGATTACTCTTATTGTTATTATATATTTCTTATTATTGTATCGCTTTAATTGGCTTATTGAAAGTTTATGCTTCGTATGTGAAAGATAATTCTATTTTACTGGATACATGGGATAATACTGGATACATGAAGAATGTTATAATTATTAAATCCTGTGGACATTGATTTCCTTAAAAAAATGTGGTTAGTATTTTAATAGAATAATGCGAGATAACTTAAAATACATTTACTTGAGCATATCATAGCCATTTCCATACTGTTTCTGTTTATTATATCTAATTTGTTAAAGGTATCCAAGTAGAGTCGAGTACAGTCGAACCCATGAACAATAAAGACGTAATGGACGTAATAGCCCACAGAAAAAATTTATAAAATATTGGGCCGTACGTAAAAGAGGAAACGTTGATACATTGGTGACAGGTTAACTAAAAGTAAACTCGGAACTGATTGGGAAATTGGGACGAAACAATTTTTTATATTATAATAATTGATTTTTTAAGAAAGAATTTCTTATTTCTCAGTTAAATTTATTCTTCTTAGAATAATTCAAATAAAATAAAAAGTATACGGCAAATTTTTTCGAACTTAACACTGCTAATAAGTGTAAATAAATATCAAATTAAAACTCTTAAAATCAAAATCCTTTTCATTACTCAACAAGCAAATTGATTTTCATTTCCATTTAGATATTTTCATGTGCACGTAAAATAAATACAAGTTCTAGATTTTGGGGAGATTTGTAAAGGTTGCTTGAAATTTTGTTAAACGACTAGGGCTATAAGTTTTAACTTATCTGTAAGATTTGATGCATTGGTTAAGACATATATATATAGAGATTTTTTATCTCTCTTACGTATCAGTGACATTGCACATATACCCAAAAGTATCAAATCAACCAAAATTTTATTCCACGAAATTCATGTTTTGGGAGAGAAAAGGAGAGGAGGGGAAAATAGTGGTTTGGATTGTGTGCGACGTGGTGGGGTGGGGAGGGTGATGATTTGGGAGGTAATGGAAACAGGAGTGAGGGTGACGGAAGGGGGGAGAAGGAGGTGTGAGGGGAACAGAGGGAGAGTGGAGGAAGGAAGGTAAGGAGAAAGACACGATATTCCAAATTATTTACATACTCAAATTATTTACATATCATATATAAAACATTTTCTTTTAAATATTGAATAATAATATCAGAGTAGTAGTATTAAAACCAACAAGTAATTCGGTGATGGAAGTCAAAACAAATTAGAAAGCGTCGATATAAATGAATTAACTTTCGTGTGGTCTCAGATATTCAGAGATGCACTGCAAAAGATTTTTTTAAATTCAAAATATTTTATTTTGGAATTTTAACATGGAAACTTAAAAAACTTGTTTTAATTTATTAATAAAAATCAAGAGATTTAAGAAATTTTGTTCAGACTTTTGTTGGTTAACTTAGTATAATTTTTTTTCTTTCTTATTTTGGTTTTAAAATATTTTGAATTAAAACATTTATTGAAAACATAAAATCCAAAAATAATATTATTTTGAGGGCACTTGAACTTATTTGTGAAATAAAAAATGAACTTTTTTATTTTAATTATTATGTAATCATAATGAGGACCCCTAATCTATTGTGAGATCTCTAAAACTTGTTAAATATCAATTTTTCAGTCTTGAATGAGTTAAACTGATATTTTTCTTTATTTTTTAGTCTTAAATTAGATTTTCTTTGGATTTTTGCCAATTTCCTTTGGTCGCTATTAGTCAGTAGTAGTAAATGATGCGAGCAAAGGGCTAATAAAGTGACACATTATAAGCCTTTTACATAATTTTAAGGAATGCTATGAAAAAAGGTATGAGTACCCATTTCTTAACATGTTACATGATTTGGGTAAGTTCTCAGAATGTTGCCCAATTTTGCAAGTAATTATCTGATATTTTCATTTACTTCGGGCACTGAATGGCTGCTGGTTTAGTGAAACTCTAACCATATCATTAACAGCACCTTCATGTTCTTTTTCAGTTGACTTATTTTCCCAACATTATTTTTCCGCCTGTGTCTTATTAGGTATGTTCTTATTCCAAAAGTAAATCAGCCAATAAACTCAGCTAGTAAATCAGCCTGAGACTTTGTTGAGCCTAAAGTGCTAAGACACGTTTCCATACGAACTGAGAGATTCTCCCTGAAATATAAAAAAATAGAAAATATGGACTCCCACCTAAGGATATTTTTCTTATCGTAATTAATTTCTTTTGCAAATTCGTATAACGAACGTTTCCTTTCTCCTTGAGTTATAACATAACAATTGCTCATCTTGCATCTCTTGCGTCCCTGAGATCTGAAAGTAGGCCCCATAACTTGTGTTTTATATTCAATTTTCTTTATTACTTTTTGAATATTTATTATATGATATTATTAAAAGTGACTATTTATTAAAAGTACCTCTTTAAATTTTGCATTACTTAACCTCCACGCAAAAGCCTTCCAGTGTCAAAATGTCCGTTTACTTTAATATTTTATAATTTCTCTGTAACACCATTCGTTCCTCTTACAATTAAATTATTATAATCATATTTGATATTAATCCCAACGAAGACACATTATTAACACCGCTATTTTTTCAAGGTTGTCAATCACTACTTATATTAGGTTTTTCTCTATTTCACAGGTTTTCTTTTCTATGTAACTAAACAAATTTGCGAAAACTACTAGACTATTATTATCATTACTTTCTCAAATTTTGTTATCAACGTTGTCCATTGGTTTAATAACCACCAAATGTCTGCACGGTCTGAGTTTTTAATATCGCCATACTCCAAACTAAATTATGATTTTTTTTCAGGCTGCAATAATATCAAAATCATTTTTTAATTTTTATACAAGATTTACATTGCTTTTAATCGGAGATAAGACCAAATTTTGATGAATCTCCTTACTTTCTTGTAAAAGAAATGTCATATTTAAATATACAAATCAAACTAATCAGACGCAATAATGCTATGGAACATTTCCAGATAAATATAACTAAATTATTAAAAATAAAAAAATGTCGAGATTTACCTAAATCAAAACGGCAGTGTTCAAACTATTATCTCGAGAAATATAAATGACCATTAACTTTGCTAAGTACATTATTATACTATACAAATAATTTATTCGCCTAATTTTGACGCGAGGATTAAACACATACTATTTTACGACTAAATTATATTAGCAAACTTAGTATTAAGCATACTAAAAGCAAATTCTCAATGAGGGTTAAAATAATGTTTTAGTTTGTAAAGCTACTTAAACTATTATTACCATAGATGAATGAAAAATATTAATTTGCCTAAATCATTAATACGAAATAAAATAATCTTAAATTTATGGTCTTTAATTTTAAAACATTGCGACATGCGACAATGCGACAATGAACAATGTGTTTTCTTAAATGTTACAAAAAATTAAAAACGCACCAAAATACACTTTAAATGGAATGAGAGTTTATGAATTCCAAAAGGAATTTAGATTCATTTAGTTGGTTAATCGCCACTTCTGATTACATAGAGGTGTAACATTTTTTCATCCTTTATATTATGTTTTTTTGGTTTCCTATACAAAAAAGTAATAGTAAAAATATGCATATAAATATTGAAGATATCATTTTTTATATTCGTGGTAGTATGCAGCATAACACAAATAAAAATGTAATTTAAGCACAAAAAGATGAGTTCACAAAAAGTTAATAAATATAAAGTGAGTTTAAATCGAGTTAGATAGAAAGCTTATGACAAAAGTTTGTTCTATGATTTGGCTTTCTTTAGACAAAAACGTAGCAAATTTCAGTTTTGTTTACTTCTCGTAAATAAAAAAAAATATTTTTACACAGATAATATCTGTCTTTTTGACCAAACCATTATTTACCAAGTAAAATCCGAGTCTTCTGTTCAGCAAATGTTTGTAAACATTTAAAAGGCCAAGTTCTGATGTACGCATTAAAAAATGCCATAAATACATTTCAGTACTTTGTAATAAAATATGCATTATAAGATATTTTGAACTATCCATAAGAAAATTGAGCGTTGGACTTCTCCACGTGAATATAGTTTCAAATTAATAACCAACTATATATATTATCAAAAACCCAATTAAATAAAACCCCAGGTAAAATATGGAGTAAAGCATACACCTAACCCTAACAGATATTAATAGATATTAACCCAATCATTACTTACGTAATAGGCATATAAATCAACGTAATATTGTCCATGCATAATTGTCCACGAACAAGAATCATCTGGCGCATATTAAACTACAACATCTTCAGGTGGGATATTAGCAAAGATTCTTTGCTAATAGCCCACCTGAAAATTTTGTAATACAACGAAAGCTAAATCGTGGTAAAGAACTTAAAGAAAGTAGAAATAATACATCACCTAGTTTCATTTAATTGTGTATAGCAAGATTGTTTGAAAAATTCGAGCCATAATAATATTTAAATTGTTAGGAGCTGTTTTTGGAATATCTAATACACTTTAATAAATATAATATATGATTTTACTTTTATTATTCCCCTTATTTAAATAACAACCAAATTACAGAAATAAATGGCCGTGTTTGCGAAACGCACGGCGATTCACTGCAGTGCTGTCTCAACCTGGCCATTATCAGGACGATGCCCACTCCCCATCTACTGCTGAAGTTTAATATGCGCCAGGTGATTCTTGTTCGTGGACAATTATGCATGGACAATATTACGTTGATTTATATGCTTATTACGTAAGTAATGATTGGGTTAATATCTATTAATATCTGTTTGGGTTAGGTGTATGTCTTTACTCTATATTTTACCTGGGGTTTTATTTAATTGGGTTTTTGATTATAAATATCGTTGGTTATTAATTTGAAACTATATTCGCGTGGAGAAGTCCAACGCTCAATTTTCTTATAGATAGTTCAAAATATGTTATAAGGCATATTTTATTACAAGGTACTGAAATGTATTTATGGCATTTTTTAATGCGTACATCAGAACTTGGCCTTTTAAGTATTTACAAACATATGCTGAAGAGAAGACTCGGATTTTACATGGTAAATAATGGTTTGGTCAATAAGACAGATATTATCTGTATAAAAATATATTTTTTTTATTTACGAGAAGTAAACAAAACTGAAATTTACTACGTTTTTGTCTAAAGAAAGCCAAATCATAGAACAAATTTTTGTCATAAGCTTTCTATCTAACTCGATTTAAACTCACTTTATATTTATTAACACTCATCTTTTTGTGCTTAAATAAAATTTTTATTTTTATTATGCTGTATATTACCACCAATATAAAAAATTATATCTTCAATATTTATATGCATATTTTTAATATTACTTTTTTGTATTACTTGTTTGTGTTTTTGTATATTAGCAAAGATTCTTTGCTAATAGCCTATCTGAAGATTTTGTAATACAACGAAAGCTAGATCGTGGTAAAGAACTTAAAGAAAGTAGAAATAATACTACATCACGTAGTTTCATTTAATTGTGAATAATGTGTTTCTATAAAATTAACGCCAAATGTATTCATTATAAAAAAAACACTAAAGGAACTATTGGCATTTTTGTTAAATAAAATACGCATTCATATGTTTCTAAACATTCGAATCTCTCATGTTTAATAGATAGGACATACCATTTATTGAATAAAATAATTTTGTGCTTTTTTCTAATTGAATAGAAGGTAATAAATATTTATATCCATAATATAAATACGATGCTCTTAGGCTAGAATAAAATTAGATGAAAACTACTTTAGTGCAAGCGTATATTAGTGAATAATATGACACTAAATTATTTAACAAAAGGTGTCTCTGAACATGATCATATTATGAATCCGTAAAAAAATTCGACACTTGCAGAGATTTAACATAAATAATTTGAGAAGTGGGGAATTATTTGTGTTTATGTATTTATTCTTCTGTACGCTTAGAATACTAAGTATATAGTAGCAGTGTTATTGCTACAATAGCAGTGTCTTACTGCCAATCACATAGAATTAGATGACAACATTATGTGCTGTGGTAGACTGTAAATTATTTTTAAACATAATTTTATTTACAATACAAAATATATGATAATGTGTGATAATAAAATAAGATTAATTAAAAACCAAAGCAAAACGACACTTTAGGAGTAGGAAGGAGTAAGGATGGTTTATAACGTGGATGGGCGACCATCACAAATAATGTATTTTAAGAAGACTTCTGAACGCAGACAACGAGAGCACACTTTGTTTATCTGTAGTCAGTTCATTCAACAATCAATATACGCTGAAGGATTCTCCATAAAATTCCGTTTTATGCTGACGAATTAGGAGAATATACTTGTTTTTCAATCGTGGTTCGAGATCGTGGAATTACAGCTATTAGAATCTAGATTTAAGGTATAAAAATGTAATGGATATATTGAGGATATTACGTACAAAACAAATGGATATTATATACAAAACGTCGATCATAAATATTCAGCCCTTTAAGATATGAAGGATACTCAGATATGTGATCAAATATTTAAACCCGGAAATATATCGACAACATAGGTTTTGAAGTCGTTCTAATTTGTTGAGTAAATTACAATTTAGATTAGAATAACACACATCTCCATAATCAAGAATAGGCAGAAGTAAAACTTTGCCTGGCCTGGCCTACAAATTGATCAACATCCCACATGGCATTCTCAAATAAATGATCTCAATCTGCTTCAAAGTTTTCTTCCATTGCAAACTAAAGTTTAAAAAAAATAGTGTTTAAAAAATAAACATTTAGTTTTTCGTAACATCAAAATTTTTTCCGTACAAGCAAGTCTTTTAATCAAACTTAGATTGAAATATTTTTTGTGTAAGTTTAATAAAAAACATAGTATTTGTTCCAAGATTTGATTTGAAATAGTGGACTAATTTACAATTGTACAGCTACGCTACATAGAGAAGTAGCGAAATAGTTATATTGATTTTCTATTAATCGTTTATCGTTTTCATTGTTTCTTATTTCGTTTTCATTGTCTTTTATTAATGCTATGTAAATAAAAGGAATGAAAACAAATTTACTAGAAAATTAATAATTTTAATTTATGTTGAATATATATTTTCATCTTATGTATTATAAAATAACTTCCACATGTTCAAAATTGGTAGATAAATAGCTTTCAATCTATACACAGCTCCTCTTTAAATATGTTAATAAATATACATAAACATAATTGAAAATATGAAATTTTCCAGCACATATTATAAATGAAATTGATAACTGGAGTGGATTTAGCTAATTACAACGGTATGATGATAAATTCGCATTTAAAATATTTAAATGCGAATTCACGACGTTACAACCAGCGGTCTTTCTTACTTTATCTGCCGCTAGAGCTATTACTTTTCCCGTTTATTGATAACATAATTAATATTTGTAATTAATTCTGTGGATGACTGCGCCAGGCTTTAAGCCTCCTCATTCAATATTTTTACAAAATAAACATTAAATATGAAATAAAAACATTAAACGTTGATTAAAATAATATTTTAATTATAAGGCTAAAAATTTTGTTTCAATAATAGTAGTATACTTCGCAACAGCAATAACCTAAAGAATGTTGTATTAGAATTATGTAAGAAAAATCTTAAATCTACTTTTATGCTTTCGGTAGTATGGGCTATCCATTGAATCTATGCAGAACTATTTCTTTCAAAATTGATATAAAACTAAGATAAAGTTGAAAAAGCTTACAAATCCATAACACCGCTCTAAATATTTCGATCTGGTTATTGACTAATTTTGTAATTTTACGCCTGTGAAATACGTATTAAATACATACCCGTTTATTTTTTTTAAACTGCTTGACATAGAAACTTTAAATTTGTCATAGTGGTAAAAAAGTTATTTTCGATTCTGTAAAAAAAAAAACGAATTACAAGGGTTGCAAAGATATTATTTAGTTTAAAGTGTCATTCAGAGTTATGCTACAAAAATACGCAAAAACATTTAGTTATTTTTATTTCTTCATTCTGAAACTACTCTACCTAAAATTTTTAAAAATTGTGTGTAGGAAAACTATAAAAAAAATTATAGATTATAAATTTTTTAAAATATTCATCATATTTTTCTGCCCATAATAGTAACAATATACAACTTTTCTCGATATTCACAGCTAGTGTAGTCAGAAATTTTGCGACATACAAACTGGACATTTTGCTTATATCTTAATAACTCACATGTTTTGACCTGTTTGAGGTTTTTTAAATAAAAGTTAATAAAAGTATTAAACTGAGAATAAATGAAAACTTAATTATTTTTTATTTTCTACATTACGTTGGATTTTTTGAGAAGCCTTATTAGGAAGAATATAAAAACGTGCATTTTCTTTCAAAGTTTTAGATTTAATGATTAAAAATGTATTCAAAAAATATTCAATATAGAATATTAAGTGGGCACTCAATCACACACCTCCCTCCCTATTTCTGTTAAATTACAGAGTCATGAAATATGAAAAAATATAATTGGAAAAATTTATAGAATAACAAACTATAGCGATTAACTTAGATATCATAATTTTTTGAAACATGTACCACATTTTTACGCCTATGAATGATATAGCAGCAACATATTAGCAAAAAATAAAATTGATAAATAGTTTAATAATAATACCATGAATCGTTAAATTATAATTACCTAAATGTGCACGGAAACCACGTAGTGCAAGTTCCACTCATGCTTTACAGGTTTTTTTTAAAACATATCTAAAGGTAGCATTTATCTCCTACAGTTGTATCTTATTATTTCTTTAACAACGAGATCATTTAGTGTGCAGTTCGATTTGAAATAGAATACGACATATTTGAATACAAAGAAATTTACTTAATTCTTAGTTTTTTGAGAATGTAACAAATTTTAAACCAAAATTTAGAGGGACGATATTACTATCCCATGAACCGTCCATCAAATGCAAAAAAAACTGAACTCTAATTCTAAAATAATTTACTTATTTATGGTGGCTTTTATGTATTGGGGCGCTGAGCCTGCTAGTATTTCCTAACATATTCTCTGTAATTGGTTACCAATTACAATATAGACATTTTTTTCGAAAAGTCGAAAAATATTGTTGAAAATTCGAAAAATATATTCGAAAATAGTCGCCAAAATATCGCCAAAGAACTTTCAGCTTTTCGTTTATCATATAATTTTACACATATATTTGTGTATAAATTAATAACAAAAATAAGTCATATTCAAGTAGTACACATTTACGAAATAGTTGCTTTCAAATGACCTATATTAACTTAAGGAAAACAGGTTGCTATCTAAGGGTATATCTCTTATTTTAGATAGTTACTAATTCATATGGGCTAACAATTATACTGAGCAGCATTTTGTCAGCACCAATTAGACTTCTATGCAGGTCTATTTTGAGTATCTAAATTTTAAATACTTAAAATATTTTAGCGGACGAAAATAATAACCATAACGAAAGTGTGGGTTGACTCCTATTGTTTATTCTTTTTGAAATCCTAACAGTTCTGTCAATATAATTTTGTCTAGTTACGAGCTTAGAAAAGAATGTATTGTAGTTAAAATTTTATCATTCTGCCTATTATGCCATAATACCATTCTGTTTTATGGCTTAATCATAATCTGACACGGCAGCGTTCGTTAATATTTTTGCTAAATGGGTGGAAATACATAATTTTCGTAAATATATCCTAATTTTACTAGTATCTTTTCATGTTATTTACTTGTATTTTTTTATGCATTTTGTTTTTCTGAATTATATCTATGACGAAAAGCTGTACATTATTTTGTAAAATATATTGTATTATTTTCTTTGATTCCAGACGATTCTGCCATTTGTAATAGATTGAGAAAACAACCAATCACAAACATTTGTCTAAGATTTGCAATCGCTTTAGCCAAATAATCTTCATAATTTACAAACATTTTCTAAAGCAGGCTATGAGCGTAAAGTAATAACTACCCACTTAAAATGACCTGGCGCCTTTTGAATTTTGTGCAATTCACAGAAGATATTATTGTCTTAATACACAATGGACAATATCAGATAACTGGAACAGCCCACTATATTGTAAGATCTAATACAACCATATAAACCATGTATTATTTCTATTATATTTTCCTTTAACCCTTTTTTTTCATTCATTTCTTCCACGCACCAAAGCTATCAGGAACTACATTTCTTGGTCTTTGCCAGTACTTTCACGTATTTTCCTTTTTAACCTAACTACTAAGATTTTCTTACCAAAGTTATTAATTTTGGTGGTTATGCCTACTAAAATTATTTCGTAATCAGTACGGAAATAAATTTATTACGCTTTATCTTTACCAATTTTTCCCCCTAATATGATTTTAAGGGTTCAGCATTTTGATTCACTGCCATTTTATGGCAAATGTTTAAAGCGTCATTTCATAGAAGAGACATAATATTATTAATGATGTATTTTAATGAAAGTATATGGTTTATTGCATCCCATTTTATGCCAAAAATTGAAACATAAACAAGCAACAAAATGTTTTAATGAATTGGGGACGCCACGACGGACGGACTTATCGAAAATATACAACAATCATAACTTTAAAGTTTGCGTGTCCATGCAAAAAATATTTAAGAAAGTATTAGCAGGAGCTTAGCGATATAATCTAAAGCAAAAAATGATTAATGCGGTTAAGAATATTAAGGAGAATAAATCATAATAAAGGCAGTAACAGGTAAATCTTGTGACAAATTGTTGAGGGAAAAAAATTACGTTTTAAATAACAAAAGAATACAATGAAGAAAATAATACTTAGATACTGTGTTTTTTATCTCTGAATACTAACAAAAAATTCAAAGAATTTATAGACGAACAATTTACTATACATTAAATAAAGGATGTATTTAAAAAAAATAAACGAAATCATTAGTCGATCCATGGCATACTTGCTCTAAACCGAGAAAGGAATTGAGCAAAGTATTAATAATTTTAACTTCTATTTTTTTGGCTCCCGGATCTTATAAAATTAGCAAAAATATTATTTCTCTTCGAGAACGTTTAATGGAATGAAGTGAAAAATTGTCGTCATGTCAGTATTCAGTAACATGTAGCGTTAAGGTTGGTGGAAATTCTGACAAAAAACTTCCTGTGATTTTTATTCACAATTAAATAAAACTACGTGATGTAGTATTATTTATACTTTATTTAAATTCTTAACCACGACCTAGGTTTCTTCTATGACAACCTCTTCAGGTGAGCAATTTGTAATGATTACTAGAAACCTACGTCGTGGTTAAGAATTTAAATAAAGTAAAAGTAATCGATTTCACCACGTGATTTCATTTAGTTGTGAATTGAAATTAACTGATAATGAATTTCTACAATATTAACGCTAAATATATTCAATACTGAAAAAACTTCATTATCAACTGCCACTAGTTTGGTTTTCAAAAAACCAAACCTACCACAGGTTCAATTGTTGCAGCCACTGGAAGTATTTTATTAGCTTCATGGAAAACTTTAGGGTTATTTCGCGATTCGTCAAAAGCGTTTGACTTTGTGGACCACAGTATGCTGTTAGGCAAGCTGGCATATTAGGGTATAAGAAGAAAGGAACTTAATGTTGTTAAATTGTATTTATCGGGAAGATCCTAAGTGGTCAATTTTAAACAGTCTACATATGAACCACGCTCAGTCTAGTACAGCATAGTATAAAAATCGTTTCTAAGTCCCTTAATTTTCCTAATTTACATAAATTATATTATTAGTATCGGCTCCCATGGAAAAATTGATATTTTCATGTTTGCAGATGATACGACTTTAATTATAAAAGTTTCTAATTATGAAAATGTTATAATGATAAAAAAGGAATCCTCAGCAAGATTTATAGTTGGTTCGAAGACAATAATTTATTACTAAATAGAGACAAGACAAATATTATTCATTTTGCTCTGAGATCGAATAAAAAATGTGGGAACAGCTTGATCGAAGAGCTACTAAAAATGTACAAATTTATTTCATGTGTTTTGCAAGGCATCAACTTATTCCTTTTCTTCCTTCCAAGGCATCAACGCATACCTTAAATCCTTTTCTTCACCCCCTCCCAGAAATTGCTAAAGTGAACATTATGAGAAAACAGCCCTACAATAAGTATACATAATAGTTATTATGCGAGTAAATCCTTAATTCTAAATCCTAAGATTAAAAAAAATAATATTTTTACACCTGTAGAGGCGTTGGAAGCAATGTAGTCACGAGATGTAAACGAATATTAACGTTTGTAAATCATTTGATAGAAATACCGTATACCCTGAAATGTTCCCATTTGCCTAAGTGGGCACAAAATCCAAATATGGCGAGTTCTACTCGTACTTAACAAATATTATATCCAATAATTATATAACCTATTTTTAACGTTAAATTCCTAATACATACATATTATAATTTACATCTACTCAAAACTGTGTTGACGGTCATCCCTTACTTTAAAACAAAACTTTTTCAAATCAATTTCGAATAGGTTTTATAATTAAAACCAGTAAAACCTAGACATTTCTGTTTAGGAGTGAGAGAAACCTATATGAAATTTTCCTGTCACACTTGTTATAATTTTTCCCTGACAAGAGAAAAATTAAAAAATTTAGGTATAATTTTATGTTTTGCCGTCAAAAATATACCTTTATTTTTAATTTTTTTATAACTGGTAATCCTAAGTTTAATATTGGGAAAAATATCAGCAGTAACTTGAAATTTATTTATGATTACATCACGAAAGTATACACTTCATTCTATACTTCAAACATTAACCGAGTTGGATTTTAATATTTAAAGAGCAACATTAAATTACGCCTTTAGAAGCAATCTTTACTCGTGTCCACTCTCATATTTTTGTTGTTATTTGTGGATAATGTGATTATTTAAACATCATATGAAAAATTCCCAAAATGAACGGGCAATATCATAACAAACACTGAAATTGTTAAACTGACCAGGTTATATGAACAATATCCATGACCCATTGGTTAAAGTTATAAACCAATATGTTTTTTTTTAATCCCTTTACTAACTTAATCTAACATGACCTAATCTAACCTGACTTAACCTAACCTAACACAACATAACTACATAACATAATACAATCGCCGCGGTGCCGCCGCTGTTGAGTTGATTACATGGCATTCCGGTCTTTGAAGGCACGGCGCACCGCGTGAACCCGGGTTCGATTCCCGGCCGCTAGTTCTGGATTGATATCTGGCTACCTGTGAGAGATCGCTACAGTGACAATGACTCCGTCATATGTATCAGTTATGTATATTGAAGTACATAAATACATAACCTAACATAACATAACCTAATCTAACTTAACTTCGTCTATACCAAATTAACCTAGCTTAACCAGACCTGACCTGACCTTACTTTTTGACAGGAATTCCGCCCACAGTGAGTTTTGATTAAGGCGACAGAATTAGTCCCTAATTTAGTAATAATATCTGTAAATAAATTACATCATATATATTAAGTACATTGACAAATTTCAATATCTAATTTCTTTCACAAAAATATTGAGTTGAATCTTCGATTTTTTTGGTTAAAAGTGTTTAAATATCTGTAAACTTAATACATGATTCATACCAAGATTTAGAAAAATATTAATGCCTGGGCATGATTGAGTAATAGATATACAAACAGACATTTGTGGTATTAAATATGCTAAATATTAGTGTAAATATAGTATTTTTCTTTCATATTTGACATTTTATCGCGGTGTTCTTTAATAATTGGTTTCCAATTTCGGTTGACTGAAGACTGACATTATATAAGAATTCATTTGCCCAATAAATATGTGTATTTTGAAGTCTTTAATGAGTATTTCTTTTTAATCGAAAATCAATTATTTACATAAGCACTGTGTATTTACACAAGTTCAAAATAAGTCATGCATTTTTCCAGAATGTGAAAGTATTTACTAAAAGTTAATAAGTACCAAAAGCACATTATTACTCTATGTAATTATTCCAGTTAATAGTAAGAAATGAATTATTGAAGGAATAGTTTTATATACAATAGAGAATTCAATATTTTTCACCAATTCTGAACTATTTAAACTTAACAGACACGAATAAAACTCGCATTATGAGGATTCGGTAAGCATTTGGGCACTTATGGATATATAAGAGTAACTAGTATTTCTGTCAAACTATTTACAAATATAGATTTTTCAGAATCTAAATATAAGTCCTACTACAGTTTTTATAGGCGTAAACATGGTAAATATTTTAGAAGTAATAAGAGAAACCCTATAATTTTCTTTTAATCTCCTAGTCAGATTTTTCAACACTGTTTTCTACATAATTTTTGACTCAGTTTTTCGGAAACAATGGAGCGAATGATGCTGTATTTTCGCATATATCTTGGAATATGCATATTAAATTTAAAATGATTAAAAAATATCTTTGTAATTCTTTTACGCACATAAAATTAAGAAAAAACAATTAAGACTTTTATTAACCACTCTTTAATTTATGTACGAATATAAATGTTTAAAAAGTTAGCTAGTGCAAAATTGTGTGGGTTAATAATATCATTTACTGTGAAAATTTCAAGTTTATGTGTTGCACGGTTGTAAGAAAATAGGCCGTGAATATAGAAAAATATAAACATACTGTCTATTGGATCCTTGGTATGCCCAAAAACGTGGTGCATATTTGAATAATTGTGACATTTAGTATCCAAAAACCTTTGCATGGGCTTCAAAAACTTTTCGCTTCAGAAACTCGTTTTTGTAATTTTGTGTTAATATGTTTCAGAAAAATTTTGTGTTAATATATCTCTAAAATTTTGATATAAATATTTTTGAGTTTTAGCTTTTGGGATATGCGCGGATTAATATATTGCTATATTGCTATTGAAATAACAACTTTCCATCTTAAGCAATTTCTGATAAAAACGGTCGAGACAGGCGTATAGACAAATAGTTGAATGATTTCATAAAGGTTCAGTTTTTTCTTTTCTCGTACCGAATATTAAAAATTGTGTATTCTATTTTTTTAATGCACATTTAAAAGTTTCTTAGTCAAACGCGGTTTGTTTCTCAGTCTGACATAGCCTCAAGCAATTTTGAAATTTTAAGCCTATATGATAAGAGTATATGTTTTAGAAGGGACTCTTAAATAATGTGCAACAATTTTTTATAATATCTCATAAATTCTGTGTACCAAAATTAGTAGTTGAAATTCCGCAAAAATATTGTGAAAAATATATGATTGGAGTTCTCATGCAATATCAAATTATATAACGATTAAAGTAAACGTGTCAAATAAAAATTATTTGGACAATACCCTGTTAATGTATTAAAATAAAGATAACAAATAACGCCATCTGCTGACTATCATGTATATCCAGATAGCAAGTAGCGTCATATATTGACAGCTATGTATTAACTCATGGAGGAATAAAGAATGTCAGTTGATTTTAAAACCGCATACCGCGTTTTATTTGGTTCTGATCCAGGCCAATATTTTACGTTAAAATATGAGTAGGTCGTTGTAAAATAACTGGTAATTATATTGTGAATATGCCGAAATTGAAGGGGTGCAAAAATTACGATGAGTGGGCGTTTGCGGCCGAAAATTTTTGATTTTGGAAAGTGTCGACATCATGAAGTCCGAAGACGCCATCGTCGCTAATAGTTCCGTAGATATTCAAAAAGAAAAGCAAAGTTTGTTATGACCATTGATTCCTCTCTTTATGTGCACATTAAAAAAAACAGTTCATAGTGTATGGAAAAAGTTAAAATTGCTTTTCGATGACTCCGGCTACTCGTGCAAGATAACTTTGCAGCGCAGAAATGAAAAAGAACTGGTTTCAAAATAAGTGGTGAATAGGTTGGTTCTTTGCTTTTAGCAGGATTACCAGATAACTTTTCGCCTATGATCATGGCCATTGCATATTCGGGAATTATCATTTCCGCTAACGTCATAAAGACGAAGCTTAGACATTAGTTCAAACTCGAATATTAGCAGCAATGAATCAGAATGAGGATTTCCGGCAAAAAGTTGGCAGCACCATAGACACGGCGGCAAATTTGGTAGAATCGCAGAAATGTCATCTCGACCTGTCTGACGTTAAGACATCGAGATCGGAACAGTAAAATGTTATCGATGTAAACAAATCGGTTATTACAAAATTAAATGTCCATTGCCGCACGAATGATCAGTTAATACATTCAGTGTTGTATTCCTAGACGGAAGATTTGATCAAAATTAATGATACGTCGATTCAGGGACCAGTAATCGAAAGAAAAATTACGAGAAATATATTGTAAGTAAGACATATAACCTGTCAACTAACTGGTATGCCACTGTCAGGTTAAGGAGACACACAGATTACTGCAGTTGTGAATGACTCGGAATATGATATTACTGTTCGAAATGTTTTGTATATTTCTAACCTCATAACAAACTTGTTGTCTGTTAGTAAGCTAACAGAAAATGGTAACAAAGTGAGTTTCCAGAAAGGAATTTTTTACTTTAGAAACAAAGAGAATAAAGTTGATTGGAATACGCAAGTTGATTAAGGAGTAATTATATTTAATATTAACATAAAATAGGCATGTTTGTTTGGAGGGTCAGTAACGACTTCCGCTATGGCATGGCATAGACGGCTAGGCCATATACACAGTGGAGATCTAAATAATATTACTGCGAAGGTAACCAAACAAGATTACCCTTTTCACATAGCAGAAATACAGGTGAAAGAGTGTTGGAAGTGGTGCATGCAGATGTATGCGGCCCAATAGAAGTGAAGGCTATCGGACTATCCAGGTCCATCTTGCTTTTTGTGGATAACTACAGTAGGATGTCATTTGTATATTTCTTGAAAAATAAAAATGAAGTATATACACGTTTTAAAGAGTTTATGTTGATGGTTGAAATACAAATGAATGCCTGTATCAAAGTTATAAGAACTGATAATGGAAAAAATCTTCAAATTAAATTACTAATTTTTTGAAGCAATCTAGTATTTTAGATCAGCGTACAAATCCATCTACGCCAGAACAAGATGGTTTATTTGAACGGTTAAATTGAACAGTTGTTGAAAGAGCTAGGTGTTCGTTCAAAGTTCATTTTAACATACAATAGGTTTTCACAGATATATAACTACGGCAAGGTCAGAATATTTGTCTCTTTAAATATATATATTTTACTGATTTTCGGGATTTCATGTTATATATGGCACGGGCTGCTCTCTTTGCAGAATAGAAATAGTTTTAATATCTACAGCGCTGCTCCACAGCATAATACCATACGACATAATGCTGTGGAAATAAGCAAAATAAACTAACCTGGCCGTCGCTGCATCAGTCAGCTGCCTATTTTTTCTAACTGCAAACGCAACCGATCTTAACCTACTAGCTACTGAATGTATATTAATAGCCCATTGTAACTTATGATCTAGAGTTATACTTAGGAAAGTAGCAATGGTTATTATTTCTAGTACTTTGTTATTCAAAATTACACTGTCACTAACCTGGGGTACATTAGGTGACGAAAATTTAATACATTTTGTTTTTTCAGCACTTAAAGACCAGTTATTGACTGAAAACAGTTTATGTACTTTAGTAGGAGTTTCATTAATATTTGTTAGGTCTGTTTTCTTTCCTATCAACTTTGCAAATTAAGGAGGTTTATCGTCAAAAAGTACAATATCGCACATGTCTCTGACCACAAATGGTAAGTCATTAATATAGGCAAGGAACAAAAATGGACTCAGTATAAAACTCTGAGGTACTCCCAATTGAATAAAAAATAGTTTCAAATTAGTGTCATTAATTCCAACTCGTTGTTCTCGATTTGACCAACAGGACTTAATAAGACCAATTGCCATTCCCTCAATACCGCAATAGCTCAGCTTATTGCTAAGCGTATTGTGATCTACACGTTCAAAAGCCTTGGAGAGGTCACAGAATAATCCTATCGTATCTTGGAAATTCTTTCAGGCTGTGTAGACAGTCTTAATGAGATGAAATCCAGCTTTTTGCGTGGATTTTCCTCTGGTAAACTTAAAGTGTAAATTAGGTAAGACCTTATGTTTATTAAAATGATAAAGAAGTTGCTTTAATGTAAGGTTTGAACAATTTTACTGAGAGACTGAGATTGGACGATAATTCGTAAGGTCCTTCGTACAACCCGCCTTAAAAATTGGTACAATTTTACTGTATTTCATCAAATCGGGAAACTTTCCTTTATCAATACATATTTTAAATAAAAGTGATTGAGCAATTTTTAGGACAACAGATTCAATGACTTTAACTTATAGCCCTAATAAGTCTTCAGACTTTTTTAAATTTAACGATTTAAAGGTTTTTATTATATATGTACATGTCACACGATTAAAATTAAATTTAGACACATTCAGTTTGACATTCTTCTTTAAGAGTTTATCAACGACAAGGGGATCAGCAGCGAGACTTGTAATTTGGATAGTAATATTCGAAAAAAAGTTTTCGAACTCAGTGGTTACCAATTTTTGATATGAATTATTAAGTCATTTATTTTTAATGTTAATATTTTCTCGATATTTTTCATATTACTAGTTTCATAATGGATCATTTTCTATGTGATTTTAGTTTTGTTATGAGACAACTTCATTTTATTATTCATGTATCTTGCCTGTAAACATATTTACTTAAATATCTTTGAATATCTTAACATAATCGTAGAAAGTTTGTCATTAGTAAGTGATTGTTTACTCTACTTTGCCGTATTCCCTTTGTCGCCCATACACTAAAACTCAAAGTTGATTTCGTATATACTCTATTGAATTTACTGCTCAATATTTAAAAAAATGAGTCATACAAGATATTTGGGTCTCTAGAATCTTGAAATTTGAGGAAGCTTAGTTTAGTTTCAACGTTAAAATTAAATTTATCCAACCTGTAGTTAGCAAAAGGTCTTCACACAAATGTCCTATTTACTTGTTCGTTCCCTTTAGAGGATAGTTTAATAAGAAGATATTTATTATCAGATCTAACATCACATATTACTTTTTGTCTTATCATTTTACAATTTTTCATTATATTGTCTATATAGTTTGCGGATGTGGCAGTAACTCTCTTTGGTTCATTAAACACATAATCCAGATTAAATGACAAAACTAGTCAACGAATCTTCGTTTCTCAACAGAATCCAATAAAATATTAATATTGAAGTCACCACAAACTATAACATATTTATTACTTTTTATTGGAATCATTTCAGATAAAATTTCTTCCTGTCAAGAATAAAAAAGACAGGAAAATGACGCTCTACTACACATCGTTCGTTGGTATCATGACTTGGAATGTTTACGTCTTGTATAAACAAGACATACTAATAACATATTAATAATGATGTAGAAAATTTTGTCTATACCAAAATGGAAACACATGCTAACACGACTTATTAAATGATTTGAAACAAATAAAATCAAACATCATAAAGTAGCCAAAATTCTGATCTGATAGTGATTCTGCTGCGTACTTAAGTGCACTTAGATTTGTACGTATATGTATCCAATTAAGAAGATATGATTGTTCTGAGAAAGTTTAAGTTTCATAAATCGATAGAAAAAACATAGTTAGCATTTTGATCAACTTATTCTGGATTCAGTTTCCTTAATTTCACGGGTATGTTTTCCGCATCATTCCTTCGGCATCATGACGAAGGTATATTTTTTTTATTATTTACTAATTGTTTATATACACATACATATTTTTTTGATAACATATTCTTTTGTAATAAGTGTGTTTTTGTCATAAATATAGTGTAATATAATATTAGTATTTAATTTTATTAGAAACTTAATTAGTATTTATTAAAAAAAGTTTTGTTTCATTTTGTAAATAATACAGCGCCAGCACAAACATCATTAGAGCTTAATTTTGCCAGCCGACATTATCGATGTATCTTGGTTATACATGCATATAACGTCGCCCTTCCTTAATGTTGGATGTGCCTTCCTGAGCCACATTCTTCTATTCACACGTTTATTTTACTTAACTTTCACTTCCACTACTCAAAATATTAAATTCAAATTTAAAAATTAACCAATCTATCGAATTAAACGTATCCACAGGATCGTAAACGTGAATAAATATAATTTAGACTTAGTTATCCCTTGGTAAATAAATCAAATTTTTTTTTTCAGAACTGAACATTTTTTTATTTAAAAATAGCCATGAAATATTCCATTATTCTAAAAGCACATCTTCGATTAAAACAAATTCACAACCTTTTGAAACGTACCGTGAGAGCTGTCTATTGAGTAAAGAAAAATAACAAGAAATAAAAAATAATATAAAATTATCCCACATAAGTAAGAGCAAAATAAAGCAATGGGTAGCACGGTAAAATGGAACCATTGTAATACTGAAATACTCGCACAATACGCACAGTTCAAAATGGATACCGACCACGATAAATTGCCGTAATATTTGTCCCTTTTCTAACGGTTATCGTAATGTTTCGGTGCGCTCATAACCATTGCCAAGGATGAATACGATGAGAGGGTTATACGAGTACTATTTCTATTATAATATTCCAATTTAAAGACACTGTGCAAACAACGCAGAGGTCGCTTGAAATCGTTTACAAAGTTATAAGTAAGAATTTACACATTGCCAATATCAGGGCAGTGTCATTGTTTTTAATACATAAGTAGACTACACTTTTCAGCCATTTATAAGCTGGTTATGAAAAATGACGAGTGAATGATCCATGACATTGAGGAACAAATTGAAGTCGGTAATAATTGATAAGAGAAAATTTAAGTCTCAAATAGAAATTAATATCCATAGATATTTCCTAGCCCTAGCCGCTAATGTTAACATCTTGTTTTAATAAAATACTGAAGCGAAGTGATTATAGATTATGACAATTGCAAAACTAGTTTTAATTAAGTAAAATTTGAAGAAGAAGGTTTTATTATGAAAGAAAATCACAGTATTCACATTGAAATGCTATTATACGTGATTTGTATGTACGCTACAGAAAATGGTAGACGTCATTGATAATTAATTTAAAGAGGTTTGCAGTGACTTCATTAATAACTTCTGGTCTTAAGTTTTTTTTAAATTATAAAATAATTTTACGTTACATAACTGAGAAGTGTAGCGTGCTATCTGTAGGATTTGTAAATGTGTAATGTAGTGTGATGAAATCGTGTCCATCCTTTCAACGATCTGATTTCGTTTGATTAAATGCTTTTATAATAATAGTATTTTTAAGTTAGTTTCCATTATATTTCAATTTCCAACTTGTGTTTATAATAGCTCTCTTCTTGTTTTACAATGTGAGGGTTTGGTATTCATTTTTTGATGATTTAGTGATTTTCATAACACAAATATATTTCCTATTACAGTTTTATGGACGTAAAATATGGTGCATATATAAAAAAATATAAAGTAATCGCTATAGCTTTCCTACAAACTCCTAGCCAGGCTTTACAACTCTGTTTTCTATATGATTTTTTGCTCTGTAATTTGAGAAATTAGGGGCGGGAGAGACGAATATTTGCACGTTTCAATTTCGTTATAATTTAAAACATTCAAATTAAACTTAGGAAAAAAATATTTTGTAGTTTTGGTAACAAATATTAAGAGACAATATTCCACACTAGGTACAAAATGAAAAAAAAATTAAATTAAGCTTTGTATTTACTTCATGTATGAATATGTTTAAAAAGTTAGCAAGCTCAGAAAGTATGGGTTAATTGATATGATTTTCTATCAAAATTTCAAGACTCATGTAGAGTCGCACGTTTTTTGAAAAATTCGGCTGTGAATATAAAAAAATTTAATGTCCACAACATCTTTCGCTGACGTAGAAACATGGTGCATATTTAAAGAACATGTTTTTCGTACTTTTAGGTAGAGTAGTGTTGGAAATAAAGAAGGTCATATTTTTTTGAATCATTTCCACTATATCCATAAAGATTAAATACCAAAAGCCCAGAAAAAATCAAACGATGAAATATGATAATCTTTTTGGATTAGTTAGTAGATATAATAATTAGTTCCCAAAAAAAATTAACACTTTTTAATACAGTGGACCATTTATTATTAATTAATGAAACTTAACTTTCCTAGATAAAATGTTATGCGGAATCTCATTAATGATATTACCTTTATTTTGTATTATACAAGATTTATCTTCTTCAGAATTATTATGACTCAAACATGGTACATATAAAATATCCATTAATTTAGGTTAAGGCTATTTGATATTTAATGTGAAATATATCAACAAATAATCAAAATAATATAGTACTGGGCGAGCCTTATGCTTTACAGTTATATCGCTCAACCAGTATTATATTATTTTACTACATCACTAACTAATGTCAGTACTACATGAATTACTAATATTTACAAAGCATTAGTTATTCCGCGCTACATTATTTAGTGTCGAATGAACTTCGTATTGTATTAACGGCTTGTATTTTGCTTTGTTATTTGCACGCGTTATATAATGGTACTATATACAACATTATTAACACTTTTTTATATTTATGCAATAAATTGTATGTTTGATAATAAAACTTAGGTAATACTAATTATGGTGTTACAAAAATAATTCTAATATATTACTCGTCAATCTGTTTTGCCTGGTCTCATTTTACAAATTTAGAAAACTTTGAAAAATTTAGTGCAAAAAGAACACTTTTACAAGATCACACAGTGTTGAGCTTAGGTGTTATGCATATAATAATAACACCTTTAGATATAGAACAAAAAATAATCTCCGCCAATTAGCGTCCATACAATTTTATGTAAAACATTAATGAGACAAATGAGAAAGATTGCAAATCGTACGAAAAGTTAGGTTATCTGTAATATTAGTTTATAAAAGCAAGTTTAATGAAACTCTTTGAAGTAATAAAATGAAGCAAAGTGCAAATTATATCTCGTTATATCCTCCATCCATAGAATATAATAAACCGTAAAATTGACAGGTCTGACAGGCTCAGGGTGTTTTGATACAAATAAGCAGATATTAGAATCATTTCAAACAAAATCTCTACATGTCGTAGAATGGTAAAGACAAGACCTTTTTCTATCTCTACTGAACGCCGTTCGCTGGTTTGTCAATATGAAAATGTTTGCATCTTGTCTAAATATATTAATAACGCGAAAGAGAATTTGGTCAATAACAAGATAGAAACACACCCTAAATTGTAGTAGTTATAAAATAATTTGATATAATTAAATAAAAACGCCTTATATTGGTGAAAATTTTCGTCGTTGCCAGTTAATCTCCTGCGTACTTGATTACAAGTGTATGTGTATATACATCTCTACTAAGATATAATTATTCTACGAAAATCTGAATTCCGTTGAAAAATTATAATTTATATGTTTGTTAATTAATATACATATATATATAAATATATGTGTGTGTATGTGTGTGTGAACGTATATATATATATATATATACACATATATATACATACATATGTAAATTTCAGCCTATTCATTTGTGTCCCTCTTGCTGTCCCGTCGCTGTCCTCCCCCTGTCTCTTACTCTCTCACACGACATTTTACAGTATTATTTGCACATTTTTAATTAGTTGTTGTTAGTGTGTAATATTACTTAATGTGGAATAACTTCTGACAAATATTTTTTTAAAGAAATAAATGTAAATTTGGAGGAAAAGCCAAAAGTCCACCAATGTGTTCATTATTTTAAGTTGTACATTCATTGATTAAATATGAAAAATATGTTTTTACTTATTATGACTTACACCAAATTATGTGTACAGAATTTTAGAATCGGTAAAAATAATTATTATTTATATTTTGTTTTTTAAGATTAAGTTTGGTGACAATTACATCGAATCATTTTAAAGTTAATTTTTCTAGAATTTCATTATCGGTAGTTATTTATTTCAAACGATCCGTGATAGATGTCAAAAATCATATTCTCATTAATTAACTTTTTTGTAGTTAGATTTCATCTCCTAGACAATTTTTAAGAACTCACTTTTCCATGGTTTTATTCAAGAGTTTGAGAAACAAGGAGTGTTATTAGAATATATTTTTAAATACGCAACTTCAAAAAAATATTTTCATAATAAGCCACTTGAAGTAATACTTTCATCGTAGAGGAGATAAAAGAAAAATGTAAATATCTTTTTATCCCCTCTTTAATTCCTAAATAAATAATTTAAAAAGCTAGTATTTTTAAAACATGTGATTAAAAAGACGTATAACTGTGCCAAATTAAAAGTTACGACGTCGCAAATTTCTTGAGAAAATTGGCTGTGAGAGACGGACTGTCAAACACACACGTGAGTGATCGCCGTAAAGGTTCCGAGTTTCAATTTAAGATACGGGACGAATTAGTATACTTATCAGAGTGCTATAACTAATCGACATTTTCAAACCTCATAGTTATTATTCGCTGCGGTTGGCGTATTCCATACTGCTGATAGTTAGGGATTCTAAGGATTGCACTTTATCATATATCAAAAATTATTGAAAATGATATATTTTCAGTCAGTTATGGTAGTTTAATAAATTTAAGGCAATTTTTTGAGTTATCCCCGAAATATACACTTGGACTTCTTTACTTCGACATATTAACTGAACACAATAAAATAAATAGGTTTTATTGGCACCCTACTTTCCACACAATGTTGCATTCCATAGTGACATGGGTAATGACTATAAATATTAATATGGACAGGTATCTGTTTATATTAATATTTATCATCGTTAACGTAAAATATAAATTCGGTCGATATATAATCTTCATTAGGATATTGTGTTCGCTTACACATTCTCGTGGAACACAAATGTAAACTAAGAGGAGGGTGAGTTAAACTGAAGTAATTTCAATGATTAAAAGAAAAGAATAAAAATATAAAACACATTGTTAATTGGCACAGCGAACCTTATACCTATAGGTTCTTTTGTTCAATGTAGGAACTTATTTCCTTCTCATCTCGAGATATCAACTCCAACTAAGGAATTAAACGTCGATCGTCAGCATGCGGCCGGTTTACTAATGGCAACGCAAATACATTACACAGCCTCTCGTTCTGCCCGCTTCGCATTTTGCTGTGTGTAATTATTTATTAACAGAATTATAAGTGAGATAAAAATAACTTATAATTAAAAACATAAATTCGCATTCACACACAATTTGTAATTTCTTAGTCTCTCTTCCTTTCTCATGTAGTATAATGGCAACTTCTATAAAAATATATATATATATATATATACACACACACACATATATATATATATATACATATTTAAATATTTAACAAATTGTATATCAATGTTTTAAAAAATATGTACTGCCTCTAATATAATCATTTCTAAACGGGATCCATTTATTTCGAAACAGTTTATTCTTATAGACACTAAGACGCTCGCACTCATTCCAGGTGGTGGTGGGGTTTGTGTTTTATACGAGCAAGTGCATTTGACAAAAATGCATGATCTTTTTGGTTTTACATTTCTATAGGTTCTATTCTTGGAATAAACTATAATATTGGTAAATTTATTTTCACCGAAAAAAAACGCTAATTGCATATTCATTAAGAGAAGTTACTATTTTGTCTGAAAAGATGTAACCAATCATTCGTTCATTTCGTTCTTAAAATGGAATAAATTAGCTTATAGGTTTTATAAAATGTATAAGCCAAAGTTTTTCATTTTTAAAATGGCTTATTTGAAATTGAATCTTCATTACAAAATTATTAGGAATTATAAATCGTTTCAAATATATTTTATAATAATATGAAATCACTTTACCTACTTCTTCCAAAATATTTCAAGCCATAAAACACATTGGAAAAATTAAAATTATTAAACTTTTAAAGAAAATATAAAAACCTTTACATTATTAAAAATATGTATTTTGTGAGGCAATTAAAACGAAACCGGTTTTCAATTTTTTTTCATTTTATCGTATTTCTCTTTATTTTACCTACTGATTGACAACTTTTCTTTTCTTGAACGTTTATTCACTTATGAAAATTCAAGAAATAAGTTTGTGAAACATGGATAATTTATTTTTTTTCGAACTTAATTTATGTTTAAACCTTAACCTAGCGTCGGTCACTATGACTCCAGACGATATATTTTTCAAATATTTTCGTTATTACGCGAGCCACGCCCCTGTGACTCTATGTACTTTTTCCCCTCCCTCTCCAGTTTGCGCCCTGCGACAAGCGACACGTGCGTGCTACTGCACGCACTTTTACTAAAAAATAGAGATAAATATATTTCGCATGCGGTCATGGTGACCGACGTTAGGTTGTTACGTTACTTTTAGTGTTAAAATTATCTTGTTGTTTTTTAGGCTTATGTCTGAACGTGATTGAAATATCAGTAGATAGTTGGAAGAGAGTGACTCAGATTCCGAGGATCGAAGGGACGTGCCGGAATTACCAAATGAAGACTGCAGTGACGTAGAAGATGTACCATTAGGCCACGTCATTGATGGTGAGTGTCAATCGGACTCTGAAATTGATGTTGACGAGTTAAATGAAGATGACGATAATGATGATCTGCCAGTTGATGATACATCTTTCGATGATGAAGTTCCATTGGTAACGTACCGGAAGTATTTCGGAAAAAATTGGTTCCGTTGGTCATCTCAACCTCCGGTTTCGCGATAAAAGACTTTGCAACACAACATCGTTCAACAACCTCCAAGATTGAAAAGGAATTTTAGAGATGTTTTGAACAGAAATACAACACCATCCGATTTATGGCAGTTATTTTTTACTGCTGATATGTTAGAAGAAATCGTGAAGCATACTAACGAAAAAATTAGAGAGATAAGAGCTAACAATCAAAACCAGACATGTGTTCAAGACCTCGAAGTAATGGAGCTAAAGGCTTTTATCGGTATGTTGTACTATAGTGCAATTTTCAAAGAGAACCACACACATTACACACGTTGTTAAAGCACAGATGGCACAGGAAGAGAGATATATCGTTGTATAATGAGCAAGAACAGGTTCAAAAAATTGCTGAATTGTCATCGTTTTGATGATGCGAGCACCAGAGATGAACGCCGTAGCACTGATAAAGCTGCACCTATATTTCAGCTGTTTGATAAGCTGATATAAAACTGCAAAGAGTTTGTTCAATAGGCAGTTACGCTTGTATTGACGAGATGTTGGTGGCTTTCCGTGGGAGGTGCAGCTTCAAAATGTACATGCCGAAAAAACTCACGATCGAACGTCGATACATGACATCAGAAATGTGCCATTTACTCAACTTCAACGCACACAGAGCTGGCCTATGGTTGTCTTCTACAGAATGCTGGATGTATCTGCAGCAAATGCATACATCATTAGCAGCATGAACCAATCGTAGAGAAAGGTGCCCAGACTGAATTTCATGAAACGACTGGCTGAAGATCTTGTCAAACCCCACTTAAGACGTCGAGCGAACCAGTTTGGATTGCAAAGGGAACTTCAGAGCGCTATTCGCCGGATTCTCAAAATAGAAGAAGAACCCAGAACATCTTCGGCAGACAGCTCTGATAAATTAGAAACCCGTAAAACTTGCTCAACGTAAAAAAAAAGCGTAAAACATTTCATTTGTGTTTTCAGTGCAAAAATTCAATTTGCGTTGAATGTTCTCAAAAAATGTGTGTTGGCTGCCGCGAGAAATTATGAATGTTAGGGGGCTGTAATTTTGTAACAATTGTGATTTAATTGTGCAAGTTGTAGTTTTATATAAGAGGTTATATATTTAACTTACTAAAAATAATTAAAAATAAGTAGTCTCATTGACTGTTATTGCTTAAATCTCACCTTAATCAGAAAACCTATAATTTGTTAAAATATTTGTAAGTCAACTTTTATTAATAGTAATAAGAAGTAAGAAGTGTTAATTTGAAGAATTTATTGAAACAATTTAAAATAAAAACAACTGAAGAAAATGATGTAGTTTACATTTTTGCCAATTTATGATTTTTTAACCTTCATAATAGTACTTATATGCAACCCGTCACCAAGACCGACTTTAGGTAGATGTGTTACTAGTATACACGTTAGGTGGCTAAGGGTTAACTGCCTAATTTATACGTGCTTAAAATATTACGACAGAGTTCATTAAGACTGTTTATAATATTGAAGTAAAATTAAAATTTATTATCAAATTTTGACCAGATTTTCTAGGTGGAAAAAATTTAAGCGTAAGAAGTATACATACTATGCGTAAAAATATTATCAAAATAGCATAAAAAATGCAGGTATTTTAATTTTGAAAGCTATTTGTAATAAAAGTATTAAACATTTCTTTTGGAAAGTTTCTACTCCAAAGTTTCCCTTTCACAAAATCGCCCATGCCACCCTAAATAAAAAATGTTACCAATTTTTTTCGGAAATTTCCAATCTAATATTGTTCAATATTTTATTTATTTTTAAATAATTTTTCAATGATTTAAAACTAATAAATCTAATTTATTTATTAAAAATGCTTAAAATTAACATTTCAATCACTTTAGACAAAGGAATTGTAAAAATATTATTTCATTGTATTTTTTACAACAATCCAATCCACCAGTTAGATAAACATGCTGTGGATTCACTAAAAAGTGTAAACTAATATATATTTTTTCATTTTGTGACTGGATATTTTTGCTAAAACTAATTGTAATATTTTATTTTTAACATGCATGCCTTCCTACTTCAAATTTTATTTTCATTTTCTTGGCGTAGATTACCAAATAGAGAAAGTTGGATAAAATGCTGGTACGGTAGAGAAAAATAAACGAAAATTGACGCACTACATTTCTTGCTAGGTTTTTCTTAAATATTTCCACGGCACTTTGGATTTTTTTTTTATGAAAAATGTAGCCTGTACATTTACAACAAAATTAAAGTGCATAATTTTGTTGTAAATGTACAGGCTACTTATGCTTAAAAATATAATTAGACAATTTGTAAAGAAAATATTTAATAAATACTCATTCTCGAGAGTTTGCTTGGTTCGATTCGAAAATTTTTCATTTCTTTGCTAAAAAAAAGTATGCAGTGTGTGTGGACATAAATAAGATTACAATTCGGAATACAATGCTTACTAACGGACCAATAAGGATTTTTTTTAATTTGCAGATTTTGTAAATTTTCACAGACTATTTTAGCTGTAATTGCATGACTCAAAAGTTAAATGTAACTTTACCACTATGGTTTGAGTTGGTAATAAGTATGCCTTCGCCCATATTCGCTCACTTTTCGCCCCAAACGGCATTCATGGAAATATTCTTAATAAATAACTCAGGTATAATATTTTCTTTATATTTGGATTTTTGTGCCTTCAATTTTCAATAACGAAGTAAATTCGCATATAACTATTTTGCTAGTAAATTGTATGTTGTTATGTGGTGAAGTACCTTTTAAAATTCCGCAAAAATGACATGCAACTAAATAATTGGATATCATATCTTCATATAGGATTAAAAATCATAACTTAGTCATCTCGAAATTTTCAACATTCTTTACTTTTGAAAATTTTTTAAAAAATAATTATGTAATTCTGCATAATGTCCATCCTTTTAAATTTATATAGTTTAGTAAATGTTGCCCAATATATACAAATCTCTAACAAGTAACTTCATAGAAAAAGGGGGTCAAACAGATATTTCGTTTTGCAATTTTAACAACATCGCTTACAAATTCAAATAATATGATGAGTTAAAATCAAATTTGATTGAAACAAAAAGTTGATTTTCTAGAATAGAATTTTTTTTTAAACTGATGTTCAAAGTTAATTTTTAATTTTTTTACATTAGTATTAAATACCTAACTATGGACCCACAAAGCATTCTGCATTTTGAAAATTGTAAATGGGGTTGAAATTAAATTCACGTTTCATTTAATTAGATAAGTTTTTTCTCTTATATAATTTAACAAAGAGAGCAAAAAGATCCTTTTATTAATGGATTGCGTCGTTTAATACTCATTATAGGAACACGGACCATGAGTTTCCTTGTTTTCTCAATGAAAGAATTAAATAATATCATAAGGCTTATAGAAATCCATTCAAACGATTATTTAGTTGATGATTCTTAATGGTTTTAATAATGTTGGTAAATATATAACAATTACGACATCTAAAGGAATAGGACCCTTAACTTAAGCTCAATTACTATCAGGACAAAAAGGAGATGCACTTGCAAAGTTCAGGACAAATTCCAAAATACGGTATTTGGAAATTCTGTTAAGAAAGGTTGTGTATTATGTTAAGAATTCGTTATTCGTAATTCGTTATACTCGAATATTTTATAAAAAAAAATCTGTAAAATACAGAAAGAAACATAAATCTGTCGTAGGGGGGTTCTTCTCTTCTCTTCTGGTTCAAATAATATTAATATATGTATATGCTTTCCTAGTATGTCATGCAAAATCCAATTTTCCACTTAAAAATAAAATGAAATTAAGAAGATAAGCAATTTTTTCAAGCATGTTCAGAATTACTTTGATAGCTAAGCATAAAAGAAATTTTTGGGATTTATGGAATGTATAGATAAAAGAAAAGTTCTTTATGGCATTCATTCCTTTTTAAAAAAAAAATTCTTAAATCTGACGTATATTAATGAAATATTTATCATTAATCAGAAAAAATCATTCATCTGAAAAAAATTAATCATGCTTTGTTTCATGTTATTTTTTCACAAATATCGTTGGTTTTACCTTTATTTTGAATTAAATTCTCTTCACGTAGATCACGTGAAACTTTTTCTGTGAAGTTTCTGTATAATTAAATTTCTTTTCAGTCTCACAATTTTCTGTTTTCTAATTTTTTTAACGTTTACATTTTTTGGCTTTCCATTGATTGGGTACTTACTTCAGTCAAAATTTATTTGTTACACAAATATGTTACAAACTAGTTTTTACTAGAATTAGTATTATTATCATAGTTCTCTGAAATAACAACGTGATTCAGTTATATTCCGATTTATTGAAACCGTCGAATCCGATTAATGGATTTCTGATTAGTTTTATAATAAGTAAACTTGAGGGCAGAGCATTGGCACTTATTAGTACTCGTAATAGTAACCCAACGTGGTCGGAAGTAAAACAAATGTTAATTGATCATTTTGGTGACAAGCGAAATGAAGATTGTCTAGTTCAAAAATTAATGTGTTTAATATTACGCAAATTGGAGACGTTAATACAAATTGCAGAATCAAGGACATTAGAAGTTTACTAATTTGAAATATTAGCGTAAGTTTGGTAAATGAGTAACAAAAAAATATTAAAATAAATATTTATAATGGGTTAGCATTAAAAACCTTTATAAATTATTTATAAGGGGTTACAGGGCTAGCAATGAGGTTATAAAAACCTGTAACGCTTAAACAAGCATTTTGAATAGTAATTGAGGAGGAGAATGTCACTTTAATAAACAAGACCTCACAATCAAACTTCTATTCACTTAATAAGCCTCGTAGTGATTTTATTTCAAAATTCTTTAATAATTATAATAATACTACTAACAGATTTCCACATATTTATAATCAATTATTTTGCCAGCAATTTAACACAAGAAGGTTTAATTTTAATAATTCACTGCCATTAAACTGCACTACAAATACTAGGCCTATTAGTAGTGGTAATTCAGGGCGTTTTTGAACGCCGCAAAATTACAAAAATAAGCTACTTAGGTTTGACCCTTCGCACGGGCCCTTGCCCTTCGTGAACACCTCAAAATCGGATCAAACGATGCCCACAATTACAAAAAATAAACCACACTTTACTACCGACGAATTATTTTATCAAAATGGAACCCCTCGCTGTAGTAACCACGATAACCATAACTATAATACGTTAGAGTGCAATAACGAGGGCCAATACCACGAGGATTTTCACGAAAGTATCGGACAAAACGAAAATAAATAATTCAGTTTAACAACGAAAGTTGTTTAAATTTGCCATGCATAAGTTTAACTGAAATAAAAGCCAAATTTATCATCGACACGGGATCTACCAAATCTTTCATAAGCTCCAAGAAAGTGGATGAATATTTTCATGAATTTCTGAAATTTCAACCTTTTCACTTACAATTGGCCCACCAAATAACGAACCATAACTACATTATTGAAATACCACTACCTCTAATATTTAAAACATCCATCAAACATAAATTTCATTTGTTTGATTGTAACGAAAAATATGAGGGTCTCATTGGGATAGATTTACTTAAACAGATTGACGCATAAATTAGCATAAACATAAATGGTTAAAGACAACACATACAGAAATACCTATACAGCACGAACAACCAGTATTTTCTTATAATTTAAAAATATTATCACGCATGGAACATAGAATACAAGTTCCTTTAAATTATGAAAAAAGAGAAGATATTATTAATTCAACCACGTTTGAACAAGGATTATCAATGCCTATTGCATTAGTTGCAGTTGCAAATGATGAAGAAAAGCTCCATCCAACCAGTAATATAATTAATAGCATGGAAAAATATATGAAGATTACGTTGCATGAACCCTTAGAAGTAGAAAGGTTTCTAATCTAATAAGATGCGTCTGATCTAATAAGATGCGAAATAAATAATGGTGAGTTATAAGAAAAAATAATATTAATTACGACATAGGTTAGATAAGTGAACAAAATCTAAATAAGCTTAGAATGGACCATTTAAATAAGAAAGAGCAAAAAGCTATAAAAAATATATGTCTCGAACATAAAGATATTTTCCACTGTGAACAAGTACCAGATCCCAAAATACGAATGCGGATGCATCATCGCGGATACAAATAAACCCATTAGGTACGGAGTCAATCTTTAGCCATTGATCCACATTTGACTCTAGGCTTTTAGGCCCATTCGTCCAACGAAGTAGGCATTCGAGGCATACCCATATTAGAGGAAGCGATAGATAAAAAAACACCTGAATTTTTTGTAAAAAACTCGTTCGATACTAACCTAAAAATTAAAAATGAATCAAACGATAAATAAAGTATTAAAATAGTATACATGCCCATAACGGAAAGAAGTAAACACATCATAGAATTCCTCAAAGTAAATACTAAAAATAAAGTTAAATACTATTGTTACTTTGAAAATGACGACTTATTGAAATTGTTTAGCATAATTTATAATGAATTATTCAATCAAAATGTTCACAATTAATAAAATGTACAAATGCTGTGATAAATGTCCCTAACAAAGAGGAACATAGAGTAAAAAATTATCATGAGGGAAAAATAGTCACAGAGGTATAGGAGACACCGTTAAGCAACTTAGAAGAAACTATATTATATAGAAAACTGTATAATATTCATCAATAATTGCGATGAGTATAAAAAGACCAATATGACAGACACCCACAAACAGTTCCGATTATGATTACCGAAACAATCGCTAAACCCTTAAACTGATTCATATGGACACGTTATAAATACTTAATAAAAAATAAACACGTAATAAAAAATTAGGCCAGGTTATAAACATTACAGAAAACATTTCGATTCACGTTGCAAAAGCCCTTATTAAATATTTTTCAATGTATGGAATTCCATTGGAAATCACAACCAACGTGGACTCAGAGTTTGACAATGATCATTAGTGACCTTTGAAGTGATGATAAAATCGCCGTATATTTTACCACACCTAATAATCCAAACTCTAATGGTTCCGTGGAATGATTTCATTTGATCCTATTAGAGCTGTTGCGTATTCTTAAGCAAGACCATAAAGATAACATTGAAACATTAATGTGCTATACAATAATTTCATATAACAGTACTATAAATAGTTCAACTCATCAAACATCTTTAGAACTTTTACTAGGACATACCCAATCTAGGTACCCTTACAATCTTTACTATGAAAAATTATTATACCAAGATTACATTGAAGAACATATAAACCATACGAAATTTTTATACGAAAAAATTGATTAACATATGAGAACACGTAAAGAAAATATAATTAATAGACGAAATGAGAACTCAAAATCTACTCATTTCGAAACAGAACAACTAATGTATCAAAGGTTATCTCTACAAATAGAAATAAAACTACTAATAATTTTGAAGGACCCTTCGATATTTAACAAGTAAATGACGCTAATACTCTGGTTATAAATAAGAACAATAGACGAAAATGAGTTCATTGCAAAAATGTAAGACTACCCTCAAATAATCTTACAGAGGGATCGTCGGAGCCTCCGCAGGCGTAATCAAGATCAACAATAACCCAGGGATGTACTCGCACAACCAAGGCAGAGCCATGAACCAAATAGACCAGTAGACGTTAATTCAAAGTTTTAATTTATTCGATATTAAGCTAGAATTTAGAAGTAACATAGATATTTACATGAAATTGTGTAATATTCTAAAGAATTAAACAAAGCATTACTATGCAATTTGTAATTACTCCCACCAGATAGACTACATAATAATTAAGATAGAAGATAAATTTAATCTAATGGAATCTACTAAACGAACGAAAAGAGGCTTAACAAATGCAATTGGATCAGTGATTAAGTCAGTGACAGGAAATCTAGTCGCATTTGATGCAGAAAATTATGATAAAATAATTGATCAACTTAAATCAAATAAAAAAGCAAATTACCTTTATGACAGATGCCATATATAAGTTTCAAAATGTAACTAAAACACTCAAAATTAACCAAATGGTACTGGCGTCACAAATTATGCAAATATAAAACAGAGTAATGACTATTTGTAGTAGCCTTGAAGACAGACGGGTTATCCTGTTCCCCAATAGTTTTGTTCAATTAACAACAGTTTTTAGAACTATATATCAAATACTTTCTGAGCTATTGAATACCATAACTTATGCCAAAATGGATAAAATTCACCCCTCAATTGTTAATCGAATAGATTTTGCCAACGCGTTGCAGAATATAATACTACACAAATATTTAAGATTCCCATACGAATTAAGCGTAGGACATATAGTAAATTTGGAAGAAGCTATTATCATTAAGGGTTATATTAAGCAAGACTGCATTATTGTTATCCTAGATGTACCATTTGTAGAACAAGAATATTATGAATATTACCATTTACATTCCTTACCCATACCTATATCCAACAACCTTTCCCATACAATTATACCTGAATCCAAATATATCCTTGTTAACCGGTTCAAGTACATTACTCAAGAAAGAGAATGCCTGGAGCTAACCGAGAGAAATTACCTATGCCATTATTGATAGTTGCGCAGCACAATTGATTGAACACACTGGTAAATATCACGTATGTGTAGCTCATGAAATACACATGGAAGAACCTAAGATACAACATATAACCGCCTATGAATGGCTCTGTATTCTATCGATCAAAACTACAATATCTGAAAGATGCGAGGGCGAAGAAACCAGAAAAACTATTGAGGAAACATATCTCTTTATTATGTTCGAAAATTGCGAAGTGCAAGTGAAAGATGTTATCCTGAAACCACATAACGAAATATTAATTACAGACAGCAGACATACATCGTTATCTAGCGTTAGTTTACCTGACATCAAAAGTATTAAAATACTTGAGAGTTCAGATATTAATCTCAAAAATGTTAATTTAAACCCTATAGATTCTACAAAGACAAAAATCAACGAACTAAGGAACCAAATGATAAAAAATGATAACGAACCTCTGAAATGTATCCCAAACATTTGGAGCTTAATGTTGTATTTACTTAAACCAATTATTATTGGAAGCTTCATATGTATTAAATCAAAAAGTAAGAAAATTACTAATTAAACAGAAAATGAAGATCCATTACAGGTCCATGAAAATCCTGGAAGAAATATATTTTCCATCTAGGAGAGGAGGAACTTTGCTTTTTTCACAGTTTCAGGTTCAGTGGTCTCGGAAAAGGGAGGGACTTTTCAATATACGTCTGAAAATATTAGGACTGAAATTACGTAACAAATATTTTTGAGATTTTTTTAAGAGCCCTTTGAAATGATACCCCATTGCATGTAGGGATTTTTATTTTCTTTTTCGCGGTTCCCTTTAAAAATTTCCATATAAATATTTTTAAATATTAGCTATTTAGATAAGCGTTTGTTAAGATTATTTTTTACTATCATAAATATTGAGTGTCTGTATCAAGGGGTTTGTGAGAAGAACGCCTGTGATGGACGGAAACGCGAGTGATCGTATAAGAGTTACTTTCCCCATTTAAAGTATGGAACCATAAAAATACCCCAATCTAGAATTTAGATCAAATTGGTGCAATGGTTTAGATAATGATTTTTTTTTCATTTTCTTTAATTGATAACAATTATTTATAATTACTTTAAAGTAATTATAATAAAATCGTCATTTTTATGGCTATTTTCTGAAGAACTCTTTTAAATAATATTTTGATTTTAAATTAAAACACTGAAGTTCAAACTGTGTATCTGTTATTTCTTGATGCAAGCCTAAAAGATTTCCAGTGATGTAGTAAGTATATTAAAATGTTATTTCCCTCACGCTTTTATATTTCCGACAATTATAACCCATTAAAATTTGTGCTAATTCGAGCACAATAAAGATACTCTAAATATGATAATTTAAATCTTATGTCTAATATTATTCTTTTGCTACTCAGTATTATAAAAAAAATAATTTAAAAATAAAAATAACCATTTTCCATCGTGATGTCAAATTGCAAAAGATATCATTCATCTAAAATTAATTTTTATTATAGGCAACCAAACAAAGCATGAGAATACAATAGAATAGCCGCCATTTTAGTACATAATTAAATAAAAAGTAGCAAAACGAGCTTATGCAAGAAACAGCATCATATATTAACTAAGCCAGGAGATCCGCCATTAAAATATTAGTATATAAATCCAAAATCTTTGAAATCTGATTAATAAAAGGCTAATAAATTACCTGAACTCATTTGATATAATTTCTAAATATCAATTCGGCTTCAGATCAGGTTTTTCAACAGAAGATGCAGTGGCTGCTTTGACTACTGTAATAACCAAACAAATTGATAAAGGTAGGAAATGCCTCGCGGTACTACTAGACCTGCAGAAAGCATTTGATAGCGTCTCTGTTTCCATCCTTTTGCAAAGGCTTGAAAGCATAGGCATACGAGGAATCCCTTTAGATCTTTTTAAAAACTATCTGAGCGAAAGGAAGCAGAGTGTTAGAGTGGGTGATACTCTGAGCGAAGAGACGAGCGTAGGTTTTGGTGTTCCACAAGGAAGTGTTCTCGGCCCCACGCTATTTCTAATATATATAAATCAACTTTGCGAAATGAAATTTAGAGACGGACATATTTTTTCAAATGCCGATGATACTGTACTAGTTTTTACGGGCGACACTTGGGAAAATACTCGTATATCTGCAGAAAAAGTTCTTTCAATAATTTCAAAATGGCTTAATTCTAACTTACTTTCCTTAAACAAAAATAAAACTAATTACATGTGTTTCACAAAAAATATAACTACTCAGCCTAATAAAAATTTCGAAATAAAGATACACACTTGTAATAAGAGCTACACTACAAACTGCCAATGCACCATTATTTCGAAGGTGGAAACAACTAAATATTTAGGAGTCATAATGGATCAGAGATTGTCATGGCATTCACACGTAGAGATATTGATGGGACGGATAAGAAAACTAATATGGGTTTTCAAGACACTTAGATATATAGCTACAAAAACACTTCTAACTCAAATTTATATTTCCTTAGCTCAATCGGTTTTGAGTTATTGCATACCAATCTGGGGAGGTGCATCTAAGATAAAATTTTTAGAACTGGAAAGGGCACAGAGGGCCCTACTTAAAGTAATCCATTTTAAACCGTACCGTTTTCCTACAAATGAGCTGTACTCTCTGAGTGATGTTTTAACGGTAAGGAAGCTCTATGTATTAAACACTGTTCTAAGCATACATAGGTCCCTAAAGTTTGATCCAACACTGTTAAAAAGACGTAGAAAACACTTAATCGCTGCAGTGAGCACAGCCAAGTCTTCATTTGCACGAATGCAATACACGTATAAGTCGTCACAATTATATAACTCAATAAATAAAATCTTAACTATATATCCCTTGACACGAAATAAATGCAAAATAGTAATTATAAATTGGTTACAATCTTTAACATATGCGGAAACCGAAGCACTTTTATTCAAGTAAACACAATCACACACACATACACACAAATACACACACACACACACACACTCTCACACATACTCACTATGAATTATGGATTTAAATCTATTTGCATGCCTTGTATTTTTTGCTTCTTGTCTTAATTTGTAAAGTGGTTTTGTTATAAAGAGCGGACCCTCCTAACACAAGTATTGAACTTAAAAGGGGGATCCCATCCTATGTAAGAACTAATGTAACCTTAGAGACAATAAAGCATAATTATTATGTATATATATATATATATATATATGTATATATATATGTGTGTATATATATATATATATATATATATATATATATATGTGTGTATATATATATATATATATCAAAAGACACAAATCAAAATAAAAAAACATTGTATGTGCTTTAAAAAAAAAAAAAGAAATCATTCATTCACATTCACAGCTATAAATCATTATTTGATGGCACGGGTATAATTATATTTCTTCCTTTACGTCGTCGCAAATTCCAATGATAACATAAGAGCTTTTTCACTTAAATCACCCTTAAAGATAATGTAAGATTTAAGTATGCTCTTTAAATCAGTCTGCTCGCTTTCTTTATTTTGATTAAATGAAAAAAATTGCATTATAAACATTTCGAAGAAAATTTAAATAGTACACTTCTTATTATGGACAAAATATTAATATTCAGTTAATGTTAATATTACTAATTCAATATTTTTCATGTATTCCGTAATATTATATATACCACATTAAATACAGAAGGGCATTTGTATAGAAGAGGCATCTTGACAAACAAATACAGAACCCTGCTTTGGATGTATGTCGACACGTACTTGGACGGTTTTACTATCAATATTTGTGGCCTGTTTTACTATCAAAATTTAGTGGTCGTTGGTTGCAAGAGTATAAGATAGTCATAATTTTCTTTTGGTTTTATATAATACCAGCGATTTTAGAAGTCACGCGACGTTGCCAAATCAGTTCGCGCAGTCGGCGAACCGTAGTTGTTGCCGAGTATACTCGCATTATAGCTGCCGAGTATACTCGCATTATGCGAGTATACTCGGATCTATACATCAGTTCTTTGAGAGTAAACGAATTAATACTCGTTTGCAAATATACGGAGTTCCAAAAACTAATCGAACGTGTTCGAACTCCAATTTAAAAAATGTATGGATTTATCAAAAAAAGATGCAATATTTCTTTTCCCGGTTGTTTCAGTTGGTCCGAAGGAAAGTCTTGTGCAACTTTAAAGTTATTCAATTACTTTAAGGTTTATTCAATTATATAGATACGATTCCAATTATTATTAAACCGTTGGAAAGAAAGTCGCGATTGATCGCATATTTCAGAAGCGGAATAAACACAGAGAAAGTTTAACTTTCGTAAAAGTTACGGTTTTTCCACGTTTTATGAGGTTATACTCAATGCAAATTGTTAATAAAATGTTTGTCTCATATTCTGGCTTAAAATACAAAATTCTATTATAATAAAAAATACAAAATTATGACTTTCACTACAAGCATCACTTTCACTTCACGTTTAGCCCGGCAAAGGCGAAAGTTGTAGTGGCGTTTCTTATCATGAATCGACTGTTGTGATCGACAAGGATTTAAAAGATTTTTTTTAAGGAAAAGCTTGATCTCCTAATATAACACATGGAATGTTTACATTGGCCCTGGGAATATTTTCGCTAATTTTATGACACAGCGGAAGCTTGTAAACAAAAATGACAAGAAATAAGATTTGGGCATAAAATCTTAAATAAAAAGAAAATTAAAAGTGGACAAGCGACAAAATATTAAGAAATGGAAGTTGAAAGATGATATGTGGTTTTTTGCTCCGTTTTTCATAGAAAAAAAAACATTTGTTAGAGTCCGTCGGGCTGATACAGGTGATGATGAAGGAAACAACAATAATAACAACGCATATGTAATCCAAAATCATCATTCCAACAATGTGGAAAATGATGCTACTATAGATGCAGCAACAACTATAAATTATGTGAATGCTTATACAATAAAAATTTTATCCAAAATAATACCTAGACCATAGGCAATAAATAAAGTTAAATTCAATCAGTATAGTCAGTACCATCTTTATTGATAGCATAATTATTAGACGAACGAAACAAACTTTCACAACGACGAGCTAGATTGTTTCTTTTTAAATATATCAGACATAGTCAAAAAAATTTTACCTTACCTACAAGCACTAGCAAAAAACATGATATTAAATCTAGATTCTGTAATGGAATTTTGCAACGCAAAATTAAATATTATGAAATGGGATTTAAAAACAAATATACAGAATAATAACCTTTTTTCATTAACGTAGACATATTTTTTTGTAGATGAGAGATTTTTTCCAAAGTTGATGTTTCTCTTGGCAATGTAATTTTTAATTTCTTTCAGCTGATAATTAAAATATAACGATGAGATAGGAAAATACTGGAAAAAACTTTTCTTCATCATCAACTATGTCTAAATAATATAGAATATTCCCTCCGGCTTTTCGTTTTCTTAGAGCGTCGTGAATTTAGTAGCGTCTAATTTTTTTCAGTTTTCTTTTTCTTCTTTCTTGCCCCAAATAGTATTAAAACTTATAACTTATTTTATTTTTCCACAGAAATTTAAAACACAGCGTCCACATAACATGAATACGTATGTGAAATGGGTACGACAACCGGTATCACATACTATTGGACGGGTAGAGTACGGACATGGTGCGGTTATCATACGTTTTTTGCAGTGAGCATAGTAGTATTCGGAATGCTTCTTGCCGTACCTGCTATGTTTCTATTACAATCATGGTATGGTACAACGTAGTGGGCAGAATCCTTAAGTATATATATGAAAACTGATATTTTTTTTAAAGTCCACGCATGAAATGTCATTATCGTGTTTCTCGATAATTTTTGATATTTTGCATGTACAAAATATGCATTTCTTAAAAAATAACTGTGGAATAAATCACCACTAATTAATTAAAAAGAATATTGGAGGGGAAAATTCGACGATGCACACTAAGTTCATTTTAATTGTTTATATCAACTTAAAAGGGTAAAGGGCATTTATGATTTTTTTCCATGTTGATCGATCCCATTCATAATATTTTGCTTTTAAATTTCACTGGTCACCGGCAAGTTTGCTTCTAATGGCAATACGTCACATTTTCTTGATCGTTTTGATCTAAAACTGTTTATCTAAGAATGTTGTCTTATCTAAGAATATTAGTTTATCTAAAAATATTACCACACTGCCTACGGAGTATATGATTCATGAAGTTCCACATACAACTTATTTATTGAAACTATCATCAATCTATTAAAAATTACAAAGAAAGTTGTAAATTTTTTCATGTCAGCCGCAAGAATATTTAGTATTCAAATATAAAAAAAATGTAACAGGAATTTCTAAAAATTTCAATAGTTCAAGACACTCCTCTTGTAAACTAGTATAATTCAGTACGTATTTCTAAATACACATATTCATCATAAGTAGCATTGCTTGTGAAGGGTGATAAATACGTATATTGTTTCCAGTACAGTCTCTATGTAGTAATGGGTTTCAATATAGTAACTCACTTCATGCTCTTCCTTAATAAGTGTGAATTTTTTTTAAAAATTTAATATTGACAATTTATTAGAAATGAAAAAGATAAGTACTTTATTAAATATATCCAAAGTAGTCTAGATAAGACTACTGCATAAATAATTCTACCTACAAAAGCAGTTCGCGGCAATTATAGACCATAAGAAAGAAAGAAATATTCTGTTTTTTAAAGTTTTCTTTCAGAGTATATCTTGGTGTACATGCCAATGAAATATTGACTATTCATTTTAATAATCTATTGCTATCTAGTTAAGTTACATGCGAGTTTTCTTGTACATCCATTTAATTACAGTAAAATCCACATCTAATTTGAATGAATTGTGAATTAGAATGTGTTTTATTCCATACAGTTAGGTAATCAGTAACAAAAATGTCATAATTATATCATTCTAATAATATTTAATTTGATCACTAAGGTTGACAGTGTTAATTATTTTTTTTCTTGAAATTTAAGGCATACACTCGATTTTCTTACGAAATTTGTAAAACTAGGAAGTAATTTACATGTAAGAACATTTTGAACCGGAATAATAAAATGAAGAAACTACTGTTAAACAGTACAATTATCATGTGAAAAAAGGGAAATAAATTGAAATTAATAAGATATTATCTAATTGTTACCAATTTAAATGTTATTAAACCGGGCAAGCTTATAAATGACATACATAGCCTTAAGTCTTAAGAAAGTTATATAATGTTTACTTAATATAGTGGGCAAACACAAGAGTTTGAATTCTAAATGAATAATTTCTATAAGTATTAGAGATAATATGATTTTATATTTAAATTATACATTTTGAAAAAAATCCGGCTCCCTGTTTGTTTATGATTCAATACATGCAATAACTCGATAATGTAAGTATATTTATATGAATAGCTTATTTTTGAGATAAAATCAAATCTTATAATACAAATAATATTATAAGATTTGATTTTATCTATATACATAATCAATCATATCGGTTGCGGTGACAGACATTTGGGAAACTCATCATTTGGTGACATCGCGAAAACACATTCCGAATATTAGTGAGGCTTATTAACGCGTGATACTCTTATTTTAGCTTCCCAACCCCTGCGCATCCTGTGCAGGATTTTTATCCTCATTACCGTAAAATAGAGCCTTTAAACTCGAAAGAATAGAAAATTTTTAACAGTTACATTTATTTCAGCTCTTCTGTAAACATGTTAGTGAATTTTAACATTTTCTGCAAACTTATTTCTATTTCACCCACATAATTTCATATGAATTTTCAAAAAACTTTAGGGCAGAGTGTACCTTCCTTCCTTGAAATCCTAATTTGACTACAAATATGCATATTACTGACATATTTTTTTAAATATTTTTAGACGTGTATATATATATATATATATATTTATAGATGTATAATTTATATATATATATATATATATATATATATATATATATATATATATATATATATATAAATGTATAATTTTATTTATAGTATTATACAGTATTATTAAAGAGAATTCATGCCATATGTTATAATGTCCTCAGCTTTTAAGTTCTTTACGTTCATTAAAACTGGAATGTAAGCAAATGTAAATAAATTATAAATAGAAATGTGTTATAAAGAGCGTTATTTATTTTTTGCCTTTTTAGAAATTTCTGAACACAATGTTAGGATTAATGTGAAATTATGATTTTCTTCACGCAAAATAACGAAAACAAATTTTGATGTAATTTTTATCTATAAGTGACGCTTACTTCAAACATAATGCAGGGGTCATTATTAATCGCAAAATTTTAACAGAAAACTATTGAATAGTTGCATAAATATTCACTTATTTTCGTTTCCCTAATGCACAATAATTATTCAATTGATTACATTGAAGTTAACGTCCTTTAAGAAAAAATATATTTTTCTCAAACAAGTTGAGTGCATGTATGCAACGGAAACGAAATTACGTGGAAAAATTACGTGATATTGTTTTCGAGGGAAACGAAAATTACGTGGAATAAACTTAGAAGTATACATGAATATACTCTACAATGCATATATTCGACGCTGATTTCAATTTAAGTATTGTACAATTTCTCTGGTAAAGTAATAAATACCTTCCACGGTTATCTTCGTAAGTATAATTACGATTTTAATTTGTAACTAAGAGTCAACAAAAGTGTAAGTAAGTAACTTATTTATATCATAAATCAGAATAGCTGCTGCTAAGATACATTATTTACAGATAGTACAATGTTATGAAACATATGTTATTTAGCTTTAGTTAAAACATACGAGTAATATTATGCAAATTTACTATAATCACTTACATATAAAATTAATTACATCTGAAAAATTTATTCCAATCATTGGCGGTGATGCGTCCTTATTTCCAAAACAAACCAAGCCGAATAAATCTTTCTGCTATTTTAATTTTAATATAATAATAATTTCACTATATAGTGCTTCAAGAAAATGCTGTCAATGATATTGTATAAAAACTAAAAACATAAATATGAACTGAAAAGAAATAACGGCACTTAAATTTGCATATAAGCTTTGAATAAAAAATAATAGAAAAAAATGCTCTTAGCTGCTTTACGTACCATTATTTCGAGACAAATGTATTATTATTGATAATCTCTCTCATGAGCATTTCACTCTATACAATTTAGGTGGTAGTTTATTGCGAACTGTAAAAAAATCAACGCAAAGGCAAAATAATTTTGAACACAAAATAAAAAACTTACAATCAATAGATTAGCACTTACATACATAATAAATATTATTATACTTCAATCTTTAATAACGCTGAATCTAAATAAATTACGAAAGGGTTCTGTCGAGCTTATAACGTAAAAGAAAGAGGAAATTCAAAAATAAATTCATTGGTAGTACTTGGTTGCCTATATTTTCTTTCCTAATTACATATTTTCTTTCATCATTAAACTGGGACTTTGGAAAATTTATACTCACATGATTTACTGAACAATAACTATGTGGAAGCCTCTGCAAAACCAGAATTCATTAAGGAGCTACTAAATGAGGGTGATATAAGGAGTATTAAAATAGCGGCGAATGTGATAGATGGTTATTAAAACTATGTTAAATAAAGATGTACTTCATCAATTTTCTAATTTTCTATCAAAATTTTTTATTTTGCTTTAATGGTTCACCTTGATGTAAATATATTGTTAAAATTTTCAAGAAATAAAAATGCTTTAACTCTTGGAAGATAATTTTAGTTTAAACACAGTATGTATCTATCATACTCATGGCAATTAAAAATTAAGTAAAATGGATAACATTTTCATCAAGCAATGAAATGTTAAAATTACATAAAGTTCGAGTCGACCAAATTTCGAGCCCCAGTCATGTAACACATACTACTTTGTGAAAAATTAAATTTCGTGTGTTTGTCTGTGTTTATTCTTTTAGAGTTTCACATAAAAACATCATACACGAAACTTTAACCACCATATATATTTTAGTGTGCAGACACATGTAATGTATATAACATCTTTTTTAAAATGTATGGCTAACGAGGAAAAAAAGTTAAATAATGGGAGTGGAGGTGTGTCGGGTATATTTTTTAATTAAATTGCCAAACAATTACAGCTATATTTAAATTATATATAGGTCAAATGACAATTTACAGAAAATGTTATGTATTCCTAATTATTACAGATCGCCTATTCCGATTCTTTTGCTATTGCATAGTCGGACCACACAAATATGTTTGTTTGAATCAAACTAAATCCTCATATTAATTTAGAATAATGCAATACACGATCGTAATGATAATTATTTTAGAATAGTCTGTCAGTTTTCGTTTAAATAGTCTGTCAGTTTTCTTTTAAAACGAAATACATTACATGAAAAACACCTAAAGTCAGAAACTAAATGCAAACTGAATCTTTTCGGTCATGTAATAAAAAATTTAGTATGATATAATAACTATTCACACAAACAAAACACAAATATTTATTTGTTTAAAAATAAATTTCTTCATAATTTCGGGGATATAATATATTCAAAACTTTGTTAGTTTTGTTTAATGTCATACATAATTAAAGAGCAAAATCAATATACATAATTAACATTTATTAACGACACTTCTTTATGTACCAATTCTAACTTAATTGCACCATAATCTATAATTTAATTAATAAACCTTAATCATTGTTACAGAAAATTCCACTTTCATTTTTGTAAAATTAAGATTAATCCAAAGTTATCTTTTGAGGCTGTTATTTATACACATTATCCATAGTAAATGAGACTAATTAAAGCTGATATTTATTTATTTATTTATCTACTTTAATGTATCTAAGTGATACATATGGCGGACTTATTGCTACAAGAGCAATCTCTTACAGCCAACCACAACATCAGTCCAGCCCCGTTCGACGAACGGCCGGGAATCGAACCCGGGTCGCCACGGTGCGTCGCATCGTCAAAGGCCGTATGCCTTGTGATCAACCCAATACACCACGGCGACGACAATGATACAATCTCAATTAGTTGCTGGACAATTTTCCTCTTAATTTGTCAAGGAAAAGATTAAACATAATACGCAAGCTTATCGTTGTCGTGTCCCGACAATGAATTGAATTTCCGCGTTTCAAAATGGCGGAAGTGTCCTGAGATGAAAGAGTGGGAGATTCCCCACCACGCTCGCTGCAAATATTTATGAATCCCAAGCGAATGGCGATAGAGGCGCGGTGTTCATTCCCACCGGTATGGCTTTATGAGTTTGTAATTGTTTATAAACCATAACAATTAACAGGACGATTGACAAAGCGAGCATTTTAATATGTTTATTTTTTTTAATTTGATAAAGCATGAAATGAAAAAGAAACATCTACTATAATACCAGCTAAAATACAAGTTTCAATTTAAGCTATATCATTCACCCACACAGTAGATGTAAAACTGTGAACTGGAGTTATAGTTATCTTTGGCCGGGTTCTGTCTTACGCCACTGACAGTGCTTAATAGAATATAAATTATATATTATAATTTAATAGTTTTTACTTTATTCCTCTTCAATACGATAGATATATATTGAAACAGTATGATTTGGTTATTTACAGTACGCACAAAATCAAAACATGATTTTAGGTCATTCTGATATATGGAAACGGAACCTTAAATATACGGTATTTTTCTCAAAGTTTGACCTAAAAAACACCTTTTATATAGAATATTTAAATTTTACATGACTACAGAACTTAATGGCTCAATCTAACCTCTGTACAAAAAAATATTTTTAATTTTGGACACGACTTCGGAATGAGAGAGCAGAGGAAAAAAATCATAACATATTTTTTATAATTTTATTACTGTAACATATCATTCCATGCTACTGGCGTAGTGTGGTTAACACAAAGGCCGTAGATTCACATCAAACGCAACTAGCACGAATTTCAGGTAGTCCTAACAAGAAAAATGTATACTGGTGTACAGATAACATTGCGTATACAATAGTACACAACACTAAGCGTGAAAGTTTGCTTTGCACTTGGTTAGTATTTTATTTTAATTTTCTTTTTATGCTTTTTAATTCTATGATAACGTAATAAGATGAAAATATAGACGAAACTTTTGTGCACTTATTAAGCACAATAAAGCTGTAATTATAAGCCAAGTGATAGTCTGACTGAAGTATGAGGTACTCCGAGTGTCGTAACTTCGCTTAAAAATAAGTATTTTTAAATTAATGAACAGAATTTTCTAATTCCAATTATATCTATAATTACGATTAAATATCTAGCACATTGCCATTATTAATTTATATTTGTGTGAGAACAGTTAATTTCAATAAAATGGTGCAACGTGAACATATAAACTGAGTATTACTTTCGAATGGATTATTTCTAAACTGAAGATAACCAAAAAAGGTATTTTGGTACTCCAAATCGTAAGAACCGTTACTTATTAATTCTTTTTATTTGAAATACTATACATTCGTAACTAAAAACATGTTTTCACACGAAATGAGTCAAAAAGCGACTCAATCTCAATATCTTCAAATTTAAGAGTAATACACATTTCGAAACAATCGTAAATAGTAAGTAACCAAGAAATAACTAACCAATCAACCAAAACTAAATTTATTTTTATAAAGCAGCAATCAAATTCGCATTTTAAATATTGTGAAATATTTAAACAAAAATCAAAAATATATTTTAACCTGATATACTTAAAGCGTTTTAGTACAAAGTAAAAATGTTGCATAATATTTGCAACGTCATTAAAAACTTTGAAAGCCTCCTTTTCTAAAATTTAAGAATACCTTAAAACTGTATTGCTGGGAATGCATTTAACACTTACAGAAACATCACAGTGAAAATCTTTGAAATATTAGCATATATAAATATCGTATTCCATCTGTGACCTATTTCCTAAACATTTATATTACATTCAAATGACACAAATTCACTTTTCAATCATTTTCTTACATTGATTTCTCAATTAATTCATTAATCCGTATAACAAATAACAAATTTCTGTCAAGAATTATTTTTTATAATCATAAATTAACACCTTTAAATACATCTGTAACTACAATTATATTTTAAATCTTAGCGTAATTTAAAGTCTCCTGAGAAAAAAAGTAACTAAAGCATTATTTCGAAAATTTAATAAGTAAAATGCCATCTGAAGATCAGCCGAAATATTCAGAAGTGCCACTTTTATTGCACATTGCACTTAAAACAATTTAAAAGGAAACAAGGATAAAAAGTTTTATTGTAGTTTTATGATATTTACGCACAGAAAAATAATACGTATAAGGGAGAAAATATTTTTCTCTATTTATTTTTGACTCAGAAGGAATGAAACTCTTTTGAATGATTATTCGTTGGCTCTCGAGGCAATTGTAAAATTTATTCCATTAAACGGTTTGTATTTTATGCTTGCACCCTTGTCCACTTTATTATTGTGTTTGAAAAGAACTCAGTTATTTGGCATCTTCGAACTCAGTTACTTGCTATGAGGTAACATACGTTCTTATGTTAGAGGAAATACAGGAAAACTGTATTCAAATTCTTTATTGTAGAAATGATGGCTACCGCCCTCACACGTGCTCTCCGCTTTTCATTTTGGGTATATTCGGACATAATTATCTGCAATTAAGAAGAAGATTCTATTTAGACTTGTATTTAGTCCAATTATTAATTTGTTTAATTGACAGCCCATTAACGTAAGATTGGCATCGTTCTTTTCACCGAACTGTTATGCGCTAGTACAAGACACCTACCGCTTAATATTCCGCATGCTCGTACTAACTCGTTTCGCGTTCTACAATTGCCTATACGCTTAATTTATTTAACAGTGTATTAATGATTTTACTCGATCTCGACTTGTTATTCTTAGAGTCAATATCTTGGAATATTTGTGTGGTTCACGATCGACTCTTCATTTCACCATGCTTCATTTATGTTTATTTTTATTGCGTTTTAATATTATTTTTCTTTAACATGAAATGGATTTTTTTTTAATTTTATTAAATAAAAAAGTTACTTCAATATATCAGGCCTACACCTGTAAATAATAAATTACTGGCTTCTATCCTTTCACACATTTCAAATGTTTATATTTCAAAGTACTTAAAAAAATCCAATATTTCCACGAAATGCTTTTTCAAATTAAAACGGAATTATAAAAAAAATATTTTATTGGACGGTGATATTAATGACGTCTTTTAATTGTCATACATTTTTTGAAGATATATATCATAATATCATAAGATATTTATCGGATATAATTTTTAAAATCAAGTGATGTATTTTACTTATTGTTTAGAAATAAAAGTATTTGTTCTGTATCTTTCTTAGTTTTTTTTAAGTACCCTTAAAATCAGGGAGGTTTTTTTGCCGGATCCTGTATAAAGACTTCGTTACTTGTGTTGTAGGTTTAAAACTGAATTGAACATTTTTTTTTGTGATGAAACCTTACCTCCAAGTATTTAAATAATTTATTATTTTGCCTTGTATTAACTCGTTATAGAAACGCTACTATAAAACTACCTGCACGTCGATTTAATTAATTTAAAAATAAAGAGTACTCCAGAAGGCAAGAACACGTGTAAAAGTGTGTCCAAGAAACTACGCATAAAATGCGTAGTTTCAAAACACGGCTGTCAGTGCAATTTAAGACACAGCTCTGAAAGGTTATGTGCTTTCTGGTTGACAATATAGCTTAAAATGCCGGTTTCATCTATTCCCACCTGCAAAAATAATACTGGACTGCAAAAGAAACAAATGGGCACTACTTTTCATACGTGAAAACTATTACTTAATTTCATTTTCAATTAACTATGCAATTTTAAAATATCGAAGTAGATTATTATAAACAGAAGCGCGCCATTTTTATTAGTGTTGTCACCTCTTAAAAAATTGTTTACCCAAAATTAATACATCTTAATTGCTCGATACTGAAAAATGTAAAATTTAATTTGTAAAAGATCAGATTTGGAAAATATTGGAGAATTTGGTGTAACGTTTACATTTCTTTTATCACATTCAATTTTAGAATATTTTACGTATTACGTATACAATCACTATATGTAGGATTACGGCAAGAAACACATGTTGCGTTCATTAATTTCCGCCGTCTTCTTTAATTTCTTGAAAAATGCGAACCGATATTGTTTAAAATATGAACGAATTTTATCACGACATTGAATGCTAATTAATATAAATAATTGTTTCGCCCTATTTTTAATTTCTTTAGTCTGAGATCGAACATTTTCAAACTTTTATTGTGGGCTTTTTCACATCTCTTTTTACTTTAAGTCACTAAGACAATTGTTTCGTTTTTGTATTAAAAGTGTTAAGTCAATAAACTGTTAAAATGTGACTAAGTTTTTAAATAATTTTAATACAAATACTTTGGCCATTGGTTGTGGTCAGAATAAACATTTTAGAAATTTAATATGGCGGCCTTAATAATACTTCATATAAGCCAAGCCACGACCATATAGATTGATGCAAATGTGAATCCTACTGCTGCAAGCAAATATATTTATATGCATCGATTTCCTGAAGTTCGTGGGTAAATTTATTCTGCTGGTATCCGTGCGCATTGGGGGAGGGCGCTAGTAGACGGAGCGTGGTGCCCCCTCCACTGATTTTTGGCTTCACTGCCACTGCGAAGAGGTTTGCGCGTATGCGCCTTCTGGATTACTCTATATTCTAAAGCTCCAACATAAAACTCTTTGCAATTCTAAACCGCTAAAACAATAGAAAACAATATTCTAACTTACCAAAACAATTAAACAGGATTACGTACAAACTTGTTCTCATTATGAAATGGATACAAAACATTAAATTAATTAATTATTTTCAAACACATACCAGACATAAACGTGGCCGAAAGATTTGTCGGCGGTATACTGAATAAATTTAATAAATCGTACTTTAAAGAGCTAACCTCCATTAGCACACTATCTTTTGAACCTAAATGTATATTACGAATATTATGTTACAGTATTATGCTTTAAGGCAGCATTAGAATCGACTATCATGATAATACGTAGGGTTAAGATTTAGAAATGGGAAGTAAAATTTTACTGTTTCTGTATGAGAATAGGTTCGCGTGGGATGAATATAAATATAAGATTATAGTTATAATAAAGGTGACTGTTACATACAAGACTATAAAACAATGACAGTTTTTATGTGCGAATTATTTTTAAAGATGTGATATTGCATGGAACTCCAATGAATAATTACAAATAATTAGATCTATCTTATTTTTTGGACTCTGAACCAGGAAAATTTTGGCTCGTATAAAATCTTTCGTTTTCCATTTATTTTTGTTTAATCTATGTTAAATTTTTAAATATTATATTGATATGATGAAATATGTTAGCATAAAAAGAAATTGATTTCGATTTTATGTACTCTCTGATATGATAATCACAAATAACTTATTAACTTTTTCTGTTAATTAAAAAAGAAAGCTGTATTATATAAAAGTCGCGAAAGCAGTTTCATCCTCATTTTTAATCACTAATTAGGTTTCGTTATCATTATTAATGATAAATAAACTTTAGCTACTAATGATTGAGTCATAATTACGAATGTCTGTAACTCTGAATACATGACATAAGGAAAATTTAGTAATTATACATCAGGAAATTCAATCGAAGAAATGAGGGTGATAAATTATATGTGCGTGTGTGTGTATGTATGCATATATGTTGAGCAAGTTGCTCAATTTATGTAATAACACTAATCCTGATATTCATATATAACACTAATCCTGATATACATTCCAAAGTCGGAGAAAAACTGAAAAAAATCTAAAGGAGCAAAAGAGTAAGCAGTTGAGGGAATGATTAGTTTTGCACGAGAAGTAATACTATTAAAAAGAGTTACAATTGCATATTTGATTACATTCATCCTCAAGCTTTACTTTTATAAACAGTCCCGAAAATTATAATTTTTTACTTCCCACATATGGTTCCGTTTTTTGGATCATTCCGCAAATGTAGCAATATTAAATTACTTAGTCCAAAAGCTGACGAAATAGAAAAGTTTTAAAGCCAATTCTGAAAGTAAATTCCATGACCTTTTTTAAAGTACGTCAAAATAAAATTCCAAATCTGGTATTTAGAATATTTTGTATAACTGCAACTGCCATGTTAAGACGTATGTCAATGTATGTTTTTATTCCGAGTTAATCAACTAGTGGATGAAAAAAATAAATTTGTTTTATAATGATTCACGTCGTGCACGCACGCATGCACGCACTGCGTGAGTGCGCATGTTTTCTTATTCTTTATTTAAAGTTTTTGTAGAACATTAGAATATGTTTTGACATATCTTTAATATTCTCCATATTTTTGAAGTAATATTATAGTTAATCTTGCACAACTCACTTTTTTCTCTAAATATGCAAAAAGTATAGTAAGTGTTTTGGCGAAGCATCCAGCCAGAAAAGTTTTATTTAACTTTTATATATTTAAAGTGTTCTTATAAAAAATTGCACATAGAGTAACATTCAGCTTGTAAACCCAATTGATAAGTCACTATATTACAATGAAAATACATTGAAAGAAATCTTCTGATATACAGATGTAAATTATTTTCAGATTTAACTTCTTAATATTCTTCTTATGTTCAATACGTTAAATAGTTTTGAGTCACAGTACTTACGGATTTCTTTCTACAATATACCTGTTGAATTATGTACTCTTGTCCAGTACATTAATTTTTTAATATTTTCAAAGTTCTGAATAAAACATGAAAATTTTTCATGTTATCACTTTATATAATTTAAAGAAATACCTATATTTATTTTAGTTTGACCTTAATCATTCACTAAGAAAAGTCTCCACGAGAATTATTTATTTTTCTGTCCCTAAAATATGTCCTTTTCACACAAGTACACTAATATTTATTATAATAAATTACAGATTTTGTCATTGCTATTCTAAAGCTTATCTAGACAGAAAGATGCATCTTTAATATTGCGCAAACTGGTTAGACGGAAAAGGCATACCAAAGTTTTACGATTAAACCGCACCACTCCTACAACTTTTTTTTTGGCTGTACTGCAAACTCAGTAGTAGCCCAAAAAATCAGTTTGCGAATAATAAAATATCAAAAGGTATCGTTGGGTTTTATGTTTGGTAAAAAACAAATTTGAGAACTATCGTTATAAAGGTGGTCCAAAAGTCCGTTAATATTTGAATCGGCAGCTGCGTCTAGCACCGAGGTAGAAGTGGGGCGGGCGAGGTACGGAAAGTAAGAGTGGCCGATTGGAATTAAGTGCCATGGTATCATTTAACGAGAAACAACGTGCGTTCTGCGTACGCGAGTACTATCGAAACAACGATGCTTCGACTCTAGCGTAACGGAAATTTTGCGCTCATTACAATATACGGCATAAAAATAAAGCTCTACGGATTTAATCGATTAAAAAATGGGTCCAGAACTTTGAATAAACTGGTTCAACAATAGATAAACCATGATCTGGCCGACCTAGAATATCACGAGATCACAAAAACATAGAGTGTGTTAGAGCGTCTGTTCGTGAATAACCTGGACTCTGTACTCAAAAACGGTCTGGCGTCTTAAACGTATCCAAAACATCTTTAAACCGCATTGTATACAAGGATTTACATTAGTACAAAGTCCAAATGGTTCAACAGTTAAAGCCTCAAGATTATGCTCACAAGCTGCAGTTTGCTAACGAAATGCTAGAAAGGTTCGTCAGCTTTAACATTTTTTTTCAAACGAAGCCCACTTTTACCTAAATGGACATGTAAACAGACAAAACTGCAAGTATTGGAGTGACACTAATCCGAAATTGAAGCATCAAAAACCTTTGCATTCACCCAAGATTACTGTATGGGCAGCTTTTTCAGCAAGTGGCATTATTGGTCCATATTTTTAAGATCAAAGAGGAAACGCTGTTATATTGAATACAGGGCGGTATATTGCCATGCTACAGAACTTTTTCTTTAGAAAACAAAAATTGTATTGTTCACCGTTTCCCAGTTAGGGTCGTATTTAAGTTGACCACTTTGTCCTGGTAAAAATATACATTAACAATTAAACTGTGGTACCTGGGTATGCTTCATAAAGTCTTCTATAATATAGGATTAATTGCAATTTCTCTGTTTTATACAACGTCAGTTTACTCATCTCTAGGAAAATGTTATGTCAAAGGATTTTTAAATATATATATATATATATATATATATATATATATATATATATATATATATATATATTATATATATTGATCGATATTTCTGAAGATTATTAATACATTGATATAGTAACGAATAACTTTGGTTAGTTATTTTTAGTTTGGTGTTTCTTACTTTTTTTCATATAAAATTAAAGTAATTTTTCTAGAAAATGAAATTTCCTGACAAATTTATTTGTTTTAAAAACCAACCTGAAAAAACTATGCCCACTGAATACATTTTTTTGAAATAGATTTAAAACTGAATTAATTTTTGTGTATACTTCCGACCGAAATTATGAGAGAGATCTAATTAATATCAAAACGTATTTCCTATATGAGGAATAATAGTAGCTTCTTTAATGGCATTAAAGAAAATTTCGGCGACGTAATTTTTGTTTATAATAACAAAGCTAATAATAATTACATTAACGTAATAAAATAAAATACGTACACATAAAATAGTGCTCAACAGGTAATGAATAATAAATCATTAGCAAATGAATCATAGCAATATTTCCAGTTCAAATAGTGTAAATTATTAAAACTGAAGGTTTCAAAATATAATTAACAAATTAAACCGGTATACATTTTTGCCAATGCAAATACATTTTTTCCACCTACCTTACCAAACTTCAAGTAGAAAAGTAAAAATATAAATATACTTATATGCAAATCAATTTAACCAGACTTACTATTATAACACTCGACTTTACTTAAAAATACAGACAGTGACTGAGGTAAGCCTGAATGTATTGCTATAAAACCTGAAAAATATAATTGTAATTATAACACTCGACTTTACTTAAAAATACAGACAATAACACTCGACTTTCCTTAAATATACAGACAGTGACTGAGGTAAGCCTGAATGTATTGCTATAAAACCTGAAAAATATAATTGTAATTATAACACTCGACTTTACTTAAAAATACAGACAATAACACTCGACTTTACTTAAAAATACAGACAGTGACTGAGGTAAGCCTGAATGTATTGCTATAAAACCTGAAAAATATAATTGTAATTATAACACTCGACTTTACTTAAAAATACAGACAATAACACTCGACTTTCCTTAAAAATACAGACAGTGACTGAGGTAAGCTTGAATGTATTGCTATAAAACCTGGAAAATATAATTGTACTAATAAATTCAAGTAAAAATTAGTACCGTATTAAGTACCTAAACTAGATAATTTGAACAGAACGTAACACCACTGTTATTTTAATATATTTTCAGTTAGCTGCTAAATAAATTAAAATAAGAGATGTCATGATCACTACACACTTTGTAAATATAATCATTGCTAATCCGAATGACATAATCTAATATGGATAAAATAAACTTTTGTTGATTGAATTAATTTTCAATCAAAGTTTTCACTCTATTAAAGCGGAAATGGTTAATCTTTACTCTGTAAACTTTCATCGCCTGAAATGGAAAGGAATAATACAAAATTGTTATTATTATTGTTACACACGACGCCATTTGAAATGTAGTCAGTACCACTGTAGTTTTTACAATAAAATGGAATTTAACAGGGGATTTACCTTGGACTTCTTAGTTAGCATAAGCTAGAAATTATTCTGATGAAAGTGAAGAAACCAACTCATAACTAGTTCTATTCTCATTTGGAAAGTTAATGTATTTAATCAGTTTATTGTTATGGAAAAGATATAATTATTATTGAAGATATTTTGCCTCTTAATTTATCTGGTGTTAATATTAAGAATGTATTTGCTCTTAAAAAGGGTTTTCGTAGGCTTAAAACTAGTTTCCTTATTTGGAAATATTGTAAAAAAACAACAAGTAAATAAATATGTTTTTCTGGTCATTCTATTTAAAATAATGAAATTTATGGTATCCGACGTACGATGTTGGGCTAATAATCGGCTTATGACCTTCGATGGTGCAGCGCACAGCTTGGTGCCGGGTTCGATTTCTAGCCTCTCGTCGAACGGAGCTGGAGTGATGTTTCTAATCGTGTAGCTAAAGTACAACAGACAAAATTTTCACAGCAGAAAAAGCCACGCACTGTGTCACCTAACGGAGGCAATACCCATAATTGCCTGCCCAGCGTGGCGATTATGGGCATTATCTTCGTAAGGTGACACCACTACTCAGCAGTGGACGAAGAAATGTTGATGATGTAAAGTAATGGTGTCTGAAAAGAATGAAAAAGGTCTTGTGTAAAAAAATGAAAATTAGCAATATGTCACAAGTCAAAAAATTTAAACATTTATTTAGGTAAATTATTTTCAATGAATAATTCCGTACTTAATTTATCATTTCTATTAATTTAACAATAAATTCCTTATGAGCTGAAACTCACAATTTTATTGGAAGAGAAACGTTCCAAATTAAGAATTTGTCTTTGTTAAATTTACAGTCTTGTTTATAATAACGAGAACAAATAAGACCAAGTAACTTCAAACATCGACAGTTGAATTTGAATCACCATAATCATATTTATTACTTCATTTTTTTATAAATTTAATTACATACTTAAAAACGCTAAGAGTTGAATATTAAATACATATAAAGTAAAACCTTATTTAGTAGGCAGCATAAATCTTATTAAACCGTTTGCAACTTTTCTTTTTACTGTTCTTCAATATCACACAATATAAGCCAACTTTCTCATGTTCAAAACTTGATCTGGAAGCAACAAAACTATACTTGATGGATGAATAGTTATCCAAAATAAATTACAAATTTTTTTTCCGCTTAATTGCGTCTCGAATGCAATGATAGAAACATTTACAGGATTTTATAATTTCAAGAACACATTACTTTTATTTTATGGAGTATTTTCGAGTGAAGATAAATTGTGGTATTACCTGAACTTTTAGAGATTATATTAAAATACGACTTGTAATTCCGTAGAAAAATAGAAATCACAAGTATGCAATCCTGGAATATGCATGCCAACAATTTCCATTCATCTAAGTTTATATCTGTAACATCGAAATGTGACAAAATATCAAAATACCTATCCTGCGTAAGAATATGTTTCTTAGAACATATGTTTAGTATAATACAATAAACCTTATGTTTCTTAGAACATAAGGTTTACTGAAATCGGTTGCACTACATAATGGCTTAAAGCCTTTAAATCTGCCGTGGACGAGATTACACAATGGTATTGATTTATAGGTAAGCCTCAAACTGAGCACAGCTTACCTCCGGCGTTATGGATGCAGACAGTGCTTAATTATTATATTGATATTGGAGTCCAGTTTTACAAGTATATAAGGCTTATTTATGTATCTATCTAATCACATTGCACAATATAACGTTTTTAGTTGTGCAATGAATATATCCTTTAACTTTGGAAGCGTCAAGAGCTTATTTTTAAAATAGCTTATTTTTGCCAATTTACTAAAAACTAAAGGAGTTTAGGTAAATCGTCCCTGATTTAATTCTTCAAAATGAGAAGGACAAATGAAAAATATTATTGCAGGAGAAGACTCTTACTTATTTATTTATCTTTTAACCTCAAAGTAAGACAACATATATTTAATTTTAACAAACTGCATTTGAAAAAATGGCGATCTCATTAGATAACATATAAAAGTTCGTTACATAAAGGTTTATGTACTATAACATCAGAACTAACACTAATACTTTACTTGTTTTTGCAATTGATCGTCTCTTATTTAATAATATATTCATACGGTTTAATAAAGAACCAATAGTTTTTGAAACAATCTTTCTGCACTCACTGCTAGAATGTACTACATAATAAGACTTGCGAGGAATATTCCAGCGAACAGTATTCATTCCATGGACGACACGAAACCAGGCGAGGTTTTTGCAGTAAACGAGGTTATCATTGTATAAATAGGCGAAGGTAAAACAGTTAAGAACAATTTTGCTCCTCTATCAACCTATTTTCTTTTTTGTTTTTTTTGCTGTTGCCAATGAAAAAAAAATTTGGAAAATTAATTTACGTTTTCCACAAAGTTTCAATAAAGACATATAAATAGGCAAAGGCTAAGTACTGCGGGAACAAATTATTCTAATGTATGATCCTAAACGGCAGCACCTAATAACTGTCAAGATTTACATTTATGTAACCGATATTTTTATTTTGGAATTGCTTAAACTATTAATTTATTTCTGTAACAATGTTTTAAAAATATTTTACTAATTTTTAATTTTTAAAAGGATTATTTTCCTTAGTATACAACTCACAATTTATTAATAATTTTTTCCCACCTCTGTTTCTATTATTGTTACTGTGGAATCTGAATTGTGTAAAAATACTTATTCTGGCAACTAGAAAATGTTTTCGTTTGAAAATAATATTGATGTTCGAAATATTATAAAAATGTTTTAAAAAATAAAACCAAAGAATGTCAAAACAACATAATACCAATATTAAGGTGTCAAAGCAAAATAATTTTAATCTTAGGGTATAGGTTAATTCATTTCAAATAAAATAAAGTAACATTAATTGTTAATTTAAAACTGAAAATGTCTAATATGATATAAAATGAGATGATAATGCGTGCGGTGAAGTGTTATTGTGCTTCGTATCAACGTTTTCTAAGTTTGTTAATTTGCATTAACGTTTGGGTCTCTTTGAATTCAAAGTTCGTGTTTATATTTCTAATTTATTCAATAATAACAGTGTGATATGAAAATTTTGGAACCAGTTTAGTTTAGCGAAAATATAAATTATCCGTTTTTTGGTTTTAAATAAAAGAAACGAGAATCAACCAAAATTAGTAGTCGGTCGCGATTATTTTTTTAAAAAAATAAAGTGGTTTGAAAAAAGTTTCCATACAAAACCGTACTATGTCAAGGAAATATTATTTATAAATTTTTCGACTTAATTGCCATTTTTAGTAAAACTAAACACAGAATTTGCGTATATAGTTAGGAATTTTAAAAAAATACAACCAAAATAAAAATATGGAAATGCGCGAAGTATATCGCATAACGTGAGGTTATAAAATTGATGTTATTGACGACTATTTCGTCATACAAAGAGCGTTTTTCAAATAAGTTTTTGATATAATGAAATAATCGTATCCGATGCCTAACTTTTTTAAATACGTCATTTGTTATGTACATGCTTTTATTTAAAATGAAAAAAACTGTGAAATTTCCATTTTCACTAAACTGAACTTAAACCAAATTTTTTATTTATATTTTCTTTTTTTTTTCTGGAACAGAACGTTACTTGGTTTTGTTTTTTGAATATGCTTCGGCGTCATACATTAACTGATCGAACAAAAAGGAAACAAAATAGTAATCAATACCTTTTGCAAAATAATAACAGTAAAAATAATTCAAATAGATGTACATATAAAATTGAAACACTTAAAATAAGCTTAGAAGCAACGACACATATTATAAGCAAAATGATAACGAATATAATGTAAATAATTTGGACATTTTTCCGGATAATTATAAATGCGCTTTGCATATTGTTCGAAGTAATTTTATTATTAGTCATAATCGTGGATATTTTCAGTCTAAAATTATACGTAATGATTCAATTTCTTTCACATTATGTTGTTATAAAGGGAAAGTTTCTTTGTTGCCATTGTTGGAAAGTAGTTTTTTTTAATAATTTGTTCAGTCGATTAAATTCAAATAATTCTCCTAAGAAGGTGAATCAAAGAAATTTTTTGAAAATATTTGTGCTTATAACTCAACATTTGCAATGGTTAGTTCAAAAGTAAAAATTGATGCAAGAAGTCTTTTTTAAAATTCACGGTGTGTTTTTATCATCGTGCGGGTTATTTGGTTACTGAAAATGGTAGGAGTCCACGCTATGCGCAGTTACTTTTATATGATCTTGATACTGCAGTTACGTGATTACGTAAAAATGCAAATATACATTGGAATAATCAATTAATGCAAGAAATTGCAATTGAATAAGATAGAATAAATTAATTTGTTCGATCTTTTAAATCGATGCATGAATTTTGCAAGAGCGCTGTTAACATTTATAAAGAGGTGTCTATGGTTATTAAGGTGAATAGGGATTTAGATATTAGAAGATTTAATAATGCTATTTAAATAGATGTTGTTTCTATTTTTAGTGCTACAGATGGAGAACCACCTTCGGAAAGAAATATTGTTGCATTTAATAAAGTTAGTTCTACCGTCCGTAACATTTTTATTTTAGATAGTTCATTAGATCCTTTAGCTTATCCTATTTTATTCCCTAATGGTGATACTGAATGACATAATAACATAATTCATAATATAACAAGTACAACTAATGCTGTTATGCCGAGAAATCGGGTTACAATGCTACAATATGTTGCACATCGACTTGCTGTTAGAGATAATTTTAGTTATTTGCATCATTGCCAAAAATTGCAAAAAATGTCATTGGATAGTTGATGTATATGTTCGTATTGAGGGCTCACGTTTGCATTTCAATAAACAAAATAAGGCAAATTTAAGATCTGAATTTAAAAACTCTCTCACTGATTTAAATTTGAATATTCTAATTCAAATGATGATGTTTCAAATGTTGGATGTCGAATTGTTCTACGATCATCATTTTTTGGTTTTGTACGTAACGTGTACCAAAACTATTTGGATACTATGTGTATAGGTGAGCATTATGGTTAACCAAGTCTATTTATAGTGATGGTAATTGGCCTGAAATTGTGAACAACATTCATAGTAACGATGCCTCGAATTTTAGACCTGATATAATCGTCCGAGTTTCCAAATCTCAATTGTATAATTTCAAAGGAAATAGTTGGTAAAATTGTTGCATTAATTTTTACAATAGAATTTCAAAATCGCAGTTTTGAATTTTACAATTGAAAATATTGATAAGATTTTTTATTGTGAAATTCCCAATAAACAAACCAATCCCATATTATATGAATACTCTAAAAGAACATGATGCATAGTCTATGTGGTTTGTTAAATATAAAGGCGGTTTTTATGAGAGATGGGAAATGTTCAAAGGATTTTCCTAAAGAATTTTGTGAATTAATACTTGAAGCAGTAAACGGTCATCCGTCTTATATGAGACGTGATAAATGGTTGTACCGTAGATGTTAGAGATGAAACTATTAACAATGAATATGTTGTGCCTTAGAATCCATATCTTCTTGCAAAATTTAATAGTCACATTAACATTGAAGTGTGTATTACTGTTAGAAGTACAAACAGTCAGTTAAACGGATACTATACAACCATTAGTCCTTTGAAAGCATTGACACTACATTTTCATATTTATTCAAATCGACGTGATATTCTGGTTTTTTTTTTCTTTTTATTTCATCGATATTATTATGGGTGGGATAGTGATTACTATTAATTTTATTATTGGTAACTGTTACAGTGAACTGTAAATGAAAGGCTGATTTCAATAATTTCAATAGTTATTGCTTGATTGTTAACAATATTCCTTTATTTAAATTTAATTTGATATTTTATAAAATTTCTGAATATTTAATGTATCACGGAAATATCTAGAAAAGACTGAGGATATATGTATGTAGAATATTACTTTCATGTGGGAATCTTAGGATATAAGTTAACCTTATTGTCAAAAAACTCTTATTTTGTATTTCACTATGACTTGTATCTGGTGGGATCTCCATAGGTGATAAATAAGTAAAAAAAAAAGTATAAAATATACGTTTACTCGTAAGTATAAGTCTATAAAGGATATGAAAGTGCAAGCATTGAATTGAATGACGTTAATGACACGAATGCAAATTTTTCAATTGATGAAGTTAGAAATTTTGTAAGTGCACGTTATATAGAATCTACCGAGGCTGCATGGTGTATATTTGAATTTGAAATGCACTATTAGTCTCATACGATTTAAAGGTTAGATGTACATTTATCAAATAGACAAAACATTATGTTTAGACCAAGACAAGAACAAAATGAGGTTAATAACATAAGAAGTACTAAGTTATTAACATTTTTTGAATTAAATAGAGTAGATACAAATGCTCGTCAATATCTTCATAGTGGAATTCCTGCTCATTACGTGAGGCATAATAGGAAATAAACCGAAAATACGACCACGTGGTGGAGATAAAATAATTTCGCACTTGTATATAACACAAGTAATAATAATAATAATAATAATGATGCTTTATTGATCACAATTAAATTAAATTACGTGATGTAGTATTATTTCTACTTTTTTTAGGTTCTTTACCACGACCTAGGTTTCATTGTATTACAACATCTTCAGGTGGGCTATTAGCAAGATTGGTTGTATTACAATATTTTCAGGTGGGCAAAATTCACTTAAAGAAATTGTGAATAATTAATTTCTACAAAATTAACACCAAACATATTCAATAATGCTTTATTAAATTAAATGAAATTACATTCTATGCAAAAAAAAATTACAACGCCATAATTTCTTTACATTCAGGAACAAAATTATAAATAATTATTAATATAATTAGAATTGAATCTCAAATAATTATTTACATTAATATTTTGTATTGTGGTGTTGTTACCTTATACACTTCTTTCTATCTTCGGCGGTTCGGGAGATGTTTAAACAACCTCGTCCTGCTACTTTCGCTATTTCATCCGCCCGTCTTGTGTGCGGACGCCTTTTCTTCCTCGTGGTCCGGAACGTTTTACTGCTATCTGAGTACATCTGTTTTTGTTAGATCTACCCACGTCACCTGCCCCACTTCCATTTCCTTTGTAACGAGAAAGTTAAAGCGTCTGCAATTTTGGTTTTCTTGCGAATGTCCGCATTCCTCACCTCACTTATCTTTGAGTTTTAAACTCATGCTTTAGCATCCAACGTCTAAGTTTGGCACCCATAGGTTAGACATGGTGATATAGACGTGTCCATAGTTATTTTCATAATGGACAACGGTAATTACGATTACAAAATTTCTTTATGAACCCAGTATTTCTTCCAGGCGATTGCGATCCTCCCGTCTACCTCATCTGAATTTTAATTTTTATTAAAAGATGTTTGTTTACCCTATATACGTAAGTATCTCCGAATTCGAGGGCTATGTCATTGATCAAGATTGGTGACGTATGATGGTTAGTGATAATTTTTGTTTTTTCGTGATTCATTTCTAATCCGACTTTTAAGCTAGCCTGGTGTAAGTCATTTATCATCATGTTCAGTTGTAGTGGACACTCCGATAACAGGATAATGTCATCGACAAACCTAAGATTACTTAAAAGGTTTCCGTTAATGTTAATATCTCGTTTGGACCATGGCAGGTTGCTCATTACATATTTTAGAAAGGCTATAAACAATTTTGGAGAAATTGAATCTTCTTATCTCACGCCTTTCTTTATGTTGAATGTTGCGCCAACTCTATCTAATTTGACTCTATTTGGGCTATTGTCGTAAATGTTTTTTATGATATTGATTTATTTTTCTTTTATATTCACTGATTTCAACCTTTACCAGATGCTTTCTTGTAATATTAAGTCAGAAGCTTATTTGTTGTCTATAAAAGATACGCACAGGGGTCGGTAGAATTCTAAGTATTTCTCTATCACCACCTTGGACAACAACTTGGACGTGATCAACAACTTGGACGTGATCTATTGTACTAAAACCGCTTCTTAATCGGGCTTGCTCGATTGACTGGTGTGCATCAATGTCTGGGGCTAGTCTTTCAAGTAGACAGGATACGAATAAGTTGCAGAAATAAGGCATGAGGCTTATGGGGCGGTAATTCCCTATATCAGCTCTGTCACCTTTTTTAAATAACAACGTAATTTCTGATTCCATCCAAAGGTATGGCACAGTTTCTTCCTCTAATATTTCATTCCATAGGACAGTGATTGGTGTCAGTAGCAGATACTTTGCAAACTTGATACACTCGTTTTTAATCCCGTCTAGTCCTTGGTTTTTTTTTCATTAATTGTTAATTGTTTCAATATTTTTTGCTCCAAAAACGGATGTATTGGGGAGGTATCTGTACCACTGTAAACAACCTTACTTTGCTTTGATGTGTGTGGCTGGCTGTATAGATTAGCGTAAACGGTACTTGCATTTGTTAGTGCCGGGCTGGAGTAACGGAATCCATGTTTTTAATTTATTTAATTCTTTGTGGGCTTTTTAACAGATCTAAATTTTTCGAGGTATCTTTGTGTTGTGTTTATTTTGTAAGTATCGTATCTTCTTATTTCTTTGTTGGTAAGTTTGTAAAATGTTTTTAACTTTTCTTTTTCGTTTTTATTTTAATTAATATTAATAACTTTTTGTAGTAATCGTCCATTTTATAGTTGATTTACGTCTTTAATAGTTCTGGTATAAAACTGCTAAAGTTTTTAAGGTACATTGCTTGCTCAGCTGATGTACAACTTAGTAGATATATTAAAAAAATTGCGTCTACTTTTCTGTGCTGATTTTAAATGGGTTCTACCTCTTAATAATCTGTGGTCCGATCCAAAAGAGAATGGCTATAGTATTTCATAGTTAGAAATTATGAGACGTTTTGTGGTCATAATGTAATCTATTTAATTTTTTGTATTTCTGTGTGGAGAGATACATGTCCATTGGATCTTAGGTTTTAGTTTGAACACTGTATTTATAATTTTTAGGGTATATTCTTGCGCGTATTGAATGAGTCTTGCACCTCCTATTACCATATCCACTCCTGTTACCATACCCATATTTGCCGGAAAATGAACGTTTTTATTTCTTGGGAATTCCGATTTGTGCATTAAAGTCTCCCATAGAGATTATGTACTTTGTAGGTGTAGTCATGAGCTTTCGCCAAGTCTTCATAAAAGTCTCAGTGGGTGCATAGACCTAGATTATTGCTAAACGTAAGTTTTCTAGCTCGATTTCTAGTACGCACACTTTTCCAGATATTCCGGTAAATGATTTTATCTTTGTATTTCTTAAACTTTGCTCAATCCTATTACATCGTGGCTAATGTCTTATAGTGCTGCTTTAAGCTCAAATAATTTTTGTTCAGAAGATAATGATTTTACGTTGAGGGAGCAAATATTAAAGGTGTTTTTTGTTAAAATGATTTTCCTTTGTGGGTTTTGGTGTAGCTCTCCCACGGTGAACGGACGTACTGGTAGATGAGGGATGGATGGAGAGTCCGGTTTTGATTGCTATTCGGTGTTGTGCTGTGATGTCTTAGTTTATCTTTGAGATGTTTCTATCTCAGTGAGGATTAATGTTTGCTTTGATTTTCTTCTGTGGTTGCTTACTAGCCTGTTGAATATTTTGGTTACTAGAGTGAGATATCTCCGGGGATAAGCATAGTGATTAAGCTTAATTTTTAATTGAAATATAATTTTTGTTTTATATCAATCAATTAGGGTTTTTAAATTGTGATTTACCGTTATTTTACTGAATTAATTTTTTATATAATTATTGTGGCACGGAACTGTTTTTTACTTTAAATACATATGACCGTAAATACATATAAACATGGTCTCAGATATACAATGAATAAATGTTTAAGAGCAGAAAAAAATGTTAGAAACATGCATATTTGTTTTCCTCAAATTTTCAATAATTATTATGGTCGAATTTCAACCACTGAACGAACTCTAGTATATTTAAATAAGCGGATGGCGCATTGACTTATTTGTGCACCCTGAGATAAATACAGCGATTGCACAGCACGCTATACATTAACATGCGGCATGCGGGTTAAGTATTATTACGGTCGTGGAAATGCAGTCCGATTTTATATGTAGACGGTTGTCGATGCTGAAGTTGTGTGAAATACATTGATATAATATTAACCAATATGTTTCTGTACCAAGATGAAGAAAAATTCCCACTCCTATTATAATGGCTCCGACCTTTTACAGAAGAATATTTTGACATAAAAGATTTTCCAAGAACGCCCTCTCTAACAGATTCTCGCACATCAAAAGATGTATATAATAATTAAAGAATAATTGCCATTATAACAACTTGACTTGCAAAGTGCTGTGCTATAATATACCAAATAAATATACCTATGTAATTGACAAATACAGGGATTTGAGTAATAAATTTAGGCCAGAATTCTTTCCCTCCCTAATTAAATGATAACGACAATGTATGTACATGTATATATGTGTGTGTGTGTATGTGTTTGTTTGGTTTATGTGCGTGTGCGCACGTGTATGTGTGCGTGTGCGCACGTGTATGTGCGCGTGCGCGTGTGTATGTAGGTGTGCGTATGTGTGCATATGTGTATGTGCGTGCGAGTATATACGTGCACGTGTATGTGCGTGTGTGTGTGCGCGTGCGTGCGAGCGTGCGTGCGCGCGGGCGAACGAGTGAGCGTGCGTGCGTGCGAGTGTGTGTGTGTGGTCTGTGTGTGTGTATGTGCGCGTGCATGTGCGTGTGTGCGCGTGCATATGCGCGTGCATGCGTGTGTCAGTGTGTGTGCGTGTGTGTCTATGTGTGTGGGTTATGTTTGCAACCCTGTTTTTTTACTTTTTTCTCGTTAACTTTTATGTCATTAGATACTTCAACTTTAAGTACGTTACGTCTCAAATAAAATAACTTTAAAGGTGAGTTTAGAAATTATTATAACAATAAAAATGTGAGCATACATTTTGCCCCTTCGCTTTAATGTTATTAAACATCCTCTTGGCGAAACGGTCAATAGCATTTCACTCAGAGTAAAATATAATTATTTTTAAAAGTATTATTTCTCAACAACCCTATTTTAAATAATGAATTTAAGCTCATAATGATGAACGTTCCAGTGACTGTTATAAATGCCGCTTTAAAAATAAGGCTATATGAAAAATTATATAATACAGCAGGAATATTGAAATTATTATAAATTTGTAATTGAGTTTAGCTTGAAACCCACTAAAGGTCAACCAAAAATAAAAAAATTAAGCCCAGCGGTTCGCAATTCCATTTCAATTATGATATTATCATTGCTAAATATTTTTTTTGTTTAAAGCGACCAATGATAATAGTATTTAAATAGCTTTATTATTTCATTAATTATCTAGTTGAATACCGAAATCACACTGGAAGCTTGCGGAAATATAATAAATGGAAGAAAATTTTCAATTGAAATTAAATAAATTTCATTAAATGAGGAAATTAAAATATTTGTGAAACTAATAACTCAACAAAATTATTAGAATATTTGAAAAAGTTACTTTGAATTATCTGTTGATTAGGATTTGAAAAATGACTTTTCAAAATCCATAATATATTTATCTTAGGTTATATGTTTGCGACAGTTCACTCTTTGGTCTACCAGAAATTTCTGTCTATAAACCATCAGCGAATGAATTCAAATAAGTATTGCAAAATGTCGTTACTGTATAACTAATATAAAATTTTAAATTATTAGATAAAGAAAAACAGTACATTTTTTGCATTTTCTTATGATATACATTCATTAGGAAAACTCAAGGAATAGCATATTAATTGAGGTAAGTTCTTCGATATTTTCGTACTACTTGACGCCTCCTGGGAAAATAAGTTTGGGCGACTGTAACAGCATCAAAGCTCAAGAGTTTGCTGTAATACAGTTGACTTACACACATTTGGATGCACTAACTGCCTAGATAAATCTAGAATTATACACAGTATACCACGGAAAAGGTCCAATAAGGACCAGGAGTGAGCATTTAAAAAGGTGGTATTTAGTATTAAAGAAATAAATCAGAAAGGAATAAAAGATAAAGTACTCATAGAAAAATTAAATTTCATCAAATATATCTCATATAAATAATGAAGTCAAATCTCATGATCACAAATATATATATATATATATATATATATATATATATATATATATATATATATATGTATGCAGTTAGTCTTCTTTTTTTTAGGTTTGCTTCTTATTCAAATGTATTGAATATATAGTTATATTATATAGTACGTGGATACGCACAGGTATATACAACATTTATATATAACAAGATAAATGAAGCAGCCTACTAGATCGAAATCACAAGCAACATAATGCTTAATAAATTTGGAAGAGGTAGTCCATTATTATTAATATTTTATTATTGACACTTCGCATCTCTCTAAATTTTCTAAAAAAATATTACATGAAATATTAATTAAAATTTCGGCTACATACTGAGAGTTCGAGATATTAACTTATTAATTTAATGTCCTTTATAAATGTCAATATATCTTTAGTACAGAACGATTATATTCAACCCACTTTAAATATAAGACGTTCGCCATTGTCTGACATATTTATATCTCCCTTTAAGAATTTAAATATTCGAAGGAAATACTACAGTCGACAAATTAATATCAAATTAGCACATAAATTGGTAAAGTAACTAACGCAATAATAACGTAATCGTACTTCTCCAGAATCAAGATTTTGTTTAAAGGAGCTGAGGTCAGATGCTGCAAATTATTTTTAAACTTTAGTATGTTTCCTTCGAAGAACTTCAGTTAATTTAATAGAAAATTGATAAAGGAGATTTCTTTTTTTTGGCTCCCGTAGTCAAATTTTCTTATTTGCTTACGGAATGTCATCAATATATTAATGTAATAATAATTTCTTCCATTAACATAACACAGTACATAGACTTTTTCAGTATAAGACAAATTGTTATGAAAATTCACAGAAATGTGAAGTTGAATTCCCTGCATAAAAATACAAATTATTTCAAGCAAACTTGCAACAAACATTGAAATAAAACAATTCTATCCACCAAAAATATGGGTCATCGAAACGAATTGTTGAAATATCATTGAAAATGTCCATTTATATTTTTGGAGCGTCGTCATCTTTTGACATTGCCAGTCTCTAAATATTTTATAGTATACGTGCTGGATTAAATATTTTAAACAACTTTGTATAAAATGTGAAAAAATTGTCAACAACAAAGCAAATAATTATTTATGTTAAACATATTAAACAATGTTTGACAATAATGAACACTAATATCAATATTAATAAATATTTCAAAAGTGCGCTTTGACATATAATCTTGTATACGTAACTATGTGCAAAGGAAACCCTCGTACACTTACGTTAAAGGGTTATCAAATAAGAAGTTCGCTAAGAATGAACATTCTTTTGTATATCAAAGCCTTCTTAATTACTAGCGAATACACAATAACTCTCGAGACGTATTACTCATTATGCTTTGACGATGAGGTTGAAACTAGTTCTTTTTTTCTTATATTTTTCTAAAGTCTTGTTTGATATTTCTCTTCTTCTCTTATTTAGAAGTTGAAACAAATTTAGGTTTTCTGTGAATTGTTAACCAATCTTTTGCATAGCTCAATTGCCGCCTTTAGAGCGACAAATTGAGTGGGAATTAAATTTAAATAGACCCCTTTTATTAAAAAAATATTTAAATCTTATTTTTAATAACATATTTAGCCGAAATTTACTTAGATGGTCTTGTTAATTTTTAAAAATAGCTAATTGTAACTGGAGCTAGTAAGTAGCTATTCTAGAGGCAATTTGGCAATCTAATCAAATCCACAAATTTTTTTTTCAATTATGTTTAGACATATTTGATTGATTTATGTATTACGTATTATTATCATTAATTGCATAGGCCAAATAACAAACAAATTGGAATATTGCCTTGTTATTGTAAAATTATCGTAAAAGTTCGAACATGTCTTTCAGATTTATTCTGTGTTTAAATTTTTTAATAATAATAGTCGAAACAAAACGTTTTATTAAGACAAATAAACAGTAGACAAATATCTTGGCATTATTCCTTTCATATTTTGTTATATTTTTTTCAATAACTAGTCTAGTTAAAGGTTTGTATCTTGCCGTGTAACAATATAATGCTTATATTTAATTTAATTTATTATTATATTATATTTAATTTAATTTATTTTATATTATATTTAATTTTATTTATATTTAATTTAATTTATTTAATTTAATATATATTATTTAATTTATAATGCTTTAATTAAATTTATTTTCTGATAGAAATAAAGAAATAAGAGTTTCAGATGAATGCATATAGGATTATTGTTTGTCAGTTTGAGCACATATGACGATTAAAAGAGAGGAGGGAAAAACTGTCGCCGACAAAATTTCCTTATGTTTCCAACATGAGCATATTATATTCTGAAAATATAGGTAACAAAAATGAGCCGAATAATAATTAATATAATTACTTTAAAAAATCTCACATGAAAATGATTTTGACCATTTGAGATCGGGGGAGATTAAGAAACACCCTTGGGTTAAAGATATTCGCATTATGCGGGGTAAATAATAATGCAACAAATGAATTAAAAACGTCGGAATAAAAAAAATTGTCAGCCAAAAATATATTGGAATACAGTTACTGAAATAATAAATAACAATATTATGAATCATACTGATAATACGTCCACATGTAGTTAAAGTAATGAATATTATTTAAGCGATAAACGACTACTTTAGATACTCACTTTTAAACTTAGCCACATTTCCAGAAAATCATATGGATCCTTCTTCGAGTATATCGATCTTTTTAAGCTTATATAAAACATTAAAATGTTCTTACTTCGAATTTCAAGTGTAAGTATTAACTAATATGAAATGTAGTCTTTCTCCAGATATTTTTCATTAATTTTGAATTATTAATTAGAGTAATTCTCACAGGATTAAATAAGCGAAGGACTAGTTTGCCGGAAAGTAAAGAGATGGTTAAATTTAACTCGCTTTCTAGCGACTGATGAAAATGAAATTGTTGAAAGTGAGATGTTCGTCAATTTCTGATGACAAAGTATGAAATTTAGGCAGATAATTTAGAATTACTTTGAGTCGATTAAAAGGTAAATTGTAATTAATTGGTCCCCAGATTATTATTTTTTTTTGGAGCGACAGTAATATTTTCTATGATACTATTTCTCTCGCTCCCATAACTATATTTTCTACACATTTGAATAAGAAGCAAACTTAGTAAAAACGGTGGTAAACCTTGTTTTATTACTTTTTTCGTTACGAATAATCACTCTGGAAAAATATAGTGAAAAAATTTTAAAGTGCTTCACGTTCTGAAAATCAGGCATACATTACGTGACAAGATTGAATATACCTATTTTTGGAACTTGCCTTTTTAAACCGAAATAACAATTAATTATTTTATTTTTAATCTTTGAATATCTAATTATTAAAAAGTAACTTGTGAAATACCGCTTATTTTAATTGTTGATTGGTATTAATATAAAAAAACAGTTTTTCATTTAATAGCAACGAGGACAGTAAAGTTTAGACATGAATTGGGGAATGAATATGCTTATATTAATTACGCCTAAAATGTTTAAACTAGCGTTGATGTTATTACTGTGTAAGCGATGTGTGAATCTGTGACATTACATGAATATGTCAATAATTTTTTTTTTTTTAAGTAAGTTCTAGATAAACCTACATTAATATAGTTTTTTCTTTTCATCATTTTAACTAACTATAGTATCTTCAAAACGATCTTACCAAAAATTAAAAAAAAATAATAATTCAATTAAATAACGAGTTTTTTGATATTTTTATAACTTGCTATTTTTAAATTAAAGAAAAAAGTCGATGGCTTCAATTCGTCCTCTATAATTTCAATATAATTTTTTTTCAGAGTTAATTATTGGGCCGTCTTGACAATTATTTATCAGAAAGATCTAAAAAATAAACAAAAATATCAATGATACATATTCAAAAATAATCAGTAGAACCATTTTCATTGCCCAAATAGATATTACAAAAAAATTGTTAATACCGACAATAAAATAATAAGAGCTATAAATTACTCACATTAAAATGTATGAAAAAATGATGTAAAAAAATGTAAGTTTAAAAAGTAAAGTATTTAACACAAAATATGTACTTTGTTATTCAAAATATCTGAGGTATTTATTTTTGAAGTCGGTGCAAGTCCTGTCGCACAACTTGAATAAATTTATAGGTTTACTTAATTTATAATTAAAATTTAAAATCCTACCTTCTAATGTATATACAATAGGAAATAATTTCATAGAGGAAGTACTTTTAATACAAAATTTTGCATTTGATTAAGTTGATCAACGGCTCTGAAACCAACTTAAACAATAAGTAACTTATTTAATATGAATAAGCTGAAACCAATTTTGAAATAATTGTAGTTTACTTTTTAGTACTTATTTTTTTTTAATTAGTTTGTAAAAAATACTTTATTTCAGAATCTTTAGTGATTAATAGTATTAATTATCACACTCTACCTAACATGTTGACTTACTACTATTCGTACAGGAGTTTCACTGTTTATCTCCAGAACTTATCATCAGACGGTAATCTGGTCGATGGTGTAGTTACTTTGTAAAGTAAGACTTACCCGTAGCAAATCTATTGAATCAAAGTTAATTTACTACTATCTGTTAAGGAGTTCTATTATTCATCCCTAGAACTCAGAATCAGATCCTGATTTAGTGGAAGCTGTAGTTATTTTGCAAAGTATAATATCTTTAATCAAAATTTAAAAGAGGAAAATATCTTTATTCAAAATTTATTTACTTCCATTCGTCAAGGAGATTTATTGTTCACTTCCAGACTTCATCGTCAGATTATAACCATAACGCTAAGAAACTACTTAACTAGTATACTATTTTATCCAAAAAAATCATGCAAAGCGGCCTGAAAATCGCGGAGTAATCGTTATTTGTACATGCAAAAAATATGTGTCAAACATATAGCCTCCTCGTTTTTCGAAGATCATTTTCCCTTTTTGCTAAAAAATAATTTCTACGAATTTGCAGATTAATTAAAAAAAATTCAAATCTATAGAACTGAACTAAATCAAAAGATAATTCTGTGTAGAGTGGAAAATATTCGCCAATTCAATAAATTACAATTACAAATATATATAGTTACCGTCGTTTGAAACACTGATTTTCCAAACTTGTACAGTAAACAATTCTGAAAGATATTGTTTTTTCCTTATCAGGTGACATTTCATATGTGAAAATTAACAAAAAATACTTGTCTTAAAAGTAAAACGGATTCCAATTTGCCACTTCGTTAAACAGAGGCTGGGAATAAACGGTCTGTAAAATGGAAGGGAGTCTGAAATAACCTGTAAAGGGAAAATGAGTTTCTGGCTGAGTTTGATGAAAGGGCATTTTAAATTTAATGTTACAATAGGGATATACCAATTATTAAATTTATATGGTAGGTACGATTTTTATTGTTGAACAGACAATTGAAGAAATTGACAAAGTAGTTTATGGTTTATTTAATTTATTGGGATAAGGTTCTGCGTACTATTGCGAACCAATACCGCCTAGTCTATTACTACAATCAAACGGGTAAAATTATTATTAAAGGTAAGTTAATATCTTATTATAAAACACTATTCTGATGTTGTTCGGTAAGGAATATCATTGTGTATACATGACTTATATTATCCACGTACTTCGTACATGTATACGAAAACCATTTGTTGGCATCTTGTTGCCTCTTCTTGGCACGTATCTCCTGTGCTGTCTCTTTACTTAGTGATAACAGATATATCATAAAACGGAACTAAATTAGCAATTTAGAGTACTATGTCATAGTTTGGCGTGATATTCTGTCAATACTTGCATGGTAACTCTGTCTATCCGTTGAGAGGCCCATTTGTATGTTGAAGGATTGTAGATGATAAGAGCATCTTTTTTTACTCTTGGTCGTTTTTCAATGTTTTAGTTAATAATAATTCTGCATTCATTAACATTTAGGCCTGAGTCTTATCATGAGCGCCCTCACAATAATATAAATTAATATACTTTAATTGCTCATTTTATTTATTTGCACACTATTCTTTTGCAATTTGTTGTCTAATAAATCCACCGCCTTTTCTAGCAATTTCTAGTAATCTCATGAAATTTTCACATTTATTGGAATTTTTGAGACATACAAAATTTCAACACATATTGTTTACAAAAGTCTAATGGTTTTGCAGGCTTGTACACTAATATGTGTTCCGAATTTGTACACTTGTATTCACGAAAAAAAAAATTAAAATACAAGAAACAAACGAAACGAGGGTGAATTTTTTATTGAAAAGGCATTCTCATTTGACCAAACCCAATTATGTAAATGATAGTGTCATGTCACAGAATTTAAGTTGTTATGCAATTCGAAATTATCTGTTAAGTACAAGTATCATTCCTATAGATATAAAATAAGCTTTTACATAATTCGAAATCACGTATTAAGTACGAATACAATTATTTTAATATTTCTTTATAAAATGTAGGTAAAGCCCTTGAAATAGTTTCTTTTATAAATTTCTTACTTAATCTTTATGAGATTGAAGGAGAAAGAGAATGTGTAGTTGTAGATATTTTCAACAGCGTATAACTTGCCCTTTCCATTGCTACTCCACGGGATACATGCTATTAAAAAAAATAGAGCGTCATTTGGCACATATTTCCACATTAACATTTTTAAAAATATACTGAAACTATTGAGATATTTGTAGACCATTATTTTATTAGACATGTGAAACTTATTTATTCACTATCTTTCTTCAACGGTTTCTGGAAAAATGGCTGCGACTGAGAAATTTGCCGTTTACACCCCACTTACATTCCTGCACATATCTACTAAAACCTCTTTTCCAATCTTTAAAATATATACATCAAAAATGTTGACAAATATATGTCAATAGTAAACGTTTCATACCTAAATTTTGTATTTGTGGAAAATTGTTCTTACGGCGTAATAAATTATGACTCTGAACCTTACTTCCCTTATTAGTAGCTCGGTATCATTAGTAAATCGGAAATTTTAAAAATAAAATTCTAGATTTTGCAATGTGCAACTGTAGTTAAAAGATTACAACCGCAGACCCACTACTTCGCGAGGAAGTCAAAGGTCGTAAGAAAGGTAGATATATCAATAAGAAGTCATATCATGAAGGGCAGAACTAATGGTGAAATTTACTAACTCACAAGGTATTAAGATTCGAAGTTGCAATAAAACGACATTTTGCTTATATAGAATACCTGGTACTCTTATTTTTCATAAATCAAATCAATTCGCCACTTTTATCCGAACACCTTTTTATTAAAATCTGATATTTTTTAAATAATTTTTTTTTCGGTTCTGGAAATGGTTTTCTAAACGTTTTAATTCTCTTCATTGTAGAAAAACATCGCTTACTTTGGATCGAAGTCATTGGTTTTTACAAAGAATTCTTTGAATTCTCTGTCTAGTTTCATAGATTCTGAAAATAATTTATTGAAACCATTATTATAAAATTGCAATTGCAATTAACGCAAATAATGAAATTGTGGTGATTGTATATCGTAAGGAGTTCGTTTTTCAATTTGTAATGATTCAAAGCGGCGTAAGTGAAAACGGTGGTTTGAAATATTTCTAGGGAAAATTAGAACCGAACGTGGTAAAGTTTCTTACTAAACGATATTAATATTACGAAAAATAAAGCATACTATCCGTATGCTTTATTTTTCGTTTGCACTCTTGTTATAAATTATGAAATTGCCTAACGAATCCAGCCGGCTTTATATCTACGTTCTTTTGAAAAGTTTTATTATTGTTTTTAATATAGTAAATATTAAAATTAATACTCATTTTCAGCTATTTAACAATACACACTGTCCTCCTACAACACCGTGTATTTAATATCCTTTCAGTATCTAAACAAATACCAAAACAAAACAAACACGGTTAACGGTGCAAATTATGATAACTATCACCATTAAGTGATTATGAGCTACCTCCATCAATTTGCCACGAATTCATTTGGATATGCGTAAAAATAAATCTGCAAAATTTAAATTTGATGTACTTTTTTTGCATATCTGATCAATTGACGATAATTTTTGAACGTTTTAGTATATAATAAGTCCGTATAATTTGTATATTGAACGAGTTTATTTAATTTTAAATATATAAAAGTTCGTTATATATTTAAAATAACGTTCAAATTATACTCGATTTTTGATTATTTATTTACGTACTTTAATACATAAAATTCATACATATGGCGGGCTTATTGTTACAAAATGAATCTCTAACAGCTAACCAACTAACTAGTTTTATTTTTTTCGAGCAAGTTGAACTTTGCATTACCGAAAAAATTGTAATTGAAATAATTTTAGTTTTAGTTGTTCTTGATGAGATATATTGAGAAAATGTTTTCGAAAACATTTATCAATAATTAACCCAGAAAATCATATATATTTACTAAGTAGCTGACATTTTATTAATTTAGTAACACGATGTTTCGATAAATAAAATAGACGAACATTAATGTACTTCTTCAATACCGCTGTTATCAAATCACTTACAAAATTGCTTGACTGAATAGCGTCATAAATACAGAAAGCAATGCAATAAAAAAGCTTTGTAAATATAAAATGATTGGAAGCCGCAGTTGTAATCTTTTTTTTCTCACTGAACACAGAGCTTGACTTCTAGATCATTTATATCAAAATATTGTTGTGTAAAGTATGCTAAGCAAGTTAGAACTATCTTTGTTAAAAAGCAATTCTTCCATCCAGTTGCTTTAATTCATTTCTCTTTATAGAGGGTTCTTTGGGATATCCAACAACATGTATCTAAATGACACAACTCCATTCATTTTATGTTTTAAAATAAGAGTCACGTAAAAGTAAGGCCCAGAATATTAAACGTCCATCATTTTAAGGTTATGAATCGTAAAAAAAAGTTATTCGTATAAATGTACAAGTATTTTTATTTAAGTAAAACTGCTTTCATTAGTCGTATATATTATTCAAAAGACGTATACTTTTATTAGTATTAAATTTATTTATTTTTTGTCTTGTGTTTTATAAAATGGAAAAAAAAATATCACTCTTAAATTTTCGTTACAATTCTACTTTCTAGAAATAGTATACTATTATGTTTAGAACTATAATGTTAATTCAAGTGATTTAAAACGTGAAAACTTTATCTCATTAAAATGACAATCTCCGAACATATTCATGTTATTGAATATTTTGCGATAAAGACACTAAGTGTTTTGCATTAACCACACGTATCGCCAATAATATCTTTATTTCAAATCCAATACAGTTATTTTAAATTAACTTATCGATTTTAGAAAATTTTGCAATTGGTTACATACTTTTCCTGGCGTTCTCAAGAAATTATGAGTATATTAGAAGAGGATTTAAAAGATGCCAATCAAATCGATGCCGTGTACATCCCCCCGACGGTTGACAATATTACAGACGAGGAAAACCTAGATGATGACGCGCTAGGTGAGTATAATACTGTGCCCAATGATATCGCTGGAACGTATGAAATCCACACCGATTTACCCACAGAGCCTGAAAATACGCAAGGTGAGCCCGGTCCTTCAACTTCGAAAAATCCAAGACGGCCCAAAAAGACACCAAAATGTGTTCCAGACTGGAAAAAAGAACATCCAACTTATACACATTTTCCTACAACTAGCGAAACAGCTATGACATAGAATATTGAAGAACGTGTAGGTGGAAAAACACCTATTGAAGTATTTTCCCTATTTTTAGTGATGAAGTTTGGGAACAAATTGTCGGTTTTTCAAAAATATATGCTTGTGACCATAACCGTCATATATTTACCCTCACGGTAGTAGAACTCAAAAGATTTTTTGGTATATTATTACTGACTGGATATCATTCATTGCCTGCAGCGAAATTGTACTGGTTAAAAGATGAAGACAAAAATGTATCGATTGTAAGAAATAGTATGATGAGTCGTAACAAATTCGACTCTATAAAGAAAAACATTAATTTATGTGATAATGCTGACCTGGATCAAAATGATAAATTCACTAAATGCTTTCTATTTTCAATATAATAAAACAAAAAAATATGCAGTTAGGAATATTTTCACACAACTTGTCAATTGACGAAGAAATGGTGCCATATTTTGGACGCCATGGTTGCAAGATGTTCATCAAAGGAAAGCCTGTAAGATTTGGATTCAAGTTATGGTGTTTGTGTAGTTCAAATGGTTATCTGTACCAGTTTATTCCATATAGCGGTAAGAATAGTAACGTTGCTAGAAATGTCTAGGAGAAAATACTGTACTGGATCTATTGTCCGTTATTGAAGACCCGAGCAAACAACGCATTTTTATTGATAATTTGTTTTCTTCACATAAATTGTTTTGCATTCTGAAAGACAAAGGTTATTTTGCCATTGGTACTATTAGAGAAAATAGAACAATGAATAAAACCTTGATAAATACGAAAAAACTTCAGAAAAAAGAGAGAGAATCATTTGATTAGAGCTTTGACCAAAAACATGAAGTACTGTTGGTTCGATGGAATGACAATTCTGTGGTGACTGTGGCTACTAACAACGCAAAAATCGAACCATTGGTAACAGCAAAACGTTATGATAGAAAAATAAAAAAGATTTTGAATATGCCACAGCCTAAATTATAGCAGACTATAATAAAAATATGGGAGGTGTAGATCTTCATGATAATGGAATAGTCAATTCGAGTAAGAGGGAAAAAGTGGTGGTGGCCACTGTTCATCAATTTGATAGACAGTGTACTAGTAAACTCGTGGAAAATTTACAATATGGCGAATGAGCGATCTTTGAACCAATTGGAATTCAAATCTTACGTTGCTGTAAGTTTGATGAAAACCGAAGAAGCCCAACTTGCAGATAATTCGCATTTTTTGGGTAATTCAAATATAAATCTAGGAAGATCATCAAAAAAAGCGTTACCTTCCAATAGTCGCTTCGATAATATTGACCATGTCATAGAAGAGCACGAAAGTAAACTTCGAAGAAGATGTCGACAGTGTAGAAGTACAACAATTTATATGTGTAAAAAATGTCAAGTACATCTTCATGCTGATTGTTTTAAAATATTTCACTCTAGCATTGTTAGACTTGCCTGTAAAATTTAAGTTCAGTAATCCCAACGTTCCTTAGACTGTAAAATAATTAATCAATATTTTTTTTTACTATAATTTGCGCTTTTTGGATTTATTTATAAACGTAATAAACAATTAAACAAATGAATATGTCTTTATTTTTACCCTTGGGAATTAATGCGTTAACATTCGACAATTTTGTCGCACACAATTGACCATTACTGGCAGATTTATTATTATGCAACCCTAATATGCTAGCCAAATGGCTAGAATAAAAAATATATTTGGTCACAAAGCGAAAACTCCATCTTCAAAATTTTAAGTGTCCTTTCAGTGATATAAAATTTAACTAAAATATTCTTACATCCATAAATTTTTCCTTATTCTTTTTTAAACAAAGGTCGGGTAGAAATTATCTTCCCTTTTCTTTTATATTATTTTTTTTTCCCTAACAATTTTTCTGTTTTTTCTTTCTAGTTCAGTTGAAGGGGAATCGTTTGAAAATATTTTTATTGCAAAAGATGGAACGCAGTGGTGTAGTCTGGTCCACTTCCCAGAACATAAACTAGTAGTCGAAACATTATTCGTCAACGGGGCGGGGCTGCATCTTCCAGTAAACTTTACAATCAAATGGAAACATCCAAAAATATATTGTCCAATGAAATGTGTGACATAATCTTGAGGGAAACTAATCGGAAAGGGACTAAGATTACTGAAGCATACAATAATAAACTGATGGAAAATTACACTGATGTTAGCAAGCGACCGATACAAATAATATTCAAACCATTCACAGAACAAGAATTGGATGCATTTTTTGGCATTCTAATCTTTAGTGAAGCACATAGATCTAATAAAAAGCATTTGACTGAACTGTGGAAATCCAGTCACTTACCATTTTTTCGGGCTGCGATGTCCCATGATAGATTCAATATGCTGTTACGCTTCACAAGGTTTGATAATGATGTAACGCGCCCTGAACGTTTGTTAGCTGATAAAGCAGCCGCTATATGAGATATTTGGACTATGTTCATTTCAAATTTGAATAAAATGTACAAGCCTCGTGAATGTATTACCGTTAACGAACAGCTACATGGATATCGTGGGCGTACTCGCTTTACTCAATACATGTCATCAAAACCTAAAAAGTATGGAATAAAAATATTTTGGGCTTGTGATGCAAATAATTCCTACCTCCTAAATGGACAAATATATACAGGAAAGTCAAGTGATGGGAATCGTCAAACAAATGTTGGAGAATGCACTGTATTAGATCTCGTAATATATACAAAATATATACAAATTCAGGACTGAATGTAACTACGGATAATTTTTTTACGTCTCTTCAACTGGCTCATTCCTTGCATTCATGGAATATGACACTAGTTGGAAGGGTAAGAAAAAATAAACGGTTTCTTCCTGCAAATATGCAAGCACACAAGGAGAGCGTGATTTATTCTAACTTTGCCTTTAGCAAAGAAGCAACTGTGTGCTCCTACGTACCTAAAAAGAATAAAGCAGTAATAAAGTTGTCATCAATGCACATGTCGCCAGTTATTGAAAGTGATAAGGAAACTGCCAAGCCAGAAATAATTTTATATTATAATAAAACCAAAAGTGGAGTGGACAATATGGATAAGCTGTTAGCAGAATATACCGTAAAACGCAGAACAAATTGGTGGCCTTTAGCACTTTTTTACAATATCATTGACATTGCAGCTTTGGCAGCATATATCATTTACACGGGACATAACACACAATTTGTCTGGAAAACAGACGTAGAAAGTTTTTGAAATCATTGAGTCTACAACTGTGTGGTAAAAATATAGAAGAAAGAAAAAAAAATTTCTTTATGACATCAAAATTACATGTGAGATCTGCAATGCAAGACGTGCTTGGCCAAGAACTAAAGTTTTCGATTCCTTCTGGATCTACAACTTCTATAAGCGAGATTCTACTGGGCATGTTGCAATAGTCGGAAGTTGCTACATATGCAGAGAACTCAAACGCAAGCAAAGAAAAACACGAAAAGCTTGCACTAACTAGAAAACTAGTTTGTGATGAACATGCAGTAACTCGTCCAACATGTAACACCTGCTTCGAGAGCTGTGCTAATTCTGCATAAACAAAGAATTTATAATTTTTATAGAAATAAATGTTTATTATTTCAAACAAATGTTTATTATTTCATTTTTGTACGAAATTATAAATCCTTTTTTCATTGTTATGCAAAACACAAAGAGGTACCCGGGTATCTTGTCACTCTATTGTGAGCTTAAAATATGTTTTGGTTTTCACAAAACATTGTAAACAGTTGACTGGGTCAAAACATTAAAAATTATATAATTTATAAATAGTTAAGAGCTCTCACGAAATCACAGCTACCTACAGAGCGTAAAACATACTTTTCTTTAAATTTGAAGATGCTAAAGGTACCCGGGTACCTCGTCACTCACATAAGGGTTAACAAGGGTAAATTTAGAAAAAAATGTAACTGTTGACATTTGGCTTTGTATTTGTTTATATGTTTATATAAGTTTAGATGAATAAGATTATTGAATTGCTTTCTTATTATAGGAAGCATGCACATATCAGAAGTATTCTAATTAAATTGATTGTGTTAAATATTATAATATATTGCCCCTTCTTATGTAGTCGAAATAGTCTATGGTACAGAATATAAAAATTGTGACTCTGTCATCGTTCTTCGTCTTGGTGACGTCAATAATTGCGGTAGCTATTTGTCTGAGATAATCGTCAGAGAGCATCTGAAGAATTGCCCACATGTATTTTACAAACTTGACATATTTCGACACTTATACACACATATTATAATACCTTTCATAAAATTCCGAATGAAATAGTTTTAAAATTCTCATAACCTGTTCTAATTTATATCCCCTATTTGTAGTGTAAATAAATTTAGTACTTCCTTTGTGAAATTTTCAGTAATGTCTCTAGAACTAGCTTACGTAAAATTCTGCAACATATAGTTTTGCTACTCTTATAATTCCGTCTTGCAAGTGATATTTACAATTTAGGAATATGAGAAATTTAAAATTGGTCATTTATTTTTTCACCGTTTGTAAAATGACTGTATCAATATTTTTTTAATATTAACGATTAAAAGAAATGAAAGTTTTTTTTCCTTATGAGGTACGGAGACCTAAATATATACAGCTTACAATAATACCATTTTAATTAGAAACAATACTGCCTATATTTCCTCAATAAATTATCTATATATCGTAACTTTTTAATTGGTAAACATACTTGCACCAATATTTTAGCGTATTTCAAACCAATATTTTAGCGCATATATATCAAAGATAATTTGTATAATTTTTTTTTAACCAATAGTGTTGTAGAAATATATGGTGAAACTTTTTCTTTGCAAAGTTATTTAACCACAACAAAAATTAAGTATGAAATCATCATGCGAAATGAACGTTTTCTACCGACGCTCTTCCATTTGTATACCGATAAAATGTTATAGTATAGAGCTTATAAATATGATGACAAATCAATTACTTTTCACATTTTTTTAAAATTCATATACTTAATTAACGCGGTAAGTTTATATTACTAATTTATAAAACAAATATTTAGGCAAAAATCAATAAAGAACATAGTAACTGAATACCCTTATGATATGCCATGCTTATTAAATATGATATGATATAATTATTTATATAAAAACAAGTTTTAGACTTTATAATATAGAAGAAAAGGGAGAAGGAGCAAGAAGATTTCCACACGATGGAAACCGTGAACAGACACCGTGAAAAAAAAAATGTTTACATAGAAAAGTGTTTATAAAAATTATACTATTTAACAAATAATTTTTAAAATCAATAGAGTTCTATTCTGCTAGTTACCCAATCGATAGAAAAAAGAATGACTGAAATCAATCAAGAATTCTTACCTGTACCATTTCCTCACTCGTAAACAAGTACAGATGAACGGACGGAGATGCAGTCATTTTTCGAAACAAATTAAAATTTCAGTGAAAATAAATATTTAAAAAGTATATTTTTAGAGGCAAATCTCCTTTTTCAAAAAAACTTTATTATCATGTAAATATTCATAAAGTTATCAGAGTTATAAGGGTAATATATATTATCTCAACACTGGCACGCTAGTGGATAATGAAACGCACAGGCGTGGAATAACTGAATATTAGTACAAGGTACATTTTGTTCAATGGTTATTTTTCTACAAATATTATAATACTTTTTGCCTACAAATGTTATCAACTCCGATAGAAGAATAATGTTTTAGAGTTTCCCTTTTAGAGTCCAAACAATTGTGGTGAATTAGAACTGAAATAATATTAAGCTTGCTAAATTATAAATAATACAAAACCTAGCTCTAAATAAGTTCTATCAGCAGATAAAATTACTTGCTTTTTGATGTTGGTCGTTAAAGTTAAATAATATATGGAAAGAAACACTGAGTTATTCTTTCAAAACTGCATAAAAATCTTCGGGGAAAACTATTCGCCTTGAATAAGTAATAAAACATAGTCAATATTGTCAAGGGTTGATTCTAACGGCCTGTAATCGAGAGATCTTGATAACAAAAACAAAAGAATTAGAAAAGCTAAGTGTACTAATTTCCTTATCACATGTTAGCGCTATAAGTACAGGCTTGTTACCTAAAGTTTTAAACAAACTTCAATCAATATATCGTATGTATATATTGAAGACTCCGCAATTTTAATTACACCCATCATCGTAGCTGCCTAGTACCAGCTAAATTGTGAATATATAGAATTATACAAAGTTTACTTAACCCATCTTTACCCAGCGCAACATTTCAAATGTGATTTTTTTTTATTTAAAATAAGTAAATAATTCTATGAAATGTAAGCCAGTCTCGAGAAGTAGAACTAAAAAATGGATTCAAATTTTTTTCAATTTTTTGTAAATACAAATACATAGTAGTTTTATTTTTTTAAAAACTGCTAATTGAGTAATCTCAAGATCGACAGATTCATCCAATCATAAAAAATATAAATTGAAATAAAGCTATACTTTTTACACTGTATAAACTTGAGAAATATCTTATTTATGATATAAACCCTTTTGCTGTACAAAACTAGTTACACTTGTTGTTTATCTTAGACTTCCAGGAAATGCTAAGTATGCGCAACGTTGGGAGAAATAATAGTCAGTTGTTATTGTTACACTGCTTGCCATTGAAGTTTGAAATTTTTTGTAAACAACGGTTTCTCGGTATTCAAAGAGTACAAGTACTTTTGTTTTATTAGTTAGTCGGTTATAGAACGTGAAGCTGTAACGTGAACGTGTCGCTGTGAACGTGTCGCATAGTAATTTTTAGAAAAAAATATTTTTAGTCCGTCAGTTAGATTACTAAAAAATATTGTAGGTATACGTATTTTTCTTTTGACCGGCAAACAAAAAGTGACGTCAAAAAACGATAAGTGAGTGTATACAAATCAGTAAATAATAAGTTAAAACATTATGGCCTGGCAACAAGTACTATCTTCTCAAGAAATTATGAGTATATTAGAAGAGGATTTAGAAAATGCCAATCAAATCGATGCCGTGTACATCCCCCCGACGGTTGACAATATTACAGACGAGGAAAACCTAGATGATAACGCGCTAGGTGAGTATAATACTGTGCCCAATGATATCGCTGGAACGTATGAAATCCACACCGATTTACCCACAGAGCCTGAAAATACGCAAGGTGAGCCCGGTCCTTCAACTTCGAAAAATCCAAGACGGCCCAAAAAGACACCAAAATGTGTTCCAGACTGGAAAAAAGAACATCCAACTTATACACATTTTCCTACAACTGGCGAAACAGCTATGACATAGAATATTGAAGAACGTGTAGGTGGAAAAACACCTATTGAAATATTTTCCCTATTTTTAGTGATGAAGTTTGGGAAAAAATTGTCGGTTTTTCAAAAATATATGCTTGTGACCATAACCGTCATTTATTTACCCTCACGGTAGTAGAACTCAAAAGATTTTTTGGTATATTATTACTGACTGGATATCATTCATTGCCTGCAGCGAAATTGTACTGGTTAAAAGATGAAGACAAAAATGTATCGATTGTAAGAAATAGTATGATGAGTCGTAACAAATTCGACTCTATAAAGAAAAACATTAATTTATGTGATAATGCTGACCTGGATCAAAATGATAAATTCACTAAATGCTTTCTATTTTCAATATAATAAAACAAAAAAATATGCAGTTTGGAATATTTTCACACAACTTGTCAATTGACGAAGAAATGGTGCCATATTTTGGACGCCATGGTTGCAAGATGTTCATCAAAGGAAAGCCTGTAAGATTTGGATTCAAGTTATGGTGTTTGTGTAGTTCAAATGGTTATCTGTACCAGTTTATTCCATATAGCGGTAAGAATAGTAACGTTGCTAGAAATGTCTGGGAGAAAATACTGTACTGGATCTATTGTCCGTTATTGAAGACCCAAGCAAACAACGCATTTTTTTTGATAATTTGTTTTCTTCACATAAATTGTTTTGCATTCTGAAAGAGAAAGGTTATTTTGCCATTGGTACTATTAGAGAAAATAGAACAATGAATAAAACCTTGATAAATACGAAAAAACTTCAGAAAAAAGAGAGAGAATCATTTGATTAGAGCTTTGACCAAAAACATGAAGTACTGTTGGTTCGATGGAATGACAATTCTGTGGTGACTGTGGCTACTAACAACGCAAAAATCGAACCATTGGTAACAGCAAAACGTTATGATAGAAAAATAAAAAAGATTTTGAATATGCCACAGCCTAAATTATAGCAGACTATAATAAAAATATGGGAGGTGTAGATCTTCATGATAATGGAATAGTCAATTCGAGTAAGAGGGAAAAAGTGGTGGTGGCCACTGTTCATCAATTTGATAGACAGTGTATTAGTAAACTCGTGGAAAATTTACAATATGGCGAATGAGCGATCTTTGAACCAATTGGAATTCAAATCTTACGTTGCTGTAAGTTTGATGAAAACCGAAGAAGCCCAACTTGCAGATAATTCGCATTTTTTGGGTAATTCAAATATAAATCTAGGAAGATCATCAAAAAACGCGTTACCTTCCAATAGTCGCTTCGATAATATTGACCATGTCATAGAAGAGCACGAAAGTAAACTTCGAAGAAGATGTCGACAGTGTAGAAGTACAACAATTTATATGTGTAAAAAATGTCAAGTACATCTTCATGCTGATTGTTTTAAAATATTTCACTCTAGCATTGTTAGACTTGCCTGTAAAATTTAAGTTCAGTAATCCCAACGTTCCTTAGACTGTAAAATAATTAATCAATATTTTTTTTTACTATAATTTGCGCTTTTTGGATGTATTTATAAACGTAATAAATAATTAAACAAATCAATATGTCTTTATTTTTACCCTTGGGAATTAATGCGTTAACATTCGACAATTTTGTCGCACACAATTGACCATTATTGGCATATTTATTATCATGCAACCCTAATATGCTAGCCAAATGGCTAGAATAAAAAATATATTTGGTCACAAAGCGAAAACTCCATCTTCAAAATTTTAAGTGTCCTTTCAGTGATATAAAATTTAACTAAAATATTCTTATATCCATAAATTTTTCCTTATTCTTTTTTAAACAAAGGTCGGGTAGAAATTATCTTCCCTTTTCTTTTATATTTTTTTTTTTTCCCTAACAATTTTTCTGTTTTTTCTTTCTAGTTCCGAGTAATTATAATTAAACATCGAAGCATTTTTCTTATTATAATAATTATTTTTATTGAAATTTTAATTTACTTTTATCACTATTGAGTGTCAACTTAGCATACCTAATTAGTTTGAATACAACATTTACTGTTGCCAATCAAATCGCAATTTCGAAAAATTAAAAAATAATTTAATAGTTTTAGAAATGTTTTAAATGTTTTAATGTCACTTATCTAAACGAATACGAAATTGAAAAAAAGTAAAATAATCCAAAATATTGTAAAAATAATATTAAAAAAATTCCATTCAATTACCCAAATAAGGAATTTCTCAACTTCCGTCAAATTAATCTATGTTCTCTCTTTCATTCTTTTTTCGAATTTTTCATTCTTTTACATTGCGAATGAACACATTTGAAGTACATTAGTTCACAATTTGTTTTAACCTTAATTAAAATTGTTTATATGTTTTTTTTTTAAATTGTAATATTTTGTAAGCTATATCACACCAAAAATTACGTTCTTCGTGATTAATTTTAAATTTCATATGTCCTGCTGGACGAAGATTCTAATACAGAACCACCGTCTCGATTCTGAAAGAGCTTGGATAAAAAATAACATCTTCCTAACATAGGAAATAAACCCAAGATTATAGCCCAAAACACAGAATTTTAAATAATATAAAAGGACACATTAAATATATCCTTTACTTTAAACGCAAATGGGCCACGGTTAAAATTTAGAAATAAATGTGGGATAATACAAGGAAAAAAGCAAGGTCACTTTAATATTAGACCCGGATGGTATAAATGGTTTACTACTAGCAGTGGTTTACTAGCTTTGTGTGAATGGTTTACTAGCTTTATCACTGATATGAAAGCCGTCGGTTGTCTATCAAAAGCGCATCATATGAGTACAGTGTTGGCGAATGCACAAGTTCTATTGGATACTGACTAACAAAGAAAGTGACGGAAAACCGCGTGTTTACGACATCCAATGCTCTTCAAGGCGATAGCGGTTTTTTATGACCTCTATGATACGATAAAGCACACATTGAATGGCAAGTAAACGAAGCGAAGGTTGCTTTTTGTGAGATATATGTTCAGATGAGTGACAAATATTTCTTATTTATTTTTAGGGATCATAATTTTAAAAAGAAAATACGAAACCGTCACCAATCAGTCAACCAAGAGCCGTTCTTTAAACGTAATAACATGAAATTTTGTCTAGAAAAGAAACGCATTAACCGTCATGTATTTCAACACTAACAAGTTTAGCAATTACAATTTATTGATTATTTGAAATTTTAACACCTTTTTTAAAGACTACTTATTTCATATGTACCCGTTTATATGTGCTTATTTTTATAGTTTCTAAGAAACTATAAAGATAATATCTTATGTTTCTTATTCTCAAATGCCTGACTCTTTCATTCGTTTTCTGACACCGCTTAGTCAACATCTGATGTGACGTGATAATAAATGAGCAACCAATGTAACAAATATTATGAAAAAATTTATTAAAAACTAGAATATATCTGGAAATATATTATTGGATAATAAGAAATGTGAATGCCAAAATTACGAAATTCGTAAATTTTTCCATAATATAAGTATGAAATAAGCTACTATTCATTTAAAAGTTGTTGTATTTCTACACCCTCTTTATTCGAATTTGTGTGCGTGTTTGCGTCCGGGTATGTGTGCGTACGTGTATGCATCTGTGCATGTGCTTATGTGCGTGCATGTTGAACGTAATATAGCTTAAGTTTTATTTATTTCTTTAAAAGCGAGAACTCATGAAACCACAAATAGTTGTACAAACTTTAGAAAATTGAAAATTTTTTGTTGGTAGTGAAAACATTTTTGTAACGATGTTTTTAATAAATTACTCGCGAATGAATGTAATTTAGAAAAGAAAACTTGATAATTTTATCTTTTCTAAGTGCATTTATATGTTTTATTAGGTCTTTTAAGATAAATACCATAGTGATAAATTTCTGTCTCCTATTTCATTGTATTTGCGGACTAGTATCGTAATGGCGTCATGTAAAAGTAACACATACAATTACGTTTCATATTGCTGAACTTGCATAGCAATGAATTTTGTACACCACACTTTTGCCTAACTCAAGAAAAATTATATTTGCTACTTTATTAAGAGGCTACATCCATCATTTACTAAATTATATTCCTATATTCATTATTAAAATTATAGCACTGTTCACAATTAAATAAAGGAGCAACAGAAATATTAATGATTTTCAAAAAACGATTAAACTTAAATTACACAATACGGCGCTTAAAATTTTAATGATATTCTGTGTAAAGCAAATATTAAACTATAGACAAAAACGAATTGTTGATTATTTTTAACATGTTAAGCTTATGGCGAGGGCAATATTGGAAGAACTATTTTGTTTTATTCATACCGGTCATGAATCACAATCTTCTAACTTAAGATATTTACACTACAAAGGTATTTAATGAAACGTAAAAAGTTAGTAAAAAAAGAAGGTTTTTTATTTCGTTCAATCAAAGTGTTTATAATTATTACTTAATAGAAATGCCATTCAAATTTGTGTGCAATGAATTCCAAAATGCAAGTGCACTGGTTTTATTTTATTTTATTTTATTGTACACGAACAATGAGTTAAAATCTCGCCCGGTCCCACTTGTTCTCCCTGCCTGCGTCTCGCCGCTGCCCGTCCTCCGCGTGATTAATATTTTGTTTAATTATATACGTAACGTTTTCATCAGAATTCTATCAAAATTGTTTGCCAAATCGGGAAAAAACTGTATTGCTCTAAGGTTACTGTCTGTAAACTTTGTGAAAGTCTTATCAATAGCTTCACTAGTATTTGAAATAAGTCCTTCCGTAAATACAGGTCGATAGACAGACAACTTTTTTAACATTTATTACAGCAAACAAAAATGCAAACGAAAACGGGATTGAAAAGCTGAAAGTTAGGAAATAACACACAAACGACTTCTTCTCTTAAAAAATTAAAGAAAAAGAGAGCCTGTCGAATAATGCCCTACAGAAGTAGGGCATTATTCATTATTATTATTATTCATTATTTGCCACAAAGTTTGAAGTTGATGTAAGCATTTTTTTATATATTTATAATGGAAATAATACAGTAAATTTATTGAGTAATTTTGTGGTCACTTAATATAAACAGTTAACAGTTATTTATCTATTTTTGTAATGAATAACGTTAACATAATGAAAGTAGCTGAATTGAAAATGTATTTGGAATTTCCTAAAAACATTCACTGAAATCCATGCTTTAATTACGCATTGTTATGATCTTTTATTTTATGTTGATGTAAAATGTCAAATGACTAATTTTTAGGGAAGACTATAGAAAATTGAGTAAATACAGAACAGATTATGAAACACGAAACAAATCAGTACACGAAGAACACAAATGGAAAGAATGTAGATGTAGCCTTTAAGTTAGACAGTGAAGGCAATAATTTAAAAGAAAAAGAATTATAAAAAGGAATGTACTTAGAATTAAAAAAAAAATCTTCAAGAGAAAGATTATCTTTGTTCAAGTATATTTTCAAATGTGTAATTACTACTGCCTCCAATCTATACAAAAACAATACAGCGTAGCAATACAAAAACAAAAATTTATTATTTACATATTATTTTCAATATTTATCAGTTTCATAACGGTAAAGTGTTATAAAACTTTCGGAAAATATTCTCCTTTGTTGTGTAAACTCGACCATTCTTGGTTAATAGATCGCCATAAACGTCACTAATAACATTTACTTAATTGCCTACAAAAATGATGGTTAGGCTTATAATGGAAATTTATTACAAGGGTAACCCCAATCGCCATCTGCCTATCTATGTAATAACCTCAACTCCAAAATTATGTGGATAATAGAACTGATAATTAAATTGATTCTTTTAACTTAATTTATTAAATAGGAGAAAAACTTAACTGTTAATGAAATAAAGATGGTAAAAAACATGTTCTTCATTAAACAAGCAAAATTAGCATCCTTTATTATTTGAATGTAATTGTAGTTTATAGAATTTACTAATAATACATAATTTAAAAAATAAGAAAAGAACAAAGATATACAGGGGCGGGAGGTTAATGGCTTGAAATTATTATTTGAGGATGACACCAATAAACCTGACTCCCTAATTATTATATTTCTCCTAATTTTTATTATTAATAAAAAGATGAAAGGAGAATCTTTAGGAATTGCCCACCTGAATATTTTGTCATGCATTGAAATCTAGGTCGTGGTTAAGAATTGAAATAAAGTATTTACGGAAATAAAATAATAATAATTCGTCCCTAATAATTCGTCGTTCGTCCCTCATTTATCCAAATGCGTTGATATCTATAACCACCTATCATCGACGTAGTATTAAATGCTTACGTAGTATTATTTATACCTAATAACAAGTTCACTTCTTAAGCACGACAGTACGTCATCAGCATCGTCACTACGTCAGCACGTCAAATCGTGCCTCTTATCATATACCCTTAATAAGCATATTTATTTTAATAAATATAAACAGTAATGAGACGATTCGTTTTTTGTTTGTTTCCCTCTCATTTGTTATATTTTCCCCCTTTTGTCTAATGAAATAAGATAGGCAGTGATTAGTAAAAAATAGGCTGCATCTTTCAATGTAACATAGTGGTCGTCTTAGACATACATGGTAACTCGTTTCTCCGTTATTGTTGAAAGAATTTTGATGTCTATAAAGGCAAAATTTGAAAACTTTTTAAATAAATTTATTTGTGTACATCAGTATAGTTTATTTGTATGTACATCAGTATAGTTATAGTTTATATACCTGGGGTTTTCGTAAACAACGAGTGAAACAATTTATACAAAATTTTAAAATAATTTTTATTTCATATTTATACGGGTACTATTCACATGACTTAATAATCGAGATAAAATTGGGCACGCTACTTTTTACATTCGCCCTCCCGGTGCCCGATATATGTAGGTATATTAATTACAAGTTACGCACGTGTTTAAGCAACATAAAACTGATTAATATACGGTATTAAAGTCCGCTGCTTTGACAATTAACTACAATTAATTGAATCATGACAATTCATTGAAATATGTTGATATTTAAACTAATAAATTTATATAATAGCGCAATTGAATCATGGTTCTTGAATTCGATATAAATTACAGCATGTCATTTAATTTATTTACATAATTTTACGCGAACGGATTCATTGAAAATAAAGTTGAGAAAACCCCCATTTGATATTAACTAATTTATTTCTACGTCAGCCCCGGAGGCAAAACCGTTATTTGAAACAAATTTATCAAATAGTTTATAACACAATTGCGTTTCTTAAAAATGGATGTAAATTTCACGTATGAAGGAGCAGCATATCCAATTAAAACTTCAAAATATTTATATAAAAAAGAACATAGGTTATGTAAAAATGAACATTGAATAATTTTCGATAAATTTAAACTGTGTCAAAGGGTTAAAAATTTTGAAGTTTTCAATACTATTGAAATTATCGTAAGAAATGTTATCTCAAAAAGCATTTAATAAATATTGAATTCGTTCGATATTTTCTGAGCTGTTTACTCAAAAACGCGGTTTTGATAAACTGTCCGAAGGTGTAGCGAAGATGTTAAGCGTTTTGAATACAATTGTATTCTTTTAAAAATATATTGACATTTACACAGGCGATTGTTTTCTACTAAAAATATGTTGATATTTAATCTTATAAATGTATATAATAGCGCAATTGAATCATGGTTCTTGAATTCGATATAAATTACAGCATGTCATTTAATTTATTTACATAATTTTACGCGAACGGATTATATATAAAGAGCACATTCAAAGTAAATTCCCGAAAATGTAATTTCTCATAAATGTTTCTGAGAAAAAAAAACACAAAAAGTTTAGTAGAGGAACGCCAGGAACCTGTTTCGTAAATGGAAAAATTTGACTACCACCATTGGAAGCACCTCGCAGGAGTTTACATGACCAGAGAAACTTCCGAATAAAAACATTTTCTTTTAAAATATAAAAGCGTACAACGCCTTCTTCCAAAACGACTTCTTTCGGTGTCATTTAAATCAATGCTAACACATATGAAATGATTGTTTGTTTCCTTGCAAAGATAAATCTATCAAAAAATGGGATCGTTACTATTAAAATGGGATTATTACCCAGCGAAGACTGTAAATTTCTGAAAATATATTTCATCGACAATGAAAAAATAGAAATTGTTTAACGACGCACATATACGAGTATGATGGATTGATTGAGACGAGAAATAATTGGCATTGAGACGAGAAATAATTCGAAATATTCAGAAAATCTTATACAAATTCATATATTAAAACTGCAGTAGACCAAATAATTTCTGATGACTATAATGAGAATACCGATGACTCTATGAGAACATGAACGTCAATTTAATGCACTTTAGATTGATGAAGTCGCCATCGTAATTGTGGACAATGAAAACACAAGCCGTGACATAATTGTACAACGATAAAGAAAAGGGCTAAAACGCATTGTAGAAAAACCATTCATTCGAAGTTCTCCAGTATCCGTTAATATTTCTGCACTGAGGAGACGAATATAATTTTAATGTGAAACAAATTCAATCTGAGATAGGCGTAGAAAAAAACAAAACAAATCACTTCCAGGGAGTTCTATGCTTGCCGCTTAATTATCAAAGACTTTTATTCCAGTAATTTCTAATCTTACATAGGAAGTTCAAGTATATATGCACCAACACGCTCATGCCATGGCATCTTGCGGTGAAGTCTTGGCCTTCCTATGTAAGATTAGGGTAATATTACCATTGTTCCAATGGTCGCGTCTCAAAGGTGAATGTATTCTTCCATGCGTAGTTTCTTTTGATCGTATTCTACGTAAGAAAATATTTACAACTTGACCTATTCATAACATTCACATGCAACTTTATCGTGGTCAGAAATCAAAAGTACATTATAGACCGAGTTTTCTGACAAATATAAATGAGATTGAAGTCATTATAAAATACCACAACTTTGGAACCGTTAGATGCTGGACATACAATTGAATGGCAAAAACAAGGACTACATCACTCACACAATTCTATACGACTACACGATAAAATTCATCCCACGAATGTCGACAAAATGATCCAAACTGAATCACAAGAAAATCCGGAGCTGTAAAAAACATGGTTCGCGGACCATGTGGGTCAATGGTTTTGGGTATTTTTGTATATTTTTGTGTGGTATGGTTTTGGATATTTTTTGTACATTTTCGATTTTTCATTTTAGAAAATGAAACTACACAAACTTGAACTACACAAACCGGAGATGATGACTATCCCAAATACAGAACACGATCATCCAAAAAAGCTGGCTTCACAGCGAAAATACGATGACGAGGTAGAGACAAACTGCAAAAAGATAATCAATAGGTAGTACCATATAATCCACTACTTTCTAAAATATTCCAAACCCATATAAACGTATAATACTGCCATTCAGTGAAATCCATTAAATATATCTGTAAGTATGGGAATAAAGGCAGTGACATAGCGATATATCAAATAGCCGAAGACAGCGAACAACAAAACAAAATTGACAAGATCCTCATGTACTAAATTGGAAGATACATCAACAGTAACAAAGCAGCGTGGCGGGTTTTCGGTTTTTCCATACACGAACACGAACCAACTTTGCGAACTAACTGTGCAGTACATTTGGAGAGTGGACAGAGAGTTTACTTCATAAAAATTGCAAGCGCCACCGGCAGAAAAATTGCAAGCAAACCACCTAAGAACACAATATTAACAGCTTTTTCCCAACTGTATAATTCGCGAAAACATTATTATATGTCGACGTCCCTACCTATTATTATATGTGGAACATAAGAAAAATCTTTCAACGACGAAAACAAGGAATTCCATTAGGGGATCTTCCTGGTATATACAGCATACCAGAACAACGCCGAATGTTCCGGATTCGGATGTTGCTACACAAAATACGGGGACCAACAAATTTTACAGATCTCAAGACTGTTCAAGGATACTTATGTAAGACGTGAAGAGAATGCATACCAAAACCTAGGAGAAATGGAAAGCGATAATCACTGGGAATTAACACTACAAAAAGCCTCACTCACAGCATCGGCTGAACAAATCAAAGTCTTCTTCGCCATAATACTAACAACATGTGAGCCATCGAATTCGAAACAGTTATGGAACTCCTTTAAAGTGAATATGAGTGAGGACATACTTTATCAAACCCGACAAGCTGATGAGCTTGTCGGGTTTGATAAAGTATGCTGAACTGGCCATCAAATTCAACGACGACATCTTCAATGAAACACTCATTCGCCTAGAAGATAAATATATTTAGAAATCCAGCAAGGATTCCAGCGACAAGACAAGATGTTTTCAGTGTACTAAACTTTGAAATTACAAATAAAAAAAGCTACAATATCAACGAACTATTTAAATATATGGCTATCAATAAACCACTTCTCAATTATATTTAAAAAAAAATTGCAACGTTATCATGGACCGGATTAACAACAACACTGGCGGAATTATTTACTTGGATGCACCAGACGGCACCGGGAAAACGTTTCTAAAAAAATCTGTTGCTAGCTGAAATACGTGCTAAACAACACATCGCACTCGCATTGGCATCATCTAGCATTGCCGCCACAATGATGGAAGGTGGACGAACTGTCCATTCCGCCTTACAACCACCGTTGAATATAGTCGAAGAAAAATTCTCAGCATGCAAAATCTCAAGAATATATGGACCGGATGAACTAAAACTAGCTAAAATTATCTTCTGGGACGAATGCAAAGTGGCACATAAACACTCGAAGCCATGGACAGAACATTACAAGCCTTGCGAGGAAACTCTAAAGTGATGGGAGGAGCTCAACTCATATTCTCAGAAAATTTTCCACAAACACTTCCAGTTACCCCCAAGTAGTCACCAATTGATGAAACCAATGTATGCTTAAAAAAATCACATCTCTGGCACACAAACAAATACTGCGACTACAAATAGTACAAATAGTATGAGAGTTGAACAATCAAGAGACGAAACAACAGCACATTTTGCTCAAAAACATTTACAAATAGGCGAAAGTACATATCCAACTGACCAGACGATAGGCCTCATTGAACTTAACAGTGTTTTCTGCAACATAGCCGCTACTGAGAACGTACTCATCGACTAATTTTATCCAAACATTGTTCACAATTATACTAATCCGAAGTGGCTATTTCAGATGGTAATTTTGGTAACTACAAATAATATTATGGACGATATCAACTTTAATATTGAAATAAAAATTCCCGGTGAAGGAAGAATATACAAATCGACCGAGACGATGATAAACATTGAAGAAAGTGACAACTTCCCAACTCAGCTGACCCAAAATCTTAACTCACCAAAACTATGTAATGGAACAAGTGATCGTCAAACAGCTAGCGTATAACATCATAGAAGCTTGACTTAGGACTGGAAAGGACAAAGGGCGCACTTTATTTATCCCCAGAATACCATTGATCTTAACTGAACTGCCGTTCTAATTTAAGACTGCAATTTTCAATCAAATTAGCCTATAGTTTTACAATTAACAAAGCGTAAGGACAAATTTTAAAACATTGCGGAATCAACCTCAAGGAATTCTATTTTTTTCACCGTTTTCTCACTATACGTAGCTTGCTCTTGAGTAGGAAATTCGAAAAATTTGTATATATGTACCCCGGATAACAAAATGAAAAATGTTGTTTATAAAGAAGTTTTGTGAATAGTTAGAATATATTTTCAATAAAGTTTTTTTTACCTCTTATATTTTATAAAGTTTATCCTTTTATTCCAACTACCACACAATATCATATCAACTCCCTGAGCGAAGCCGGGAACGCCAGCTAGTATGCAAATAAAAATAATAACTTTATTTTAATACTTTATTTCTGGTTTGTCTCAACAGTAAAACGATCCAGAATATAAATTCTAGATCATTTTTCGTAGAAAATATTAATATATAATTTCATAAATTGTTGAACAAATTGAAAAGACCGCAAATTATTCGAAAATTCATGATGAAGGTATACATCCTTACCAGGGGATGGAAATAGCGATATAAAAGCTATAAATGCTTTATATCGCTATTACTGGTGTGAGTGATAAAATGGAAAACATTATAACTTTAAAGTATATATTATACGGACTTTTGCTACATTAGTATAGCAAATCAAATGTCTATGGAATCCTCAGTATAAAAATATATTAACTAATAATTCTCTCTCATTTCTCATCACATTCGTTTCTAGGGGTTAATTGTCCTAGAGTGCACGCAAAATGAAAATCGCTCGATTTCAACAAAATGCAGTGATTCGCAACGCGGCTAACAACTTTTTGGGCTTTATATAGTATTATACGAGTGTTATTTCACAGAAAGGAAAATCTATTATTTTTCATAATCGTAAGACGTCTAAATGTAATTATGAAAACAGACGAAAAAAATTATTTTATGGATAGTAAGACCAAAGCTTAAATATAACATATTTTCGTCTTAGATTTTAAATTCATTCATTCATTTATCATTCAGTTCCTGTCGCTCCGGTCGGAACATAGGGCAGACGTAAAATTTCTCAATTTTGTGGGGTCAGCGGCTAGTTGATTAACCTCTCTCCAGGTCTTTCTAGCTGTCTTTACTTGTCGTTGCCTGAACCGTTCTCTGCCAGGTCTTTTTTGGTCGGCCACATCTGCTGCTCCTTGGGGATTCCAGTCGAAGGTTGCCTTCTCAATGGCTTCATCAGCCTTTCATAGCGTATGGCCGATACAATGCCACTTCCTCTCTCTAATCTGGTATGCGATGGGTTTTTGTCCTCTTCACCTCCGGCCATCTCACGTTCATGATGCGGCGAAGGCATCTGTTCACGAAGACCTGTAGTTCGTGGGTGAGACCTTTGGAGACCCTTCACGTCTCACAGCCGTACATCAGGAAGGATTTGACGTTGGTGTTGAATAAATAAGTCTGATCTTCGTCTTTTTGGAAATGGGTCCACTTCTCCACACCGGGTATAGTTGGACGAACGCTCCATTTGCCTTTCTCACCCTGCTTTTCAGGTCCTCCTCGGCTCCTCCGTCCCCCGTCACGTTACTTCCGAGGTACAGAAAGCTCTCTACCTTCTCAACCTTCTTGTCGCCCAGCTTCAGGAGTGTATCAACGTCGATATTGAGGCGCATCTGTTTCATTTTGCAGACGATGATTTTGAGCTCCGCTCTCTCTTCTAACAAGTAGGAATAGTGTCGGGGAAAGAATGCACCCCTGTCTTACGCCTGTATTGACGCTGATGGTTTGCGTCAGGGTTCCCTCGTGCAAGACTTGACACTCCAGGCACAGGTCCGTGTACATCTCCTCGATGTTGTTGAGGATTTTTATAGGTATGCCATACTCTGCTAGGGTGTTCCACATGACTGTTCTGTTGACCGAGTCAAATGCCTTCTCGAAGTCAATGAAGGTGAGGTACAGGTGTGTTCTGCCATTCCGAGCTTTGTTCTAGGATGCTATGAGATCCACGCAGCTCCTGTGTTTTCGGAAGCCAGCCTGCTCTTTTCTGAGTCGCCGCTCCACCGCTTCCTTGATGTGCTTCAAGATGATGTGGGAGAGAATTTTGCTAGGTACTGAGAGGAGAGTAATACCCCGCCAGTTGTTACAGTGGGTAATGTCACCTTTCTTGGGCAACTTGACTATTATTCCCCTTTTCCACTCAGTAGGTAGCTTCTCTTCGCTCCAAGTTTTCTCTAGCAGTGGTTTAACAAGTTCGGCTGTTGACTTAACGTCGGCCTTGAGCATTTCTGGGGCGATGCCCTCAATGCCTGGTGCTTTGCCGTATTTCATCTTCTTTAGTGCTTCCACAATCTCTTCCTGAGACGGTGTCTGCACAGATATGTCTGGGTCGCTGTCCTCTCCGTCATTTAAGTGCACTTTTATATCCGAACCTCGGTTAAGAACTTCGGTGAAGTCTTCCTCCTATCTGCTGAGTTGGTCTTCCGTCGAGGTAAGCAACGTTCCATCCTTGTTTCTAATGGGTCTTGACTTTCGGAAGCCTTTCCTTGCTAGTGTTTTTGTGATGCCATAGAGTTCTTTCGCATCCCCTTTTTTAGCTACGTCTTCTGCTCTCTGCGCAAGGTCTTCTATCCATGCTGTGTGCAGGAGTCACGCTCCGCTTCACCTTCCTGTTGGCCTCAGCGTACTGTACCTGGGCAGCCACCTTCTACTGTCGAGTCCTACTGTTGTTGATAAGACTCTTGGCGTCCTCTTTATCTTTCCAATATCTGACCAGGTTCCTTCTGACATCCAGTCCTTCTTCTTCGGATCCTTGTACCCCAGTACTTCTTCACTGTTTGCTATGTAGACATATTTTGTCCTTGTCCAAGAATTTTCCACAGTATCGATCTCTTCGGATTTTAAGGCTTGGAAGCGGTTCTTTAGTTCCACTTGAAACTGCTGGTGGATGTTTAGATTTTAAATTGGTATTAGAAATTATAAGGATTAGGCTTGATTTATAAGGATTTTATAAGGATTATACATAATTTATTTGATATAAGTTTTTTTAGTCTTAAGACTTTTGGAAGATCATACGAAAGTGTTTATTCAGAGAAAACTCAACAAATATAATTGCTGAATAATAATTTAATTTGAAAATAAAAATAAAATCGAGAACTTGAAATAGTGAAGCACATAAATTTTATCAGATAATATATATAATGACGTTAGAAAAGATTTCCGTTCTACAACTGTGACCATCAGAAAGAAAACGGTGAAATAACCTGCAATAGCGCAGAGGCAATGGATAGATGGAGTGAACATTTCAAGAATTTCCTTTTTGGTAGAGATAATCCGGTAGAAGAAGATGAAAATATTGAAATATCTAATACCGAACCATAAACACAAAATGTTGACTTACTTGCATTAGGGGAACTAAGAAACAATCTAAAAAATCTGAATAGAAATAAACCCCCTGACCCAGACATGGTATCAAGGCTGAACTTTATAAAGTTGATGCACGGGAATTGAACAATGAGTTTCTAAAAATTATTTGTGTTGTGTGGAATATTTAAGAACATATGCCTATTGAAAGGAAAAAGTGTTCAATTTTCGCCATCCGCAAGAAAAGAGACAAGCTGGACTGTCATAATTACCGAGGCGTTACGCTTCTCAATGTGGCCTTTAAAATATTTTTAAATATATTATTTCGTAGGCTTCTTCTTCCCTGCGTCACAAAAATTAATTGAAAATATCAATGTTATTTTATGGAGGAAAAATCAACTATAAACTAGATACACCCGCTTATACAAATCCTTGAAAAGACCAAGGAATACGGAATTGAAACATACCATCTTTTTGTAGATTTCAAAGCAACGTATGATTACATCAACAGAAAAAACTTTATGAGGCTATGTGTGAATTCAGAATACCACCAAAACTTACCAATCTTGTCAGAATGACTTTATGAAGTGTCAAATGTAGAGTTAAGCGTATGTCCGATATTTCAGGTGTATTCTACACAGAGAGAAGTCTCAGACGAAGAGAAGAGACTGACCGAGGTCTTGCATCTTATTTAACATAGCCCTTGAAAAAATTATAAGAGACTCGATAATTAACACTAAAAATACAATTCGGCAAAGATCTACGCAATTGCTGGCATACGCTGATGATATTGATATAGTTGGGTGAACTAAAAAATATGTTATGGAGACATTTATTTCCCTTGAAAATGCTGCTAGAGTTATTGGCTTAGCAGTAAACGAAAAAAACCTCTTTGCTTTAGAAGTAAGCTCTAGAGGACACGATGTGCAGTCTCCAAATTAGAAATTATACCTTTGAAGGAGTCTTTGAAATTGGTAACCGACATTTGATGGCAAACAGATATTACGATGGTCTAAAAAGAAAACTCATATCAAAACTAATCTCCGTTAATAAAACTCTCATCAGACCTATCATTTTGTATGGTAGCGAAACCTAGGCAATCAATAAAGCAGAAGAAAACAGGCTACTCATCTTCAAAAGAAAGTTCCTTCTATTAATTTTTGGTCAAAGAAAATAATATCTGGAGAAGCTTATATAACAATAAAATTTGTACTAAATATTGGCAAGCAAACATTTTGATAGTAATCAAACCCTACAGAATCAAATAAATGGTTGAGACACGTTTTTTGACGGGAAGATCTGGACCTAGTTAAAAATCTGATCCATCTGCAAGGGGCTTGGGTAGTGTAGAGAAGGACTTAAACATTTTGGGAATTAACAGGTGGAAAATCTTGCATCGAGTCGTACTATCTGGAGGGAGCAGATTGGGAAAGCCTAGGTACCAGGCTGTGTTGCTGACAAAGAAAGGAAGAGCATCTGACTTGTATGACTATTTCACGAATCGCATGCAAATCGGGTAAACCTAAACTTGAGATAAATAAAGGAGCGTGAAACAAAATTATTAAAATTTTGTCGATATTTGGTCAAATGAAATAAGGAGTCACAAGTAAAAGGTAAAGCAACTGGATGAATATAAGAGAACTACTAGCTAAGAAAACGAAAGAGAAACAACTTGAAATATAATTTTAAGAAGTCACTTCAAAAATTAGGGCTTTTCTCAAAATTACTTTTTTTTATTACACTAATTCTCAAGCTAACGTTACTGAAGGGTAAATGGTAAGTATAAACAATTTCATATTTTAAACACATCGTACATATTAAAATACATTCTTAATTCAGAATTGATAAGTTAACGACCTTAAACAACCTTAAATGACTAAAACCGTTAATTTAGTTATAGTAAATTGAAAGTTTCATCAAATGACTTGACGAGAATTTTTCCAAACAAATTTAAGTTAAACCGCGATCTATTATAAACTTTTCCAAACAAATTTAAGTTAAACCGCGATATATTATGACCTTTTACTGAATTAAGCATGTATATCTTATGTTATATTTAATGAATCGGAAAAAAATCTGTCGAATGCTACCGATTAATACAATAGAATAATTTATCTGATAGTTTATGGAACATTGACGAATAACTTACGAAATTCGATACAATTTACATAATTCTTGTAATACTAGATTAAAGGTTAAACTATCGATTCTAAATCAATACGTGGTTTATGTACTATACAATATAATATGCATTGTGTCACTGAATTGTTAATTTCGTCCATATATACACGACTGACATGAAACGTTAAGATCGATCGTCATATTACATATATGTATATGTGTTTTGTTTGTTGCTAATGGTGAAATAACATACATTAAAAAATCCTATTCTATTAAATCTTTAAAAAGGGATATTTTACTTTCTATTAAAATAATACCAAAACGGTGTTTTTAAAAATTCTACTATATTGAGAATTATTATCATATCTGGTGTGTAAAAAAAACAGCTTGATTTTATTAAAAGTCTTCCATGTCACGTCTTTGATTTACTAAGACAGATTTACAATATATAAAAATTAATAACGATATTCCATTTCGGGTAATCGAATATTTCATTAAATATAAACTTACGAATTCATTTGTTTACATTGTTTAAAGTATATAACACACCTATTTATTCTCACATAACCATATCAGACCTTCTGTAAATATTCCGATTTCGAATTACGTATAGAACGCTGTAACAAAGCTGTTTCCTCTTTCGTCGTTACAGTGCAATTATATCCACTTTATATTGTTATAAAAGCAATATTTTTTTAAAAACATTTTTAAAAGTTGGGAAAAAAGTTACAAATGAAACGAATTTTTTTCATATAAATGGTACGTAGGGTGCGTATCTAGTCATACCATATTTAGAAATAAATCTTCAAATTTACGTATCCAAAGTACGTGAACTATATTTACCAGACTATGGCCGAGAGAATGTTATAAATTTCATAGGCTACGTATTATAGATAGTTTTTTCCCTCGTACAGTTTAAATTACTGAAGTGATTTCAACAAATGAAGTGTCCTCATCATTAATGTAGGGAGTGTTCTAAGGTATACAAAGATTTTTATTTCATAGGCTATGTATGTGAATTAATTTGATCCCTCGTACAAATTAAACCACTAGTCATTTCAAGAAAATGAGATGTTTTTAGATTCGTCTTGATCTACAGTGTGTGCTTGGGTAAATTAAGTTATGAATTTTACAGGGTTGTATGTATATATTAAGTTTTGTTCCTTCGTACATACTAAAGTACTAATGATAATAAATTTCGACAAATGAGCATTTAATGTCTTTAGATTCGTTTTGATCCGGAGAGTATCCTAGGGTATGTAAAGTTATAAATTTCACAAGTAATGTACCTATGTATGTATGTGAGTATATTTATTCCGTGGTACAGACTACACTAGTAATGTGATTTTGACAAATAATATGACCTTAGATTCGTCATGGATCACACTTATGATCCAAAGAGTATCCTAGGGTGTATATAGTTATGAATTGCATGGGCTATATATACACGTTTTTCGTGCGTTTCAGTTATTTTTCCCGGAATCAGGTTTTAGTTTTTCCTCTTTTTAATTGTAGATGTGGATCAAATTTACAGATCAATGTACGTTTGTGAACCAAGTCTGAAGAAAAGGAAAGTCCAAAAAAATGTGAATACATTAAAATGATTTCACAAAAAAAGAATATTTTCCCAATTAATGTGAAATGAAAATAGATTTCTTTAATACTCAAATATACATTAACCAATCTACATCTTCAATATTTCAAATAACCAAGGGGTAATTTTTTTAGAATTGTCAATACTTTTGCAAATATTGTCCATTTATAAAATGTAATGAATAGAAAGAAAGAAATGTTGTTTTAAATTGTTATTACTTCAAAATGTTATTTGAAAAAAGATTCATTTTTCGTTCAACTATGGTAAAAAAGATATTCTCTGTCGCTTTATTTAATAGCACAAACAAAATTTAAATATCCAATAAAGAAATAGGAAAAACATCTGGATATTTCAGTGAAATTAAGATTAGTGGTACGTAGCTATGCACATTCACAAAACCGAAGATAATATTTTCAACCATTGTAAGACACGGTTCGCTTTCATAAATTATTTATTATTACAATTTCAGTCATCGATGCGATAACCAGGATTTTTCGAACAAGTATTTTGTCATCTTACCGTTTCATTTATATTTCGACAATTTAGCATAAAGACACAAAAAAGAATTATATGTTTTAAAACAATATTCAGAAATAATTACTATGGAAAATGTTCTCGTTATTTACTTTTTATAAGAGCGGGACTTGCGTTGAAATATAACTTACTGGAATGTAAGATTTCATTAACATTCTGTTAATTTATTTGTAAAATTTCGAAACTAAACATTTTAGTGACGTAACAATGTGAATATTTTAGTGATGAACTGAAGTTTCCCTAAGAAAAACCTGAAGTCAACCACACAGCATAATAAATTAAAAGGTTCTAAAATTTGTTTTCTCTGTCAATATTAAGTAGTTGTATGAGTTAAATAAAATAGGGTACAATGTCAAGAAATGTATCCATTTTTGATAATAAACAAGAAAGCTATTATGTAGTCTAATTTATAAATACTGAACTGGTGGAAGTGACCTAATATTTCAATTTTAACCGATTTTCGAACCGAAACTTCCTTAACAGTTAACTGATATCGTGGTATAAATAGAAAGTATGTAAACAAACATACACATAATACGCCATAAAAGTAATAATAACCCCAAACTATGTTCACGTCTTTCCTTGTCCTATAGCTTAATCTATCCAATAAGAATTGTTTCAAATATCATTATATTACATTTTATTTTATATTCCAACATTTATAACATTTAAATAACAATGGCAGTGTTCGTTATTGGTGTAATTACCTGTGGACTGAACTTAATTAATTAAATCAATTGATAAATATGGTAGAAGAATTTAATTTAATATAATCTAACCACTAACATTAATATAATAAATTATTTTTAAATCTTAAGACCATTGATAATCTTTTGTAAAATTTTTTAAAATATTTCATAATAGAAAACATCATTAGGGCTAAAACAACCGGTGATTTAATTTTTTATAATTAATTAATTTCTGATATTATTTGTTTACTTGAAGCCTTGCTCGTCTTTTTTATATTTCAAGCGAACAAATCCAAATTTTTAGATAACGATTTTTATTACTCAACAATAAATAAAATTAGTTTTTCAAAAAAGATAAGTTTATTCAGTAAGTATTTTCGAACAATAGTTGCGCAGTCTCTCCTAGTTGTTTATTTTAGACAATTAACCTCTAAAGTCGTGAATTTAATACAAAAAATATTTATATGTAGTTTTGTAATGAAATAAACAATCGAAGTACCTAATAAACAACGAATCCTAAATGCATTGCTAGAACCATTTTCCAATAAAAAATAATAAATGTCTAATCCCGGATTTGTACTAAAAACTATTAGTTTAGTAATATATTTAATTATATTACACGTTATTGTTGGGATTAGATTATAAAAATCTCATAATTTTATTATATAATAGTAATTAAATTATTTTATTTTATGGATTTTAGTTTTTCCTCTTTTTAATAGTAGAATTATTATCATATTCTTCATATGAAGAATATGTATTTTTCTTAGTAAAGAAATGACATATCTACAAGATGTGAAACGTAAAATATTTTTAGAAATTATAAAACTCATCTGTCAAAAATTTGTAAAAGAACTAAGTGTTATTAATTAAACATGCGATGACATAAAATACATCAGATAAAAATCTGGAAACCATCCATCCTGTAAAGAGCTAGGTCACAGAGTAGGAATAAATTATTTGGCAGAAATCACTGCTAAAACTACAAGAGCAAAATCCACAATTAAATGAAACTACCTCATGTAGTATTATTTCTATTTTCTTTAATTTCTTTACCATGACCTAGGTTTCGTTGTATTACAACATCTTCAGGTGAGCTATTAGCAAAGATACTACAAAATTAATGCCAAATTTTTTCAATAAGAGCAAAATCAATGACTAATTGCATACTTAGTGTGACTGATACAACATTTATTGTAAAAAAAAGTAACTAAAAAAAATTAACTACGGATTTAAAAAAAAATAAAAACCCGCTATAATAATGTTAAGCTATCCACTGTAAAAAAACTAAACTGTGGACTATAAACAATTAAATGCACACTACAAAAAATTAAACTGTCAACTGTAAAAAACGAAACTATGGATTATAGAAAAATTAAACTACCGACTATAAAAAAGTAATCTATCGACTGCGGGCTGTTAGGTTGCTACAATATTGATATAATTTATCTTTTCAGATCTTGGAACGATTGCGATTTTTCTCTCTTTTCAGACAAAAAGTTAGTTTAAGTATGAAAACGGCGAGGTATTTAAAAGTCACAAGACACATACATTCAATAAGTTCTTTTTTCAGACATCATGTCTAGATTGTTTCAAGTACAAAATGGTACTGGTCATGCTATAATTACCAGCTTTATTAAAAATTAGCTACAGCAAACAATGTTAAAATATTACTTATAGGTAATCGTTCTAGTCACATTAAATACAACAAATTATAAAGGTGCTAAGGTGGAAGATGGGATACTTGTTTCGACCAGGTACAAGTGTTAGTCATCTACAATGTTTTGTGAAAAGGTGTCGCGATGAACGTAGATTCTCTCATTTTGTAATTTAAGAAAATGATTTGTATTATTTCTTAAAAAAGCAGGCTCATCAAAATCTTTTAGTCTTCCTAAGCAGAGCAGGCTCATCAAAATCTTTTAGTCTTCCTTAACTAAATTTCGAAACTGAAATCTTGTGCTTGACTAAAAGGATTGTTCGTTTAAAAGGATAAATTGTCCAGACTTACGTATCTTCATTTAGGTATCTTTTATGGTTTGAATACAAACCATTATACCAAACAAACCAATATACTCGGTTACAAGGTATAAATAAACAAATATGCCTGGACAGCATGCATAAATTTTAAAGTATAAAAGTAGACTAAATTTTTTCTTCAACGTGAAAATATGAAAAAACTCATATCCAAGATAATCTCATATACGAGTATATACGAGATAGACTAAGTGAATGAGCTATTCTATGCCAAATAGAGACTAAAAAATATGCCTAATAGAGACTAAACAAATTTGGGTTTTGAATCTTCCAGGACTATTAAATAACAAATCGGAGTTTATATGCGGAGTTTATGTGCGAATATTTTCAGTCTTATATATTATTATTTACGTATTACTCTAAATTATAACTTTAGAGTAATACGTAATTAAATAATAACCATGCTGAGTCCTACATTTTGAAATTACACACAAGACCAAATTTGCAATAACATACTCTTACCTAAAAGTATCGAGAGGAGGGACAAGATTGGTACAATTATTCCCTTAAACAAGATCAAAATAATAAATATTATTTAATTTAAGTTTAACTAATAAAAAGTAAGTGGCCCTTAATTAGTTAATAAACTTCATTTAGTGGAAAAAGAAATTACCATTTTTTTGTTTAAAATCAATTTTTTCTTAATGTCAAGTTTATTTTTAATAATATACAAATATTATCACACGTTTCAGTTCGGGATAAACTTCGATAGTCTATTATTATATATAATAGACTAGCAAACCCGGCGAACTCCGTTTCGCCACCAGATGGCTTCGTTTTTTGTAATATTTCGTTTGGGGATTAAAAGATAAAGAAAATTTCTTTTTTTTTTTTATATTTGAAAAGGAAAAATTTATTTCATTTCACAACAGAGTAATGAATTCATTTCGATTACAAAAATGAAGTGTAATTTAATTGAACTTCTCTAAGTAAAAAATTAAAATGAATCCAAAGTAAATACTGAATCGAAGCGTTATACGTGTCCGCAAATTATCCGTTTCATTGAAGTGCTCTTTGGTAAACCATAGTTTTTGTTTTTGGTCTGACGTTAACACAAACAAAGCGGATAGTTTCCCAACTCGTGAACACGCAACGTATAGCTGCCCATGTGAAAAACAATGATTTTCTAAATTTATCCTGCAAACACTAAGCGATTGGCCTTGCGACTTGTTAATTGTCATTGCGAATGCAAGGTGAACCGGAAATTGCAGTCGTTTGAAGTCAAACGGAAGATCAGTCGGAATCATTGGTATTCGAGGAATACATACATTTTCACCTGCGTACTTTCCGTTAATAATGGTTGCCTCAATCAAATTCGGCATAAGTCTTTTCACCGCAAGTCGAGTACCGTTGCAAAGTCGCGGTGGATTCAAATTACGCAATATCATAACTGAACCAACTTTGAGTTGCAAGTTATGTGGTGGAAATCCTGATAACTCCAGAGAGTTCAAAAACTCCGTTGGATAATTTACTATATCATCGGGATTTGTTATGGAATCAACGGATTTGTATGTCACCAAATCGCCAGCGATTTTTTATTGAATGGTGAAATTCAGTGCGTGTACATCATTATTCTTTGCGGCGAGAATTGCTCGTCGACATTTAACCAAGCATAATTCTGATAATTCTCACTAATGTTTGGGAAAACATTTTCAATAAGAGCTAATTGAGAGTCTACAAATCGGCAAAAGTCGTTGGTAAAAGTAATTAATCCCATTGTCGCATCAACTGGGACTTTTCCATTTCCAACAGCTAACAATTGTTTGGATTTTTGGAAATTGTGCAGCAATTTGATCATTTTGAAGTTGAACTCTCATATTAGAGGTTAGCGATAATGTTTTTACGTTATTCCACAAAGGATGCCTTCAGGCAAGGATTCAATTCATCTGCAGGCGTTCCACGGGGAATTATTGGCAACGTCTGCCTGAAATCGCCTGCCAACAATTATCTCATCAAGCCGCCAAAGATGTTATTTCGCCGAAGATCCTTCAGTGTGAAGTTAAGTGCTTCAAGTGATTTCTTATGTGCCATTGTGCACTCATCCCAAACAATGAGCTTGCATCAACAATTTTCCCATTGCACTGGATCGGGAAATATTGCATGTTGGAGTATCAATTGTGTTTAAATTGAGTGGCAACTTAAGCGCAGAATGTGTAGTACGACCGCCATCTAGAAAAGTCGCCGCAATTCCAAATGATGCTAACGCCAAAGCTATGTCACAAATTGATCGAATAGTGGCCAAAATCAATGAAATTACAAATGTTTTCCCTGTTCCTCCAGGTACGTCCAGGAAGAATAGACCACCAGTATTATTATCCACCGCTTGCATTAATGTTTCGTATACTTGTTTTTGCTGTTCATTCAGCAACGGCACATTATTTCGAACGAATTCCTGCAATGTATCAACATTGTATTGCAGCTCTCGATTTAATTCTTGGTTGAATGCATCGTGCAGCGATCGATTTGGCGCAATCATTCCTACTTTAATCAGTAGCTTGTTTGCAATAGTCAAGCATTGATCCTCAATCAGAATCAACCCTTCATTGTAGATTTCATCGGTTATTTGCATGTCGGGATTATTCGTTCGAATGCGCAAGCGATGCAAGATATCTTCACATATGTCGTCTTTGTATTTGTTCCATAACTGAATTGGTTGTGAAGGGAAACATGTGGTGATGATAATTGCGATAATTGTCTTGAGCGTATTCGTGCATGTGGCGTGGGCTTCCGATATAAGATGATGGGAGAATCGTCAGGCGTCCAATAATCTGAACATTACCAACTGAATGAATAGCATCACGCAAGTGTATATAGTCCTCAGATCGTAGCTTTGCCTGATTGAATCGGATGAACGCTAAACGTTCGGTCTCGACTTTGACATACATGTCGACAGCGAATTGCTGGAATAGCCGACGGCACTTCAGAATGACATTCTCCTCATGTGTACGAATCATCATACGATACGCATAGTAATTCATTGTGCTTAGATTTTTGTTCGTTGATACGCCTGAAAATGCTAAATTAAATATATTGTTAATGGAAACCAATAATAGCAATAATTAGTGTGTGAATATTGTACCTGTAATTGGATCGATTATCTTCAACGTGATGTATCCGTCTTGCCCTTGCCAATAAATGATTGGATATTGTAACGCATCGTACAAACGATGTGTCTCGTTTACTCGATGCATGATATTGCTTCTTCGCTGAAAGACAATGTCTCGTGATTTAGTTGGATCGCCAACAATAATTGCAGCAACATCATCAACGGTGTGTGCATTGAATCATCGCACATGTTCACCTGTTGGGGTACGATCCGCTCTAATGACAAATTTGTGCGTATCCGATGGTATTCGTTCCAATGCTCTTTTGAACATATTAACCACAGCGTTATTAGCGTGAAAAAATGCTTGCAACTGTTCAATAATTCTAACTGTTATGTTCCCTGTATATTGCACCGCACATTCAGCTGATTCACCATCGACGAAATGAAATATATTTGAAGAAATTGATGCGGTTCGTCTGGTGTTGGCACCATTGAACCATGCAAATGATATATTTGTCCTTGTATCTGTAATTGCAAACAATCATTTGTTGAACAATACGGTGTGACTTCTGATCGTGTGAAGGTGTAGTGTGTGGTGTATGTGTAGTTGTATATATTGCAATTGATTGTGTTGGTGTGATAGATTGGTGTGAGTGATTGGTTGTGTGTGTGTATCTTTTACCTTGCAAGTCGGAATGAAGCCGCCTTCTCGAATGATATTAGCTCCAAAGGAAGTCATGCGAAAGCAGTTATTGTATTCAAGGATGCGTTGAAGAAAATGGTTGGAATCGGGATCACTTCCATCGAACAATGGTTTCATTGGCTGTGGTGGTGTAAGTAATGGATCCAGTTTGACTTTTCCACTTGCACAGCACAATCCAGCCGTTTCTCTATTGAACTTTAACGCATTGCAATATTGGCATACAGTCGTCATTGGTCCAATATCTAAATTGTCATCATCACTGTAGTTCGCAGTGAGATAATATTTTAATGCCAAGCGATTGTATGATGCCAATGAAATTCGTGTGCTCACGCGTTGTCTCAATCGGGCATTTTCTCTTATTATATTTTGTCTTTCTTCCCTTAAGTTCTGTGAATACAATTGTTGCTGGCTTGCATGTCTTGTGCGGCGGCCGATGTTCGCACGTCTCTAGGCATTTTGGACTATGGACAAACTGGTGAATTTAAACCTCAAATGCGATCCACATAATTTACACAGTTGCAAAAAAATTACAAATGCCTGCTGTTGAAATTGACTAAAAATTTGCACAATACGCGTGATCGTTTTGCTGGTTTCCAATTGAACTGTTAGGAAACGAGTAACTTTAAACTCAATTTCACAATTTCACAGTGAACACAATACCGGTTTTAAGTTAGCGTTTGAAAGAACGTGCGCATAATAAAAATCACATTAAATTAACTGAGCAGAGTACAACGAGTAGCTGTCAAACAATGTACCACGCACCGGCGCCACCTACTTAAAATACTGGCGCCATCTGTTCCACAACCATGCAAAAACATATTAGTTTGTAGTACATGCTATGTATCAGAGATGGCGCTGTATGTGAAAAATGATTTTCCTGTTTTAATACTTTTCTGTTGAAATTTTTCCTGAATTTTGTTTGCTATAAACCTCACGGAGCCCTTGACCTTTCCAACGGTTGCAAAACCGTGGAAATCGGCTTTTGCGTTCTGGGAAATTAACTGAGCAGAGTACAATGAGTAGCTGTCAAACAATGTATCACGCACCGGCGCCACCTACTTAAAATACTGGCGCCATTTGCTCCACAACCATGTAAATCCATATTGGTTTGTAGTATATGCTATGTATCAGAGATGGTGCTGTATGTGAAAAATGATTTTCCATGTTTTCCTGCTTTTCTGTTGAAATTGTTCCTGAATTTTGTTTGCTGTAAACCTCACGGAGCTCGAGACCTTTCCAACGAATGCAAACCCGCGGAAATCGGTTCGCGCGTTCTGGAGTTATAGCGTCAGGAAGGAAAACCCGACTTATTTTTATATTATAGATATCTGAAGGTTCTATACACACATATATGTGAAAGTTGGAAAATTGAAGGATGCGTATAATTTATTTTGAAATCTCTATAATTAAAAATTTTGGTAAATATACAAATATTAAAATATTACTTTTTTCCATCATGCATCCCAGTATATATGTCCTATGCGTAATAATATCGTGAAGAACTTTGTTTCTACCTGGGCCTTATGGCGAATTTTGATGAATGCATTTACATCAGTGGATCGGGTCATTTCAGTACACTAAAAAAAACAATAATTACCTACAATGCTCTATGTACTACGATATAGAGGTTATTAAAATATGGAATCAATGTGTTTATAGGCTCTTCAAATGGCGTAAATATTTTTTTCTGCTCATTCAAATAGCGATTTATTATGTGGACACAATATCTGAGAGCCCCAAATCTATTTCCTTGCAATTTCAGTAAATTGCCTCCCCTAAGACATGCGTTTCAATACTTCGTTTAATTAGTAAATACAATTAATATTTACGTTTGTCGACTTATCTAGGATATAATCTGGATTTGGTAAATAATAAATATTTTACTACCGTGGGAAATAAAATCAACCGTGGTAACCTCATTGCATATTTCGTATTCGGAGTCTTCTATCTATTGACATTCGTTTTCCGTAATATCACTTACGACGAATTTTCAAGACATGAAATAAATTCTTTTTTAATTTATTCCCTCTATAATTTCCATATGTATGTGTGTATTAGATGTTCTTCCGTCGTTCATGTATTCTCAACACTCATTGTGGAAAATATCTATTAACTTATTTTCCTGTAATTGCTAGGTTTAATTCGTTCCTACCTGATTATGTATTCGATTTTCTTGCAATTTATATTCCTTCGTTTCTGTTTCATTTAATAAGTCAACAAAAGGCCATTTTTTGAAATAAGATTTTTTGACATAAGCTAAGAAGAAATTTTCGCTGCAAATTTTATTGTGACTACACCCTCAAAGCTATAATGAATTAAGTTACTCCTTTAATTCTTTGTTTTGTATACTATACAAAGATTTGATAAAATACTATAGGATATGCATGATTAAAATTTATTTCAAGGTTTTTACATGCGTTTTCATGTAAAATTATCGTACTCCGGTATAGTCAATATCTATGTCTCGTCATAGATTATTAATTAGAATGAAATGATTATTTAATTGAAATCGAATTATTATTTTAATTTTTTTTATAATTGTTTCTGTGTTTCTGTAATTGTTAGATTTAACTCTGCCCTTCCCAATGACATGTTCGAAGATATTTGAAGTGACAGAAGTTTTTTCTCTTATGAAAATAAAAATTATTTCAACTTTCGGTACAAGTTTGAACTGTTTGTCGTCATTATGTCAATTTTTCGATGCATTCTCCTGATATTGTCGAATCGTTTTTTAAAACATTTCACTTTTCAACTAATTTCCTCGCTGAATATTTGGTGGTTTACTTAAAGCTGAATATACTGTTCATTGCAATTATTTTGATTATATATTTTAGTACAGAATACTAATGTCATGAGTTTCAATTAACTCTTGACTATTTTAATATTGATAATCTACATTATTTTCATGCTTTGTCATGAACTGTAAACTTTACACAAATAATTAAAACACAATCAACAATCAAAATCGCGATTGAAAATACTAGGAATATAATAGAGGAGCCTAACTTACTCCAAATACTTCACCTTTCATTTTCGCCACCGCCGCGCGCCGTGAGCCACTATTCAATTTTATCGATAAAATGTAATAAGCGAGCTCAACTTTCCCCACTTCCGCGGTCACGACCCGAATCGTGGTCTTCCAAGTTCCGTTCGATCACCGCATGCTCACCTCATAAATACTAATTAAGTAGATCTTCTCAAAAATTGAATCTAAGCTATAGGTAATTAGTAGTTAATCCATTCTAATTAAGTTGGAACAAAACCAGTCTGCGTGTGTAATGCATAAAAAATGCTAGATGGATTTTGAAAGGAACTTCACAATATTAACATTAGTCAAAGTATGAAACATAAATTCAACTCTATTTCTCAATGCAATAATTAACCCTACTTCACATACTATTTAATTAACTCTTTATTTATATTACAATACCGATTTCTTTTATAAGAAACCGTGTTATTTTTTAACGACGCTTTTATATTTATTGACACTTTTGTAATTACTTTACAATAACGAAAATATCTCACTATTTATATAAGTGTAGAACAAGCTGCTGGGCTCAACTAATAAGTAAAGTAAAATATATTCAAATTAACGTATATTTAAAAGGCAAAAGAAATTTAGGAAAAAAACTAATAAATTACACAAATACTTACTAGGATAATATAGATTAAGTAGACGTAATTAAAAGAAAACTAAAAAGTTCGCAATTTTATTATGTAATTGACGTACACCTCTAAGCAAAAGTGCGCCTAGGAGAATGGCCAAGCCATAAATGCAACATTGACTATGTTCATCTTACTGAGCCTTCGATAATGGACGTTTTTAAAATGGACAATAACTACACGGTACAACGTCGACATTTGCCATATCGCGGTGCCGACATAAGCTTTTTCAACGCAGTCGAAAGCGTATTTTTAAGATGAAATATTTAGGGTAGCGCATATTTCACAACCTAAGTTACTAAACTCTCAGGAAAAGCTTTACGAATCACATTAGTTTGGGCGATTGGGGTTTTCATTTTATATTTTCTTCCTTACGCTGAGCACTATCAAAAAATCCGTATATATATATATATATATATATATATATATATATATATATATATATATAGTCAATTATAAATTATATATATATATATATATATATATATATATATATATATATATATATATATATTGTCAATTATATATCTAGTATTTTTTATGCATTACACACGCAGACTGGTTTCGTTCCAACTTAATTAGAATGGATTAACTACTAATTACCTATAGCTTAGATTCAATTTTTGAGAAGATCTACTTAATTAGTATTTATGAGGTGAGCATCCGGTGATCGAACGGAACTTGTGGGAAGGCCAGAGTTAAATCTAACAATTACAGAAAAATAGAAACAATTATAAAAAAAATTAAAATAATAATTCGATTTCAATTAAATAATCATTTCATTCTAATTAATAATCTATGACGAGACATAGATATTGACTATACCGGAGTACGATAATTTTACATGAAAACGCATGTAAAAACCTTGAAATAAATTTTAATCATGCATATCCTATAGTATTTTATCAAATCTTTGTATAGTATACAAAACAAAGAATTAAAGGAGTAACTTAATTCATTATAGCTTTGAGGGTGTAGTCACAATAAAATTTGCAGCGAAAATTTCTTCTTAGCTTATGTCAAAAAATCTTATTTCAAAAAATGGCCTTTTGTTGACTTATTAAATGAAACAGAAACGAAGGAATATAAATTGCAAGAAAATCGAATACATAATCAGGTAGGAACGAATTAAACCTAGCAATTACAGGAAAATAAGTTAATAGATATTTTCCACAATGAGTGTTGAGAATACATGAACGACGGAAGAACATCTAATGATAAGTCATTAAATATATATGTACACACATGCACATGGAAATTATAGAGGGAATAAATTAAAAAAGAATTTATTTCATAAGTCTTGAAAATTCATCGTAAGTGATATTACGGAAAACGAATGTCAATAGATAGAAGACTCCGAATACGAAATATGCAATGAGGCTACCACGGTTGATTTTATATCCCACGGTAGTAAAATATTTATTATTTACCAAATCCAGATTATATCCTAGATAAGTCGACAAACGTAAATATTAATTTTATTTACTAATTAAACGAAGTATTGAAACGCATATCTTAGGGGAGGCAATTTACTGAAATTGCAAGGAAATAGATTTGGGGCTCTCGGATATTGTGTCTACATAATAAATCGCTATTTGAATGAGCAGAAAAAAATATTTACGTCATTTGAAGAGCCTATAAACACATTGATTCCATATTTTAATAACCTCTATATCGTAGTACATAGAGCATTGTAGGTAATTATTGTTTTTTTTAGTGTACTGAAATGACCCGATCCACTGATGTAAAGTTCTTCACGATATTATTACGCATAGGACATATATACTGGGATGCATGATGGAAAAAAGTAATATTTTAATATTTGTATATTTACCAAAATTTTTAATTATAGAGATTTCAAAATAAATTATACGCATCCTTCAATTTTCCAACTTTCACATATATGTGTGTATAGAACCCTCACAATGCGAGTGCTATTCGTACATGAAAGTTTTTTCTTGTAATTTCATTCATATCTACTGGTTAATAACAATTGAAGCATATTATTTGTCTCATATCGCTGTTAGTGACGTTGAATACTATTTACCACTCCCTAAAGTTTATTCTAAGAACTGTAACTGTACCTATGTACAATTACTACACATAGATTTGAAATCGCCAAAATAGTGTTAATTTTTTTTTTCATATGAAGTTATTTTTTTAATAATCTGAACGGGATATTCACTTGGACTCATTTGTGCACATTTTCTTTGTATATTGAATTATAGACATATTTTTTTTGGGGTTACATTTGAACTTGCTTTTCACATATTTCTTTTCACCTCAGGCACACAACATTGATTTTTATGTATATTGTATATGTATATATATTGTATATCACAGCATTGCTTTTCAGATATTTATTTTCACCTCAAATATTCTGGATTTGATATTACTGTAAATCTCCCCAAGTTCATAATACTGCATTAATGTTAATTACAACGATTCATCAAACTTAAGTATTTTATGTGAATATATTCCCAGAGATCCAGAAAATTATATTGGAAACAATTTGATTTGGCAAAGAGTAGCCTTTGGAAACCTTGGTTACCGAGATTTAACTTTACCGGCTCTTAGTGAACTATTATTGTCAAGACACTTGCAATGATCTATGGCAAGGTTTCGGACCGTCACGCGTCTTACTTGGTAGTCGATTTTTTTCTAACATGGAATCCAGTTAATCGTAGATTTTAGTGTTCAATACCGAAGGTGAAAACGAAATGATTATTATCTATATTCCAAATTGAATATCAAACATGTCTAAAGCCTAATTTAAATAATTTAGAAATATGAATGGTTGAATTATTGATTTTGATTTCAAAACCCTTTTAACATAAGGGAACTCAGTCACAAAATTACAATATGTACGTAAATAAAGAGGCATCGTTCAAACAGTGGTAAAAATATAAATCAGTCTTTAATAAATTGTACTGTTATCAATAATAAATATGCAAGGAAATTTTAAAAAAAATTCAGTCACATTTTGTATGGAAAACTTTTAGAAATTCAGCAAAGGAATTGACCCTGTAAATTAAATGCAACAAGGCAATTAAAACTGTTTTATGATCAAATTCCCTGAAAGAGAGAAACGAAAATTCTTGTGTAAGTTTATTCGAGCGAATTAGACAGGTTTTAGACTTCTTGAAAAATAATCCAACTTTACAAATTAGTTTAGGCTTTTCTTCAATATTGGAAAAATATTCTTTTGTTGTATCAAAATGTTAAATTAGTTATTTATTTATTGATATATAATTTTGATTCTAGTACTCGCGATAGCAGATATGTAGAGATATATTCTAGGATAGGAAAATTTGCTCCTTCTTGGTGCATCCGCATACATGCAAACCCGTACTTCATCTAATTCAAACGCGCTGTGTCTGTCTTCTCGTATTATAGGCAATATAACGACCAACGTGAATTATGATTATTTCCATTATTCCTCGTTTATTATATGAAGTACACAGCAGATTAATTAAAAAATACTTGCTGATATCGAAGCTGCAATATAATGACTATTTTGCCAGAAAAATATGTTCAGGCGTGAGCTGTCAAAATATGACCACTCATGCGGTTCTATAAGTCTACAACTCAATCTTCTCATTTCATATTCAGCTACCTAATACGCAACTTCGGAATACGGTGGAACAATATTACTTAAAGTTCGCTTAATATTTATAGAAATCCGCGGCGGAAATTTTTTCCAAGTAATAAAATCATTTTCAAATGTCTAAAAAAAATATTTATATTTTGGGGTAAAAGTATTATTTATCTCAGTAAGTCATTCTACATGTATACAAAAATTTACAGGTAACTTTTGAGTAGCTAAGGCATGAAAGGGAAACAAACCGGGTTTAAGAGTTTTATTTTATGCGATAAACCTTTTAATAATACCAAATTTTATTAAGTAGAAGTGACAAATATAGTGAATAGCTCACAAGCTGTTCCAACTAAAATTATTGGCATAGCTTGCATATAATCATTGCGTTGGCTTAAAAAAATCAGGTTTGCTAATTTCAGAAACAAGATAATATATTGTACAGACTTTTATAATTAGTTCTTTTAAATCATTCCCTACCTTATGCCTGGAATTTAAAGAAAACAATCCTAACATTTTCATAAAAATATTTTTGAGTGATCGCTGTCGAAATATGTTGGGTTAATATGATTTATATTGATCTTCTATATCACGCAATTTCTAACAAAAAATGTCAGAGACACACAAACAGAGGGACCCGTAAATTATCTTAAAGAGTTCCTTTTCTCATTTTTCTTTTGAGGTACGGAACCCTTATATTGAAAATAAGCGAAAAAGATATCTTAAGCTGTCAAATTTGATTTCAAAAGTTAGTTATCGTCAAGTAGCAATATGCTTAATCATGGCGTTAACATTTTATTTCCATCAACGACCTTACAACTTATTATTTATACCTTATACGACCTTATACTTATTTTTGAGAGAAAATAATTTAGGTTTACAAATTAAAAAAAGTTTGGAATTTTTATGAAAGGTTTATGTGTTCAGAAAAAGTAGTTACATATTCAGAAATCTACAGATTCAAGTATTTAAATATCAGATTTCTTTGTTTGTAAAAGTTGGACAACGCAAACTTCTACTAATGTCTTAAAATGTTTAAGTGTTCTTGGGCACGGAACATTCATTGTAGGAGATTTGACTTGCATTTCAAAGATTTATGAATTAGTTTTATACCTCATCACATTCCATTACAAAATAATACTGCAAGAAACACATTATATTCGGACATAGTAATAGAGCCAGAAACTCATTATATGATGAATTTTATTGTATTTGGTTTTTCCATAAAACCTTTTCCTATATGAGCTATATTTTGTGATAAAATAAAATATAAGATGGATTCTGTCGTCTGCCTGAAAATAATATTGGTCGGCAATAGCACTACTTTCCTATGAAAATTGAGTTTGAAATCCGCTCGCTCATTCAAGAGTAATTTTATGTGTAAATAACATGTTTGCCCATAGTTTCGCTATATATAAAGTATTATTTTACCATTTAGTACCAAGTTATTTTTAAATCTCCTTGGGAATACTTTAAAAAAGTTAAAAAAATACTGTACACTACAAGATTTTTATTTGAAACACCAGTAAAGGAAGCGATCCCACTATCGAGGATTCCTAATGAGATGCAATAAAAGGTACGATCGTCCAAATAATATACTCACACGTCTCTATCATTTTAAAACTAAAGATTTGTTTTTACTTTCCTTTTCTTTTTTTTCTTTTATTGCTTCGAACTCATACAGTGCTTTGAGATTTCTGTGGTTGCTCTGAAACTCTGAAAAGTCAGAAATGATGAAGAGGGTTCGCCTCTAAACATTACTACAATTATTTATTAATAAAATATTTAAAGTTATGTCTTCAAATTTATTCATGACATAGTTATTTATAATATTTTTTCCTTCGTGCCCGTGAAGAAAAACTTAATTTTCGATATTATATGATCGAGAAGATTACAGGGTAAAACCAATGTGACAAATAGACATGTGAGTGATCTTATAAAGGTTGCTCATATATATTTTTTTAATTTTAATTTACGGAATCCTAAGAAAAATTTGGCCCTTGCAAATGTTTGGAATCGTTTTACACTTAAAAATATCATAGTTATGAAAATAAGATATAAAAAGAAGAGGTAGAATTCTACAAATTCTCAAATTTGAAAGTAATTTGAAATCGCATTCAAAGACCCGTTCAGGTCAACCTTCACAAAAACCACAATATTAATAATCGCATCAATATCATTTTTTTTATCGTATAGCTGGGATCAATACTGGTCTGCACTAACATGATTTTTTTATCAAAATTAGAGCCTGATTCGTCTAACGATTGGTGATTCACTCATGAAGTTTTGTATTCACTATATGTACTTTTAGTCCACATTGTGTTCGTTCGTTCGTATGAAAATTATTATTTGAACGGGTCGAAACAATATTACTAAATTTTATTAAACATTTCCCTTCCAAATTTTGTGTTCTTGCAAAAAGTGGTAAGTGATATATTGTTATTTTATATAAATATGTTTAAGTAATTTCGAAGTACGTTTATGCCAGTGATATTAAAAAAACTACTGTCGAATTTAGGTTTATTTGAAGATATTTTCAAGATCTTCATTTTCCAGACTTCTGCTGCTTGACTTTCCAGAATTTTTCTATTTTACAAACATTTACACTACTCAGAAATTTGATTGTGGTTGATTAATCTGAAGTTATGTGATTACGACTGTAAGGCGTTGTTTTACCTTGTATATCCTATATTAACGAATCCCTTATCCATTCAAACTGAAAATAGAAATACTACTTTAAACTTTAATGACAAATGTAGGTATCAAAAAGGTTTTCATATAGATTCTTTATTTTTGGTATATAATATAATTTTATGGCTTGTATTAGTTCTATTGGTCTTGTGTGTAATTTCCACAAATTGTTCTGACTGCACACATAAAAATGTATATACATTTCATATGAAGATGCAATGATACAAAGTGCGGTAACTTGTACGTACATATAAGTCAAGCGGAATGCAATCGGTAGTTAACGATCTTCTGCTGAGTACTTTAACGCCTACTCAAGTCATTTTTGCAACAGTGGCTTCTTCAAATGGCTTCTTCAGTTATTTAACAGTGAATAGTGTTTTGTTAACTATATTGTTGTACGTCAATATTACCAAATGAATTAGTAGATTTGAATTCATATGTCAAAGAAATATTTTAAAAATTAAAATTCGAATAAAATAATATCAGATTCGTTTAAAGCGAGCATTTATTAATAACTTAAAATATTGTGATTTTACTGCGTAATCAATTCATTCCCTTATGGTGTGAAAAGGGAAATAAAATATTTTTTCAGGAATTTCGAACAATTAGAGTAAGTTATTTAAAAATGTGTATTTTGACTTTCAGATAGCAATAAAGTAATACCTATTTCAGCATTTTTATAAAATCCCAAACCGTGAAAAATTATTACATGAAAAAGAGAAAAATTTGCATAATTTCTAGTGATATTCACGTTCTATAAAATATTTTAAACATGATTTATTTTGAAACTTATATTCAATCAGCAGACACTTATCGAAAACCGTAAAATAATATATATAAAGTATATTTTTGAGGCGAGTATAAAAGTATTTTTTCCATAAACCTATAAGTATATAAGAACTTAAAACGAAGTAAAGAAAAATAATATTGCGCCATGTGTAACAATATTCTTTACCAATAGGTACAAACACTTGTAAAGCATTTCGTAGTTAAACTCGCAGTACTAGCTATCTTTCTTTGAGATGCAGAACAATGGAATTGTTTATCTTCTGAAAGAAGTGTTAATGGTATTTTAAATCACTTAAGTATTCAATAAAAATCACGGGCTACGAAAATGAAAATAAATAAAAATACAATGATGGAATCTATGTAAGCCATGTTATCGTTTGTGGGGGTTTAAATAAATGGAGTCTTACTGAAATTTGTCCTGCAATTCACAGTTTCCATATTTTTTTACTAATCTCTGTTCCTTTATTTTCCAATTTTATTGAAAATGGAGTCAAATAACACATTTAATTGAAACCTAATTAAATTTGTTTCGATTATTTAAATGAAAGAAAAATAACCGTACAATAATTTAATTTAAATTAAATCATTATTAAAAATTCGGCCTTTTATTTCTCTAATTCAATTGTTGTTAAAGCGAAGGTAGAATGAAAGTTAAAGCACTTAAGTTATATAATTAAGTGTTGTGAAACAACTGATATTATTTATTTAAACATTTTTAACGCTCGAATGTATAAAACACCATTGAAATAAATATGTATTAACATAAAATATAAAAAAATTACCTAGTTAAAACATAATCTCATGTATTTCTATATATATATATATATATATATATATATATATATATATATATATATATTAAAAGACAGGAGGCATACTGCTCTCCCGAAATGTTGTTTCCATTTGTTAAAGAAAATAAATAAATTTATGCTGTAAAGAAAATAACTTTACATAATATAATATAAATACGACACCGCCGACATAGAATAAAATCATATGCGATCTATCTACATTTTTCTTATATATTAGAGAATAATACAACATTATTTGAGCAAGAGTTAATCAGAATATGATCATATTACCAATAAGTATATAATTATATATACGAAGATTAAACATAATTTGGCATAGATTTTAGGATTATTGAATTCTTTTTATACTCCCTAGAGAATAGAAAATATTTCTGAAAGAATTATTCTGTTTTCTGTTTCTATTAGCAGTAGTATTACTGAATTTTACAATGAACGTAAACGGAAAGCATCGGTGATAAATCCTATCGGGTACGAGCATAATTTGCACTGCGATGAAAACTCACAATACGAGGATTCTCTGTAGAAAAAAGTCGATAAATTTTTGTTTATATGTTGGACTTCCGAGTTCGAAAAATGACCGTCTTAACGAATCGCTTAAAGGAAACACTCTCAAAACGAAATAAAGGATTGTACATTTTCATTTTATCACTTGTCTTAATTTCGTGCTATTTAGCTTAGGTAATTTTTTTCCTAATGTTTTCCTAACAGTCTACAACTTATATAAATACATTACTGCAAGTTTCAAGTAACTAGCTATGAAATTTAAGTACAAAACGGGAACTGCCCAAATAATTTGATTACACAATCGCCAGTGATGCAACAGACATCTGCTTCTGCTTCTGCAACGGCAGAAGTTCCGCATCCTTTTTTACATCCGTTTCCGCTTGTGCTTCCGCAAATTTTATACCCGAAGATTAAACGGAATATTATTACGGGGTGACGCGCTGGCGGGCAGGTGGACTGGCAGTACGCAGGTGCGGTTTGTTTGGCGATGAGGGAGGGGTGTTCCCGCTAGCGAGCCGGGTGCACGTGTTAGCGACCTATTCGTTGCTACCAGATCCTGCCTAATAGAAGAACCGAATACTAATAGCATCATCAACGGGACTCTCAACGGGACTACCAGCTGGACAATTGGATAATAAATTAAATAGTTAAAATATGAAACCGTTATTCTTTGTATAAAAGAGGCCCTGTGTAAGGACCAGATACATTCGTTCATTTGCATTGTTTAAAGTCAACTTTGCTTCGTGATTTTTGTCCTGACCCTGCTCAGTAAAACTTGAATTGTATAAGTTAAATAATAAAAATCAATTAAAATTAAATACATTAAATATTAAAATTAAATTTAAATAATATTATAATTGTGTTACATCGGGATCTCTCCCAAATATCATTGTATTCGCACATCAAATAAATTTATTACGCATGCAAATAATTGTTTTCCCAGTCACGCGGCCTAATTCGCGTGACACTTGTCGCTACGTGTTTGTTTATTTACACTTATTTTATGTTATTCATGTCATTTATTACATGCCGTAACGTGACTCTAAGCGCGTCTATATGTTGTTTTTTTAATACTTTTGTTTAGTATTTGAAACTATTTCGTTTAAATTGACGATTCGAATGCTAAATGCAAACTCTGTGAAAAAGTATACTCACAAAAAGAACGTACAACCGCCGCTTTAAAGAGCCACCTTAAACCAATTAATGTGAGAAGTTTACAGAGTTTAAGAAGTTAAATGAAGGTGCTAAAATTTTGTCGGAAACGAAGAAACAAAAGGTAAGTAAATATTTATTTAGGTTTGGCTTGAGTTATAAAAATAAGCAAAAGTTAGGATAAACCTACGCTAATCGGTGATAATAATGTAATACGTCCGCAAAATTTTTGATTTCTTCAACTTTTCAAACGTAAATAATCTATTTTGATATCTGACGGACAGCACGGCGTGGTGGGGGGGGGGGGTGTATCCGAGCGTTAACACTGTGGCTCACTTTTGTAAAAAAAGTATCGTAATTCAGTAACCCTTCCATCGATTTCATTTCTGGAAACGATTATTTGTAGCTGAATATATATTGCAGTAATTTACATTAGTCCTTAAAATAAATACTTACATTAGGAGTGATAATAGGGGAGAACTTCAAAATACAATTTTAGCAATATCCTGCGGCTTATACGCTAATGTTATTTCAAATAAATATTGCTATGAACCGGTTAATCTATTAGAATAATCTAATCTTATCGTCCTTATATAAAATAAGGAAAATAAAAATATTATAAAATAAAATAATCTTGAGGGCGCGCAAAAATTCTCGCGTATCACATACGTGCAAAAATTCTCGCGTATCACATACGAAACGATCTTTCTTGGCCTATTTTTTCTAAAAGCTGGTAGTTATGTACAGAAACGAGTTTATTATCGATCATAGATTATAAAACAATTAACATAAATGCTAATAAAAAATTAGGCACTTCCTTGCGGCCTGACCGTAAAAAAATATTCTTGTCCACCGAAGGTCATGTGCGGATTTAAGAGTTAATCAAATTAATTGTTTTATATACTTGTAGGTTTTTTCAACTCAGCTGAAATTGCTAAAAAACGAATGATACCACAACAAAAGCCTGCAAGTTAATGATTATTTTTATTAATCACATCGTAAATCTCAACAAATGAATCGATAGATTGCTGAAATGATTGTCCTCTAAAATTAACCATTTGATTTTGTCTAGAGTACAAACTTTTGCAAAGCAATGACCGCTGCTCTTCCGAAGTACAAATTGAGAGATCGGATCATCGTATATGTGTGATAATTTGTACAATAGATTAGCTAAGAAAACCAAAGAATTACTTCAAGAATTTGATAAGTTATGTTTCACAAATGATATATGTTCTGATCTTCATTCTGGGATTTCATTGCTTAGTTTGATTGTACATAGAATTTCAAAGGATTTTCGCAAAAAATGTAATTTCGAAAGCTGAAGTTATGGATAAACGACAACGTCATACGGGTACCGTAATATTAACTAAGTTTCAAACTACTCTTGAAGAATGAGACATACATCACCAAACAGTACACTGCATGGTTCGTGATCGTGGATCTAACATGATTGAGAATTTTAATTGTGCATACCTGACCTAAATTTGTATTCGCGCTGGTGTTGAATCTTGATCGCACAAGTAAAATTAACAAAAATTCACAAGGAGCACCTGAACCAATCTACTCTATCTGTCATACAGGATTGCCCTACAGAGTAAATGCTAATTATCAATTGTTATCTAATATAATCAAGTATCTGGGTAACCTAGTTTCTATCGTGCAAAATTGTATTATTACACACTTTTTAAAATTGTATTCTCACAAAATTGTATACTGTCATGGAAGACACATAACTAGATAAACTTAGAAAATGGAAAATAAAGTAATATATATATATATATACACACACACATACACACATATATATATATATATATATATATATACATATATATATATATATATATATATATATATATATATATATATATATATATATATATATATATATATATTAGCCGTTTCCGAGACACCAGATAATAATAAATTGTTATATTTTATAGGAATAACTCACTTACAGTTACAGAAATTGCATTTTTTTTTATTTTCTAAGAAAAAATAAATTAACCATTTGTAAAATCGGCCCAGTAATTCTGCTGCATTATCAATAATCAATTATTAAATTTATTTTATTTTTAAATGGAATAGCACATTCTACATGATGGATAGGTTTTTAAATCTCAAGGATTCACTTGTCTTGTACCTAAGTGCAAATCCCATTTAGATGATCTACCCTGAAGACTCCACCATTGGAAGAAATCACTAGAAACTTAAGTAGTTCTCAAGATAGCATTTCATCAATCATACCCTTAATTCAAGTTCCTATGACTATATTACAACAAGAAGAGATGAAACCTGATACCTCAGAACAATTAGCAAATTTGGAGAGAAGATTACGCCATGAATTAAACGCAAGTACATTGTATTAGTTAAGATTCGGAGAACTCGCCAAACATGATAAATAGACTATTCTGACGTATTTAGATCTACCTTATAAATATATTTCTTTTACCAGCCTCACTATTGAGCAGGTTGACTTTAAATTACTTAATATGATGATCAGCAAAACCACAAGAATAGCATTAACTCTACATGAACATCCCCTTATCTAGCGGCAATCAAAGGAACAGAAATGCAATCACATTTTGCCAATAGTGCACAGATATTTATCAGCTCCACCTCCAGCTTAGCCAGTGAGCAATTATTTAGCGGGACTGGTCTAATTTATGAAGAGCAACGAAGCAGATTTGCTGGGTACAAAAGCGGCAAAACTACTTTTCATATAATATTATTTACGTTTATTTAATTTCGAATGATTTAATAAAAAATGATGCTTAATTTAAAAATTATTAATTTTTTTCATAGTATTTGCTACCACATCCGTTTCTGTTTCCGTTTCTACTCGGATTTTATTTTGACATCTGGTTCTGTTTCTACTTCCGTTATGTCGCTTCCGTTACATCACTAAGAATTGCATCAAACAATTCCATAAGAGCTTGGTCAGGAACTTCGGTGATGCGAAATGCGGCGCACACTGCGGTGAGAATGCCAAATGGACTAGCTCTACTCTGTCATGAACTCGGTACTGGTGAGGACGATGGACACAGCGAGGGTAGTATTAAAAGTTTGGTATTTTAACTGAATTGACAATTACAATTTCAATGGATTCTTTCCACTAATGAAACGCAAATTGATATAGTAATAAAATTAATAATTATTATTGCAGTTTGTGTTTCCGTAAAATTACGCATAAAATTTTGAGAAGTGCAACTAATAATTGTGGCACTCGGTTAACCTGAAGTTTACTCGTTTAATGACGGAGTGGTTCGATGATTTGGTTGGTGATTTTTATAATGACTCATTTAAAAAATATGCTGTAAAGATAAATACTTCCTACCTAACTAATTTCAATTAATCGTTATTAATTTTTCTAAAGGAAGGAAATGGGACGAAAATTTATAAACTACCTTATCCGATCTTTACCTTTTTATAACTTAAACACTTAGAAAAAATCAAATATTCTCAGATATTTTCTTCAAAAAGAATCTATTGAATTGTTGACTTACTAAATCTCAAACAAATTTTCTTTATACCCCCTAACATATGTATTTAATTTCATAACTTATTCTAAAAATTACTAACATAGTAAAAGATTTTTTAAATTAAATAAATTTTCAAATCATACAAAAATATTATATGAAAGTTCACGTTTCAGCGAAATAAAAATAATCTCAGTAAATAATAAAACCGAAGGATATCAGAAGTGAATTCAATATCAATTTGATGCAATAGTTATGAATGTAAAACTAACGATATTTTAAAACAAATTTTAATAATTCTAAACAACATTGTCAAAAATGTTGCCCAAATAATAAAAATATTTTGCAAAATTGTTTAATATAAGCAGACTTGCGGGAAAAGAAACAATTCTCTATTTTTAAACAATAATATCCTGAGTTCATGCGTAATGCCGATATTGGATGCACAAAATTAGAAGATGTAGGTATATAGTGATATCAAAAAATAAGAAATGTTAATAACCAAACCAATAATGTCATTAAAAGTTCATTTCAACTTGACTTGTAAAGATTAACTAAGTATGTATTTATTCAGTTTCATATAGTATTATGGCAACCTCTGAAATATTTCCTGTAATAAAAATATTGTTTCGCTTATTGTGTTTTTAAATTCAATATTAATTGATATATTATATTTGATTTTTATATTTCACTTATAATTTTACTTGTAATTAAAACAATTATTAACAGATACATTACATTAAATATCTTCTGATAAAATTATATAAAAATGAAAGTTCGTATCAAAACACAGTTGTAAGTTCATGGATCATATAGATATAATAAGTTTACATATCAACAACCGTGATTAGATAAGAGAGATGAACTATCACAATGTAACTGCTACCGTTTCTCTTTTCATTCATTGTCCCTTAACATTAGTTACGTCTCCTATCTGTGAGTGATAATTGATAGCACGATGTGTCGTCACGATACATATAAATATTTTCGACTTCAATACATGAAAAGTAAAACTATTCGAAAAAGAAGCTTCTAGAACATTTCTCATTATAGAAGCTTCTAGAACATTTCTCGTAAGGTATATAAAGGTGTTGCATTCGAACTTCTGTTCATTTTGCAATTGAGTAATCGGCGAATTAAGAATAAATTAAAAATTAAAGCGTTTTGAAGTGAACTTAAAAGGTTTAGGGCGAAAAACCAGCGAAGCATCACATAATATCTACACAACGATAGGTCCTTTGTCCTTTTATGACACAGTTAAGCAATGGTTCCAAAGATTCAAAGAAGAGAATTTTGACCTGTCTAATAAATTTCATGCAAAGCGACCTCCTACAATTGATTTAGAAAAATTTAAAAGCCTTATTGAAACAGATCCTAGATTAAGTTCGCGATGTTTGGCACAATTATTTTCATGCTCTTATACTGCAATGGAAAACAACATTATGCTTTGAGAGAGAAGTGGAAATATTCTGTTTTGTTACTACATAAGCTAACACCCTTTCAAATTCAGAGGAGAGCAAATGTGTGCTTGGAGCTACTGTGTTCCCATCATAACAATGAGAGGCTAAAGTATCTGCTTATAGGAAATGAAAAGTGGATGGTTAATATTAATTTTTAGCCCAAACGCCAGAAGTACATGGGCCATAGTATAAATTTTTACAAAATGTACTTTTGGTTGCACGGTGTAGTGTAAATAGAAATCCATTGAGTTATTCATTGAACACTCTTTCAAGCTAACAGTAAAATTGGAGCTAAGAATTATTGTGAAAAATCGAGAAAAGTCACTGCTATATTTCCTTCAAATCAAAACACAGTTTATTGTTTACATGACAATGGTCGACCCCACGTAGCAAAAGTAACGCTTTAAAAACTACTTTCACTTGAATGGAGTATGTATGTATACTCTTCAGATGTTTTGTCATCTAATTACCATCTGTTTCGCTCTCCGTCTAATAATTTACGTGATAGAAAATTTAAAGACGAAAGTAATACAAAATAGAACTTCACCGGTTTTTCAGTGAAAAGCCCAAACAATTCTATAACGACGGAACATTAGCTCTGCTTACACGTTAGCGACAAGTGCTAGATACCGGCGGTGCTTATATAATTAACAATTGATTTTATTAACTACATATAAAAAAATGAAAAGTGAGTGTGCAAAGATTGCAGGTTTTGCCAACGTAATACTAATTTTATTTTTTAAAAGTAAATGTATTATTAAAAATATTTATCACAGATGTAAACATATCATTCAGATCTCAATAACTATTAAATTTTAGAATTATTGCTACAGTTTACGGAACCTTTTCGGTAAAATTCTAGTTACGACATTTTTCCATAATCTTCATTTTACCAATGTCGGGGGTGGATAGAAAAACAAACCTGTTGCGGACATTTTTAGTTATATATCTTGAGTTATTTTATATAAAAAAATATATATTTAACATCCTCATAACTTATTGAATTAAAAAAGTAGAATATTTACTTGCCTATCTGAAAATTTTCGCGCAAATGATTTTATTGTCAACTATTGATATGTAATGAGGATAATGTGGTTTACCACGTTGGTAAATGTTAAGTTCTCATATTAAGTGAATTAAAAAAAGTTGATGGACAATTTTATCAATATTTTTAGATCGGTCTTATGTAAAAGGCCCAAAAAATTATTTTGAAATATATATAAGCTGCTCTTTCCATTGATACCAATATGACATTTAAAACTGGGTTACGTAATACACTCGCACGTCCACGAATTAGTATTTTTCAATAGAATCTGTATCGTAAAGTTAAAGAAATGAAAAAAAATCATAGAAATAGAGGAAATATAGCTTTATTTTTAATCACTATTTATACTAAAACTATTTAGAAATATAGTTAAAAAATTAATATTTAACGGTAATATTTTCACTACGCTACACCATTAATTAGATTTTTTTTCAATTTGGTTATTTAAAAATTTATTCAGCATGAATAATGAAAATATAATTAAAATTATTACTAAAATTATATTACACTATCAACAAATAATTCCGTAGTCGATCAAGCACTTGAACATATACTTATTAACATTAATTCTCATCGAACGATCAAACACTTTGAACCCAGCCTGTTAACTTAATGGCAGCGTTCCATTAATATGAACTAACATAATTATATAGTTAATGGCCAACTCAATTCCTTGGTACTTTTGTGATTTCAACCCAATCAGTGAACATTTTTTTTTAATTAATACGCTATCTAATCTATTATATAGTAAATGTTATCCAATCTATGATAGGAACGCCAAACATTGTTATATTCTCCAACGTGCACATTTTCACTGGCCAAGTTAAAAAACAATTATAAAAGAAAATTAAAAAAAAAACAAATTTATCATCAAACCACAAAAAGTAAAATTTCTAAATTAAATGTTATAATAGACGATATCAGATAAAAATGCCACCCCTGTTTAGAAAATAAAATTGTCCACGTAATGTGACTTAAATAGTCAAAAATACAGTCAAATATTAAGCCAAAAATACAGTCAAAATCTCCTATGAAATGAATGAAAGTATATTTTTCAACATTTTTCAATAAAAAGACTATTTTTACAAATTGCCCGTCTGAGGATGTTCTCATAGAACGAAACCTAGGCCGTGATAAAGAATTTCAATATAGTAGAAATAATACTACATCACGCGGTTTCATTTCTTATGAAAAATTAAATTATAATGAATTTTTACAAAATTAACACCAAATATTTTCAATAAATAAAGAGACTGTTTCAATAGTCTACATTTTTAGACTCGGACGTTTTTATCATGCCAGTATTTCCGAGTGAAATTCATAATAATTTGAAAGCCATTTAATATTTTTCTCCTTAATTTTCACCAAATATCTATCCACTACTGGAAATAGGGCCCATGCCCTTCTTAAAGTATGCCACTACCGCTGCACTTTCCACATATAGCCTCTATCCAACAATGTTTTTAGGTCTTCAGTCAAATCTCCCACGCTGTGCTTCAGTGTTCGTGGTCTCCACTGGGTAACTCGTCTACCCCATTGCTAATGGGTTTCTTGGCAAATATCATCTACCTACAGCTATATCAATGTGCTTATATTAAGAGCTATATGGATTACTTTTATTTTCCGTCGAACTTCCTCATTTCGAATATTGTCTTTCAAACACATTTCTTACATTGTCATTTCCATCACCTACTGAGCGACTTTAAATTCATGTAACAAGCCCAGCGTGATTGTTTATGTTTCAGAACCGTATATTGTTAAGGGCAGGACGCACTCATTATAGATTAGCTTCTTTAACGATTGAGGTATCGGCAATATGAAATCTGGCGTGTTCACTTAATATACGATGCTGTATGATCGATTTGATGCATTGTCAAAACAACGCTTATTACGGAGGCCAGAGATCATCGAAATTTCAAGCAAGACGTTTCGTGATAAATTTTGTGAGCAACTTGTTAACGGTACTTACCATAAGAAAGAAAATTTGCTGCTTCGAAGTTGTCGAAGGCCTTCTTAATTTTGTCAATATTAATATGTGGGATATTTTTTATGTAGATTTTCATCTTGTACTTTAGTAAATATCTAATTATTGCAACACGACACGCACAATTTTAATATGTCCTAATGCAAACAGTCAAAAATCTCTTTTCCGTCTCTAACACCGTCTGCGCTGCGTTTACAATATCTCTAGTAACTTTCATTTATTTCTCGCTGGCGTTTTATTACGGTTGCAAAAAAATTGCTAAATTTAAACTAGAGAAAATCTTACAAATTACGTTTAAGTAAATAACTTAAGTAATAAGCTTAGAAAATGAACATTAACTACTCAAAACACAAATGTTAAACGCTGATTAAAATAAACATTTTAAGATTAAACAGCATTATTTTAAAATTTTATTAATAATAAACTTCTTAATTATCATTAAAACTCCTACAACTAGAGTTCGCTACAAACTTAATAACATATAAATATTTAAGGAAGTATAGTATTTCCACTAAACTATTTACAAGTATTAGTTACATGTAAATGTGCTGCTTAGTATATATTTCACAGGCGTCAAAATATCGAGAATACCTCAAAAACTACGGAATATTTAATCTCCACTATAGTTCTCAGGTAAACTTTGTGTTAACTCCTAGTGATTGCTCATAATTTTAAGTTTAGCTGTTTTGGAAAGAAGAAAAGCATATTTTTAGAGACTTTTCACATATTTCTACAAGTATCTAATATAAAATTATGAAAAAAATTGTTTTGGAAACCTTATAACTTGTTTTCACAAATATTACTGTCCACGAAAATTGAAATAAAAAAAAAATTATTTCCATGCAAATATTTTTGAGTGTTAACTATTGCTTTAAATGTAGGTTATTATACTTTTTCTATACGCCAATTTCAAGCACTCATGTGGAAATTGTCGTAAGGAAAATGGCAGCAAATATATAGATGAAATGGCATTAAATATACAGATTTCTTGAGAAAAATGACAGCAAATATACAGTATAGGTGAGTAATCCTATAATTGTTCCTTTTTTAAGTAACATTTCTTAAGATCACTCTCGTGTTCATCCGTTTGTTTGTTGATCACAGTGGCCTCTTTCTGAAAGCAATCGGTTTAAAACTTCAAATTTGGCTTGATCATAATTAGCATATTAACCCGAGTATGTCATAATAATAAGATCGAGATATTGAAACTGGTACATTTCGTATACTTTTTAAGTTTTGGTCCCATGGATTATTCATCATAAAGTTTAAGGGCTAGTTACGAGAATTTCAGAACAATTTTTTTTCAAAATTTTAAATAAGGTATTTCTAGAGATACTTGTTAAAAAAAAATAAAATTTCACAAACTCTCCTCCTCCAACCGTCTCTGAAATTACTGAAACCTAAATTATAAAAAGGTTTTTTGAAATTAATATAAATTTTACCGGAAAACTACAGCGATAATTTCATTTTTTATCATTTGTGATAAATTTATAAAATCTTTTTCCTTGCGATATAAATATGAAACAACATATATACAAAAATAAAATTTATTTTTAATTATTTATTGTGCATAAGTGTATACGGAACCCTCTTAGTGCGAGTTCAATTTATTAGTTTTTATTTTTGTTTGAATATTGAATGAATATATACCGATTTGAAAGAAGTAATGTTACTGACATATAAACATTAATGCAGAATTTGTATTCATAATAGAAAAAGGGTTTTATATATCTAAAGCTCACAATACATCTAACATATGATTTTTATATTAAAATTAAAATTTACCCGTATTAAGCGAATATAAAATTTAGGCCCAAATCGCAGCACGCCCAGTCTACAATCAAAAAGGAGTCTATAAAACTATGTAAATGAAAGAATTAGTCGCATTAAAATTTAGACAAATTACCTTAATTTTTGAGAACCATTTTTAGACCACTAACAAGTTTATACAGATAATATAACGTCTAAATTAATAACATGAACAATAAATTTTCAGATAATATACATTTGCAAAAATACTGATTGCAAAGAAACTTCATTAATGTAAATCTAATAGCCAACAGCGATTCAAATTCTATGCAGGTCTACTGCATACATCTAAATTTTCATTTGAATTTTAAAATTAATATTTTTCTAAAATTAAAGTGTTGTAATTTAAAAAAATAAATTATATGTTTTAAAAATATCATAACAACACTCCTTATAATTATTTTCTCAGATCAGAACATTAACAATTACTGAAATAAGACTACTGCAATTTGTTTTTTTTAAACATTTTCTTTTCAATTAATATATGAATATATTATAACTTAAATTTGGCACGCCATCCTATTTCATGTTATGATAAATCTGATATAATAGTTAGCATCAATTTCTTAGTATATATAGCGAAAATACATAATATCCATAAACGTGTCCTAAATATTTTAGAATGTTTTCATTATTTTAATAATAAGGAAACCTTTGGCAAAATATAAGGAATACAGGTTTTAAGAATTTTAAAATGTGTGCCTCCTGTGTGTTTATTCTTTCATTAACATTTTTTCATCAGTTAGTTTTAGTACTTTTTTTGTCTTCTAAAGATTACTTACTTTCTTTCAATATTTTGACTATTTTGTTGCTAAAATAATTTATCTCATATTTAATTGTTTACTGCTAAAAACATTTTTAATATTTAGATCCTATTTAACACATCATCAGGATTATTATTTCGAAATGTTTTTCGCATCAAATTCAAATAAGTCCTGGTACAGTATATTTTGACATGGTCTTACTAAAATAAATATTTGCTATTAAAAGCAAATAAGTTATAACAATTATTACATTCGATCCAGAATATGTGAAGACATAATATAAAGGATCAAATAAGAAAATAGGTTGAATGATCTTCTTTTTTTCTAACTTGATTCTTGTTTGTGTTTTCCATTCCCACAAGTTTTGAAAGAACAAATATTTCTTGCTTGAGAATTTTGCTTGGAAATTTATTAGTATTATTATTTCATATATCTTATTGCCAGATAATTTTCAAAAAATATAAAAAACAAACTTTATTTCGAATTTATTTCTGCAATTGCGTTGCTCTTTAATAATTACAAATAATAATTATAACAATTACAAATCGTGTTTTTTATAGATGGAGACTAAGTTCAATGATCCTGATTTTCATTCTATTTCTGAAAACAGTTTGTAATTAGTTCTCGATTTTTTCTACCAAAATATTGTTTCTTTTTTGGCTACTTAGTCTTTTATCGTAGTTTCAAGGTGAATGAAAGAGTTTTCTACTTAATTTGGTGAGATTGTTTCTAATTTTTTTTATATTATCCTTCTCTTTTTTTGCGTTGCCGTTGATTTTAATGCTATTTCAATCGATAACAATTAATTTATTCGAAATCAAAAGTAACAAGAACTGCTTAGGATAAAGATAACACATTTCATTAAATTTACTTTCATTCATCATAAAGAAATTACAATCAGGTGGTTGAAAAGTTGAATACCGCGAGAAACTAATAAACTCCGATATAATTTTGCTTTAGAGGGTGTTAGAGTAAAAAGATGATTATTGTCTGAGCGCAGAAAATTGTCAGAAAATGAAAAGAAAAATAAAGAATGAAAGTTTACTCACTAATATCCACTCCTTTACAAAGGTTTTATTAAGAATGATTTATTAAAAATTGCTTTCGATATTGAGGCAAAACTAATTATAAATTGTGTTGTTTATTACTTACCTATTTTGTGTATATCAGTTGTATTTACTGCACTGTACAAAATATGTGGCTTATTGATTTGTAATAATATGTGCATTATAAAATATATTTGCGTATACCATGTGTGCAATGATGAGTAAATTAAAGGTGCTTTCCCAAAATATTTATCGACGAATCTTAACACAATGGGTGCGTCAAGTGCACTTTAATAGTATGTGAGGACTCATGCGGATATCTTTCGGTAGAATGAATCCAGCGCACGGCTCAAATCGGTTTCGCTCGACGAGGGCAGATACTTTTATCTTGATACTTAAAATTCCATATTAAACTTCTGTTCTGAAGTGTCGATAAATGTAAATAAAATGCTAGGTTTAGTATTTATAAACATTCATTTAGATAAAGGGCAAAAGCCAAATTTGAAACTTTTCACTATTTTAAATATTTGCCTAATCGAGAAGTTTCAACTTAAAATTATTTCAAAAATTTTGTTCTCTATATGTACAGTTTAACGATACAAATTAAAATATAATAATAATCACATCATATAGGAAATCTAATATAATTACTGGCAAGTCAGGAGTTTTTAGTAAATAGCTATTAAAAACAAAAAGTAGAAGAAAGTCGGACGATATGAAACCATAATTTTGATAGTTATCTCAGAGATCGAAGTTTCCAGTAAAAAATCTTAGTAGTTTTAAAAGTTTCGAATATAAGCATTAGTCTTTTATTTCACAACAACGAGAATTAATTTGAGTATAAATGCACTATACAACCAGAAACATTTTGACATTTTTTTTGATATCGTATGAAAGTATCCACATTAAAAACTACATACCTCGAAAGAAATTCTGCAGCTGATGTTTATTTATTATAAAAAAAACAATTTGAAAAATTTCGTATCTGACGATTTAGTTTGCGATGGAACAGATTTTAATCATTTTCCCCAGTTATTTCACTTATTCTTTTATCAATAACCGACAATTAAAAGGATAATTTGTTATGAATTATTAAGTACTTATGACAAAAATTCATTATCAAAATTTAATATTTTTTTAAGCTGTCAATTTAAACACTACATTTTGCTTAATTGTTGCTTACATACAAGAAACAATAAAATCAATTTGTATTATGGGATACATTTTTGATATTTTGTGGCATTCAGTTCACTTTGTAGTTGCATAAATTTTAAATATATTTTAAAATCGCATACTAGTTTTTTCCATTTTAGTCATTTTATTATTAATTTTATTACTAATAAAAAGTTTAAAGTTGACAATATTAATTGTTATTTAAATTAAACCCAGCTCAGCCCGGTCCGGCTGGGGATTTTGCTTATTCTTTCGAAATATTTAAAACAAATATTTTTTTTTGAAAATATAAATTTTTTATGGAAGTTATTTTTAAACAATTTTTTTAATACATCAGCCACGGCCGAAAATTGTTTTAGTTACGGTTGGTTTGGGTTAGGTTAGGTTAGGTTGCGTTAGGTTGAGTTGGGTTAGGTTAGGTTACGTTAGGTTAGGTTAGGTTAGGTTGGGTTAGGTTAGGATAGGTTATGTTAGGTTATGTTAGGTTGGGTTGGGTTAGGTTAGGTTAGGTTAAGTTAAGTTTGGTTATGTTAGGTTATGTTAGTTTAGATTGGATTAGGTTGGGTTGGGTTAGGTTAGGTTGGATTAGTTTGGGTTGGATTAAGTTGGGTTCGGTTAGGTTGGGTTGGGTTGGGTTAGGTTAGGTAAGGTTACATTAGTTTGTTTTAGGTTGGATTGAGTTAGGTTAGGTTAGGTTAGGTTGGGCTAGTTTGGGGTAGGTTAGGTTAGATTAGGTTGGGCTAGTTTGGGTTGTGTTAAGTTAGATTAGGTTAGGTTGGGTTTGGTTAGGTTATGTTAGGTTGGGTTGAGTAGTTTGGGTTAGGTTGGGTTGGGTTGGATTGGGTAAGGTCAGGTTGGGTTATGTTGGGTTATGTTAGTTTGTGTTAGGTTGGGTTGGGTTAGGTTAGGTTGGGTTAGTTTGGGTTAGGTTGGATTAGGTTAGTTTGGGTTAGGTTGGGTTGGGTTAGGTTAGGTTAGGTTGAGTTAGTTTGGGTTAGTTTAGGTTGGCTTAGGTTAGGTTAGGTTAGGTTATGGCATATGTTTTTTTGGATATATTATATCATTCATTTCACTTCGCAGTTGTCTAAATTTTAAATATATTTTAAATTCACATACTATTTTTTTTCAATTTTAAAAGGGTTTAATATTAAGCCCAGCCCTGGCTGGGATTTTGCTTATACTTTCGTAATACTTATTAATTTTTTTTTTTTTGGAAATATAAATTTTTTATGGAAGTTATTCTTTAAACAATTTTGTTAATACATTAGCCACGGCCGGAAATTATTTTAGTTACATATATATGTATATATATAATTTGTATTTTTATACGTAGTATATTATAAGTTCATATCTTAAAAATTATTTGCCATAACTATATTTTTATAGTATTGGCAAATGCAAAAGTTGATAGGCATAAATAAAAAAACATAAATTAAAGATTTACAGATAGTAAAACCTATTAAGTTGCTATAATTGATAATTTTTCTTATTTGAACTTACATTGTTTTAACGTAATTTTAAAACTTTATTTCAAGTGATTTAATTAATATCATTAATTCCTAATTCATTTCTGTGTGTGTCAAATGTGTAAAATCTAACCATGAATTCATTGTGGATATAATAAAAAATAACGATGTAAAGTACAAATTTCGACATATTTATAGTGCGCATTTTTTTTTTAAAATAGTTTTTTTATTAAAAATAATCATCAGCTGCAGAATTTCTTTCTATGTGTGTAGTTTTTAATGTGTTTACTTTCATATGATTTCAAAAAAAATTTTGAAATTTTCCTGGTTGTAAAGTGCATATGTTCCTTAATTTTTTTTGTTTTTTTGTGAATAAAGCGACAAGTACTATATTGGAATATAGAATTACGGTACCACTTTTTTAGTGAGTTTCTTTTCTTTGACTGAATGAAGAAATGCATGAAATATTTTGAAAAAATTGTGAATAATAAAGAATTATTCAATATTAATGTTATGCCGTTTGGTAATGTTTTTCTATAATGAACAAGTATTCAAAATAACATTTTTAAACAAGCTTATGCAAAAGAGTGCAACCGTTCGGTTTAACACTTTAAGCATTATATATTATTATGATTTAGTGATTTAAGTATGATTGATCTATTATAAAACTGCAGTAAAGAAAGTAATTGACAAAAATTGAACTCAGATTTTTAAAGATATATATATATATATATATATATATATATATATATATATATATATATATATATATATATATATATATATATATATGTATATATAAATCTGTAATGAAATAATACCATCTGAAACTTTTTTCAGATTTTTACAAATAAAAAATGTAACGAACGGGTCCTAAAGCGAAAAATGGTAATTGGAGTTACAATTTTCATTTATACGACCTATCCAAAGATACTACTCTCAATGAAATCGTTCTGCTTATTATTTTATTAATATTATTTGTTTTTGGAATTGAATGTTTTTAATTTTTTTTCTTAAGACAACCACCTTTGGTGTTTATTTTAAGAAGACATGGAGCGGTTACAATTTTAATCACAAAAATGCCAATTGCTCTCAACTGAATGAATACTTAGTGACTACTTTTTGATACACGCTCTCTACTAGCGTGTAGTAAACAGCCTTTACACTTCACAATGCTGCAATTATGATTCTGGCGTAGGCAACTTGGTAATAATGAAATTAATATTTTTAATTTGTTTCTCCCACTTCCAGACGTATCGACCATCTTGCCCGCTGAACTTTACAGAGACCAACGTCATGATCTATAATAGTTTACATTAGCAATTATCGTTTACAATTGCCAGGATGAGATCGAATTTATTATAATATTTTTCCTTACTTTGTATAAAGATTATCACTTCGGTCTATATTTGTAATTATATCTATATTCTATATTCTATATTCTAATTCAAATTTTCAATATATTTTTTCTTTACCTTGTTAAGTACCTTAACAGCCATAACATTAGAATTATTCTTTGAACAGTTTTTTTTTAAATTTCTTTGTTATAAAAAATGGCTAATAGTTTATTTATCTAGTCGTTATCGGTCTATATTTCATTTGTGGACATCGAAAATGGATTTCATACAAAAATCCTTGTCAAATTTATAAAAAATACAATGATGTGATTTTATGGCACAGAAATCAATACATAAATAAATTGAAAATTTTTTTCATGATAACAAAATTGAAAAAAATCTCTAAATATTTCTTTAATTTTTGAAACATAAATTCTTATAAAGACTCTAAGTATATACATATAAGTTTAGAAAAAAGATTGTTGAATTCTGAACAATTGTCTATTACTTTAACAGACAAACCGACTAAAGATTTATTTTGGAATCGTAGATTCAACTAGGTTCTGTCGGATTTTTTAAAGGTCTGGTTTTTTCGTTAGTTCTACAGTAAATTATTCTTATAATCTATCTCTTTTCTAGAACAACGAGAGTTGGCATACATTACTCTACTATACTCTATTACACTATTTTTGTGGGGTGGACTTTTCTAGGAAATAGGAAGTAGGAAGTGCAAAGTATTAAATATTCTATTTTCTCCGACTATTATCAGATCAATTACAGTGTGTATTAGACGTTGCTCTAACAAAAAAGAAAAATTGACGGAAACGTGATATTAAATATCAACCGTTTTTCATTTCCCTTAAAACTTTACTTCAATCCTAAAAAATAAGAATTTTTTTTTCTTCCCTATCTGTCTTTCCGCCGATTCATGATTTTATGTTTTTAGGATTCCTTACCTCGAAATAAAAAAATGGAAACCTTACAATCATACTTACTTGTTTGTCCATCTGTCACAGACATTTTTCTAAGACCTTTTTAATATTTTACTGTGGAAACTTGTGTAATACACGAAAATATTTTTTTCCAAATTCATAAACATTTCAACGATTCTGCAATTCTTATCAGAACTCTACTCTGTAAACGAATAAAATTACTTCCTATATTTGGTCATTGGGAACTGGAATTACTACTTCTGCCGTGATGAATAGTTTACAGTATTGTAAGTTTTTTTACGTAATTCGTATTTGTGACCACTTAGCCTAAATATATTTGGAACTCCTCTCTTATGTATTAAATTAAATTTTCGGTAAAAATAAGTGATATCCTAATAAATTTGTTTGATATCCCTATAAACATTTTTAGAATCGGGAACTGAAAAGTGTCAGTAGTTATTTTTTACACGTTAAATAGTTATTTTTTATTTAAAGCTATAGCTACTTCTGAAAAAAAAAGATGCTAGATCAATTCGCAGGATTTTAAAGTTTATACGGAATTTTAACAGAACAATCTTATGTACTTTCCTTGAGTTTTTTACCTTAAGTTTTATTTAAAAGAATAATTAAATTAGCTCTTCAAATATTTTTTATGAAAGTGGATATTCTATTTATTATATTTTTCTCGAACTTTATTTTAGCTCTCTTATAATCTACATTACCATTTACACGAATATTTGATATAATGGCAAATATAATTTTGTATGTTTTGTAAAAATTAGGTGATATGAAGGTTTGTGATTAAAGTTTGTGAAAAAAATAAATTATTGTAGTTTTAAAAATAATAAATACTTTAGTTGTTGGATACATCAGAGTATCCTGAGGCTAGTGGTCCCAAATATTTAATTTTTTATATCACTACTAACCTAGTGCGTGAATACGCATATTTTTAAACTTCCAATTTTAAGCACATTCCGTTTGGAACAAGCGACATACCATTAATGAGTAAAAATATTGTTTTTACTAAAATGTAGTAAATTTATATGAATACTAAATAAATGTAATTCTTTAATAAAAGCTAAAAGATGAACGTGTCTTTGATTATGAAATATTTTTGCGTATATCGTTTTGTATACAATAATTTAAGTAATAATTAGTTTAATAATAATATCTCAATGGGTAAGTAAAAATCTTCCCCGTCCAATTTTCTTGCTCATTTGATAACATTAAATTGAAAATGTACTTTTAGGAGTATTGTTATTATAATATTATCTGGTAAAATATCCAACTGATGTTGAGTTAGAATGGGCATCTGACTTCAAAATAAGACATAGATTTTCTTCAGAAATCAGCAATTTAAAGCATTGTCGAAAGGTTTTTATCAAAATTGTATTTAAAAACTTTCCATCCTATAGTATGCTGTAATTAAAATCAATTATATTAGCGTTGTAGTTCAAAAATATCACATGTTATCTCATAAGGATTGAATTCTAAACTTTGTCTCAAAAACCTGCCTGTAGTAAAACTAATTACTGTGTTCCGGCAAATTATTCTATATTTACAAAACGATCCTTTAAGCGGTAAGTTTATTTTTTCAGGGTAACAGAAATATAAAATTCCATTCATTGAAATAATAATCATTAAATTATAAAAGAATGTAAGTGGAGTGATTTCATGGTTAATGTTAGTTTTGCTTATTGCAGCTATGTCTGGAACTTCTTAATTATCTAACAAGCTAAATAATAAGTTAACAATTTCCTAAAATTACTGCATGTAAGTGTTTTAATTTAATAATATATCAGCCTTAAAAATATTTTTACATTAAAGAGATTCCACCATTTTCAAAATAATAGGCTGATGCATTTTTAAGAATATATCTCAGTGATTTATGCACTTTAATATTTCTACAGCTAAAAATTAATTATATATTTCGAATTATTTATTTAGTGCCTGGATACAAAGAAAGAATTGTTTTTCGAATTTAATAGCGTTTTTATAAAATCGGAATTTGTTAATTATTCTTTCACCTTTTCGCTTTTTTGGATTCTACTTGATAGATTTTGATACTGTTTTGACTAACATAGAAGATATCTATCCAGTAAGGTTTTTATATTTAAATATTTACAAAATATTAGCGTAGCTTCTCAGATGACAGCGCTTGTGAAGCGTGTGCTTAAACGTGGGCAGGCAGAAAGCGCTCTGGTTGGTACGACTACGGAAGCGATACTCAACAGCAAAAGAACTCATTTTGTCAGAGAGATGTTCAAATAAAATTACCAATAGTGGAAGTTGTGAAAATTACACACATAAGAAACAAGACTTTTACTCCATTCATGTTAGATTGAAAAAAGTACTAGGCTTAATAAATGTATCTACAGCGGACTGTAATGTCTACAGTGTTGAAGCACGATTACAAGGTCATACTTACTAGCAAAGTGACGTTTTATCTGTAAATAGAATTAAACTATTTGAAAAGTGATTAAGAAACAAGTTGATTGTAAAAAATATGTTTTTGTAATTTATTTAACACTCTATTTTATTAAATTTATCTCACAAATTTTAACAATCTTTCTAATTAAGGCGAATACACCCCTATTTTTAAGGTTATAGTACACCAGAGCAATACTACGAGTATATTAATTAATTACATAAGAAATCTTATGAAAAAAACAAGTGAGAAAATAATTTATGAGCTGAGGAAGTTTCATTTTAAGCTGCTTATTTACTTACTGTGACTCTACAGCTGCAACAAGGAAATCAAGAAGATATGTGATGAGGTTTACATTGAAGAAAAATTATCAACAGCACGTATGTCTAATTAATTTCATTTATGTTATACCACATTTATCGCGATAGTTTGATTCCCACTTGTTTAATAAATTTCATTTGAATGTGAAGAAATAAAAAATGTTAAGTTTGGAAATTAATAATTTTATTGTAGATTGCTTATAAGAGTAAATTTTTAATATTAAAAAGCTGCAATAAACATTTTATGCTTTAGTTATTTACACATAATTTATAAGAGTTAGGCAGTATTGTAATAACACTATATCAGTTTCTTGAAAAAATAATGTTGGTTCTAAATAATTGGTATTTAAGTATTAATACGTCAAACCTATAAGTGCTATAACGGACATCTCATAAATTTAAGTTACGTATTAATCTAGTAATAGACGACAAAATGATGTTAGGTCGTGAATAGGTTCGAAAGAATTTAGAAATATTTTGGTACCAGAGAACATAAGAATATGGTGTCAACATTGGAGATACAAAAAGTAAGAGCATTTATAGCGCCCTTCTTGCAGCCAATGTAAACAAAACGAACGAATATGAATAAAAATCACAAAGATTGTCAGGTCACAACTCCACTCACCCCATCTATTCATATTAGAAATACCTGAATGAAGACGAAAAGCAAGTTAGTAACTTCATATTTTCTTTTTCCTTATATGACAAAAATTTGGATCCGATGGAAAGCATACCACTTACGTATAAAGGCTTTTAATATATAGTAGTTGAAACTTTATACGAGAAAATATTTTATTACAAAGCTGGGGAGTTGGGTAAAAGTCGTGAACAAAACTACTCTCTTAAGTAAAATTTGTAATCATCTAGTTAGTTGAAGATGCGATTAATACAATATCATTATATTTTTATATAGTATCAATAAAAGTTTATATCACAGATGAGATTCAGAGGTGTGATAAAAATTGTGTCTATTATTTGCACAGGTATCTCTGCCGATCCAACTGAAAATATTCGTTGCGTATTCCTGTAATAAAATGTAATATTTTTCTTCTAATAGCATTTGCCATTTGTTTTCCAGAAACAGTTAAAATTATCAAATATTCACTTAATGTTTTCTATTGCGTTTTATGGGTCAGAATCGTCTATTAAAATAATAAGCGCGTTATTCGTTTTGTTCCGTGTATATTATGTGATAATATCGTTATCAAATAGAGAAGAAACTTAAAATTTTATTGTTAAAAATAACATTGTAATGTTATGTAAAAAATGTTAAAAGCTCCTATAATAAATTTTTGCAAAAAAATAATTATACCCAGTAAATATACCACAAAAAATCGTGCAGTTTATATATTACATATTTGTTTGTTTGGATAGCATACATAGATAAATCTCATCTTCTAATATTGTAGACATGTCAACATATTGGTGTAATTATAACAATTAGGATAAATAGAAACACACTTACAAAGGTTCTTTAATAAAAAAACTGGCTCAATTTCTTAAAAAAAGAAATAAACACTCTTATCAGTCGATATTTCAAATTTTTTCTTTAATTTAAAGATTTGATTCGAACTAAGCTTTTTCTAGTTTGTCAATAAAAATTGTTTCAAACGAGAGTTATAACGCTAGTTTAAGAATTATGCAAGCGCACACCGAAAGTTTCCGGGAAGAAAAGCCAGGCACATATTATGTATAATAATTAAGAATGACAGGGAAAAATAGTCAATGTTAAGATTAGCTACGATAATATATTTTGTTATACTAAAATATAGATGGTGTACGAAGGTAGATACAATAATAAATTAAAATAGAAGTTTGAAGAGAATTAATTGAAACTGCACAAATTCGGGTTCAATTCCGATTTTCACCCGAAATGAATTTTTAGTATTAACACCGTTTTATCCGCTATATTCAAGATATTTTTCACCCTATAGCCATGTTTAATCATATGATGATATTTAAATATATATATATATATATATACATATATATATATATATATATATATATATATATTTATATATATCAGATTGATACATAATAAATGTATTAAATAAACTACAAAGGCATACTGCTATTTTAACAAACTATTTAAATTACTAAAATATGCAAATTATGTAAAATTTATTTGTATTATTTCACACCTATATAAGTACAAAAATATATTAAAACTGTTAAAGATTTTTTACATCATACGTGAATAAAACAAAATAAAAAAAAATGCTGCGTGCTGCGCTCGTTTACACGTATGTGCATATGAGAGCCTGCAAAACACGAGCGCTCGTACGTGCATGAACGTATGTGCAATGGATTAGAAAACATGTATCTACGTTAAAACCGGTTTTATTTAAGGTTCAGTACGGAAATAAGTTTTGGTAACCTATAATGACCTGAATTTTATTTATCAGGAGTGACTCCTGGAAGCAGGTTTTTCGAAACAAAGCTAATTCTAAGCTTTTAGATTAGATAATTTTACAAGTATGTCGAAAAAAGCAATAACATTCACCAATCATATCTTCTCTCAGAACCAGAACCAAGAACCAAGAAATTTCACAATTGTTGGAAATCGCCTTTGCATATTACTTCTAATCTCATAATTCGGCTACTTTACCTTTAGTTTCTCATAGTTGCAATACCATTTCCTGTTAAAAACTATACATGGCTCTAGAAAAACATAGCTCACGAAAAGAAGTATAACAAATTAACAAACCCAAAAAAGTTGTTTAAAAATATTGTTTATTCATAGTTCTGATACAGAGCGGGAGATATATCCATATAGTACCTCCATATCTATAGGTACTAGAGTTTGTAGTGAGCAGGACTAAAAGACATGGGCACAGAAGTGGTACTCAGATCGCCATCGCAGCCTATCATTAACACGCCGCGAGTGTCACTGGCGTCTAAATAACTTTCATTGACGCCATTGAGCCTCTATGGACTGCACATATAAGCATTTCATACATGGATCTTATTCGGTGGTGCATATGATCTTGGATGTGTTACACCTCACCAATACTAGTGGAAGAAAACCTTTTTATTGATCGAATAATATTTTCTTTCGAATAAAATTGGTTTATTTCACTTTTAAATGTTTTTGAGCCTAAATAAATTTTGAAAGGACTCGGTATATTGTCAAGGTGTTGACCGTATATAATATAATAAATGCAGATTTATATTCTGTATTAACTAGTCCAGGTTCTCATGTGAATTTATAAATATTTACCTTAGAAATAAATTTGAAAATAAATATTTTTTTTTAATGCAACAATGCTTATTAGACGAAGTGATTTAAGAAAAGAATGTTCAATAAAAAAGGTATGTGGAGAGCTATTGTGAAATTAATTTTACTTCTACAATGTAATCGAACCTAACTTACCTAAAAATTTGACGTTTAACGATACTCAAATATGTAAATTAATAGGAGTAGTTTAAATACAAAAGGTTGCTGGTCGCGCGAACTCATAATACGCGAGCAGGATTCTTCCCTCCGACGTTTTGTTTGATGATAAACCATAGTGCAGAAAATCGGCTCTAAGTATAATTCAATCTTATTAAAAACTATTTCTAATAAAAGTGCTAGCTGCCTGTACGTGGTGTGTATTAATATAAAATTGCGAACAGTTAAAATGTAAACCGAAAATTTTATGTGGCTGTAGACAGTTAAATATTAGAAAAATACACAAAATTGTATGAATAAACAATTTACACTCATTCATTTCTTGTATAGTTAACATTCGTATAATTTTTTTTATCTATCATAGAAATAAAACAAAGTTTTTCCGGTTTTATTTCAACGACTTCAAAAAACAAACTGTTCAATAAAAATACAATACTTGTTACGTTCGGGTTTCCTAAGTACGGAGGGAAAAGTAATTTCCGCATTATATAACAGCGCTGCTTGTAGGAAGCAATTTCCTGTACCTGACCCTCACTTTCTTTGGTAAGTTTGCAATATAATATTTTAAATATCATCTCGCAATTTGTTTGATACAATATTTTTATACAAGGGAATAAAATACTCAGATGGAAGGCTTTATTAAATGACGTAAACATAGATGTAACAATAGAGATAAATATGTATTATGGTGGAAGTATAGAAATACTTAATTAAATTAATAACTTTAAAAATGATGTTATATTGAAGCATTTTACAGTCACATATGGGAATTTTACACAAAGTTTTATATTTTGATACTAATGTAGCGAGGAGTGTATGATAAAAATATAGCGTAAAAGTTCTTTTTATAATGTATTTGCTCTTATTTGTGACAAAATTATATCAAAAATATACTTCTTATTGTGACTAATAAAGATTTGAATTCATGTTAAGCGTGGGATATAAAATACACCGTAATTGTAAAATCACTACTACCAACTACGTATGCATGTTTTCGCGATTCTTTAGACGAATAATATTTCCTCCGCAATGTCTGAAATAGTAAAGTATTGTTGAGAATATTGTTTTTACTTAAAACCAAATGTGTGAAAAATTATTTGCAAAATGTTACTGTTTACGTACGTGACCCGTATGAAATTAAAGTTTCAAAAATAAATTTTCACCTTGGTGGTGAGAAGGCTAACCTATAGTTTTTATAAAAGAATGTCCGTAGACATGGAAGTTAGTATAAAATATAAAGTTAAATACGGGCGATGCGACTGAATGCAAAAATAGGATATTTCCGAAAAAAGTGTGAGGTTATTAAAAAAGAAACTGCATAAATCGACCGCTTCAAGAGTTCAATACCACAAAAGGAAAACAAGGAACTTTTATAAGATTACTAGTCCATCAGACCGTTTTCAATAGCCTTTTTGGTGGAAACCGTTTTAGTAGAAGTATGAAATTCGGCATAGTGATAAAGCATATTAACTTGCGTATATTCAAAAATCTCAATACTTTAAAGGTATAAGATGGAAATTTTGGAAGTAGCAAAGAAGCTACTCGGAATTTTTTTGTTTATTTTGTTTTATATTAATTGAAAAAAACTACAAGATATTAATATTCATGAATAGTATAATCCGGTAAAACTGAAGTAAGATATACCCATGTATTAATATTTTAATTAATTTAGCAATATTTTAAGTGAAAATTGATATATTTAGTATTGGACATAATTGAATATGTGTATCCTAAATATTAGGTAAAATAAAACGTGGGGAAAGTTCATTTTTACACTTTTAAAAATGCAGAAAATTTTAACTTTACAACTTACCATTCCGATATTAGTAAACCTGAAAAATAAGATAGAAATAATGTATCCTTGTAAAGTAATTTAATTTACAAAAATTACAAATTAATGAAGGTTAGGTTAGGTTAGGTTACGTTAGGTTAGGTTAGGTTAGGTTAAGTTAGGTTAGGTTAGGTTAGGTTAGGTTAGGTTAGGTTAGGTTAGGTTAGGTTAGGTTAGGTTAGGTTAGGTTAGGTTAGGTTAGGTTAGGTTAGGTTAGGTTAGGTTAGGTTAGGTTAGGTTAGGTTAGGTTAGGTTAGGTTAGGTTAGGTTAGGTTAGGTTAGGTTAGGTTAGGTTAGGTTAGGTTAGGTTAGGTTAGGTTAGGTTAGGTTAGGTTAGGTTAGGTTAGGTTAGGTTAG